>OZ005654.1:202633606-202951106 GCA_963930645.1 Salticus scenicus
ATTATGATGCCATATGTAATATGCTATGTAACGTTATAGCCGTCACTAGGGATAGTAAACTTTTATTGATAGAGAAAAAAAAAGAAAGAAAGAAATGAAGTGGATGAAATGAAATAAATGAGTAAATAAATAAGCAGAAGATATTCTGTGCATTAGTTTTATTGTAAAAGAATCTGATGATAAAAGCTTATTACCCAGAATTAATTTTAATTAAAATTGTTTAGGGCTATGTAATGAAGTGAAGGGAGAGGGAAACAGGCTTCTCGTGCAAAATTAAATTCTGTTTAATTCGTAATGGACAATATTCCTGTGACGTCTCAGTGGGTAAAATCGCCGAACACGTGGCCGATATTTTGTAAACAAATTAGATTCAAGATGCCATTTTATTGTTACGCATAACATTTTCCTAAATATTTCTCCAGTGAAACTTAATAATCAGATATCTGTTCAAACAAGAACAAAAGAGAAATGTAAACAACTGAATCGAATGATAAAGTTAAGACTATTCCGTATCGTAAAATTGCAGAACATTTTATGTATATACACATATATATATAATGAATAAAAGATTAATAAGAACATTTTATATACACACACACATATATATAGACAACAAAGCTTAAATAATTAGAATTTCAATCACTTTAATAAAGGAATTTATTAAATGGAACATCCATTTAAATTTGTTAACATCGCCACAGTTCACATGGCAACTTTTAATATTACATATGTTGATTAATATTAAAGTATATTACAAAAACTGGATTAAAAACAAAACAAAGGTATCACTATATCACTCTTACTTCAATTTCATATAATCTGTAGCTCTTATAAATAATATTGCAAAATGAAAATTTGTAGGCCACAATGCTTTACTATGGTTGAGTTGAGAATTGTTTTCCGAAAACAGCTGATTTTTTATAGTCTCGAACCCAAAGGAGGAATATGGCCCATTAATTTATGAATTGCGAGAGAAGAAAATTTAGAACAGTTTGACCCTTAGATATTATTATTTATTTATTGACTTTGTTTATGCGCAATAGCAGAATCCTTCTCATTATAGAGTCGTTATACTGAATAACATTAAAAGCTTTTGTAATTTTGAAGATGTGTTTGCAGTAATTTTTCTACAGGTATGAAAACAATAATTTATCTGTGTGAATTTTTTATCTGTATAACACAAGAATTGGAAAAAAAAATCCGCAGAATTATGTCAAAATCATGCTGAAAAATTGAATTAAATTTCAGCATTCAAATTTGCAGATTAAAATAATAATAATAATATAATAACTTATTAATGAATCAACAAAGTAACACACAAATATATCTAAAATATGTTATTAAACATTATGAATGTAAAATCGAGAAAAGGTTTAAAAAATCAGATTGCAGGTAGCCTTTAAAAGAATTCAAATAAAAAAATATTCCTTTTTTATTTAAATAGTTTTCAAGGAATTTTAATATGCATTAGATTGTTATATTTCAAAGAATATGTACGCACATTCTCGTAACTCAGAAACGGAATTTTTCAAATAATAATAAATAATGAATAAAAAAAATAAATAACGTTCACTTAACCCCTTCCTGTAAGATTTGATAATGAAAAGTTTTACAAGAAATAACTATTTAATTTTTATTTAAAGAAACTTATTTCATTTTATAATTCTAATACATTGTTATTTAAAATTATATAATTGATGTAGATATAATTGTTATTCATTGTAGAATATCGAAAACAGTAAGAGAAGTGTCTGTGTATCTGCCTGCGCTCTGATGCTCATACTACCGACAGCAGAGCTACAACACTTGACAGATGGATACCTAAGACCCTATAGGTGTGCACTTCATCGAGATTTTTTTTCGAATTTGAATTCTTTGAAATTTTTTTTTTTTTTTTTTTTTTAAGTTTTAAATATTGATTTCTATGCTTCATTTTTCTAAATTTTATTCTTTCGTTTTAATCGTCTGCGTACCTTAGCAACAGCTATTGCGCTATTTATTTAATTCATTAATTTGAAGGTGAAATATTTTTTTCTTCTTCTTTTATTATATTTATTGAAAATCAAATGGTAATGCAGTAAAATAAATTAAGTATAATAAATTTAAAATCGTATTTTTAACGGTTATTTTTGCCTATAATTTTTATAGTATAAACATTTTTTATTTTTCATTTATTTAGTTAATTCCTTTGAAAGAAAAAATCTCCCCCCCCCCCCTTCTTCCTCAATTTATAATATTTATCGGGGGAAAAATGGTAGTGTAAAGTAGAAGGAATTAAACTGATTAAAATTAATGTTTAATTAAAATATATTTGTTTTTTGTGAATTTAATTCCTTTTAAAAGAGCATCTACTTCTTATTTTATATATTATATTGGTCAGAATCAAATCACAATATGGTGTAGAGAGAGGGGGCTATAAAATACATGGTTCAAAAACTAAAACATTTAATAGATGCTGAGTTATCTTTAAAATCGTATTTTTTAAATAATAACAAATCCACTTTCCGTCGATAAATCCCAAATTGAAGTGCCCGGGAAATGCCTCTCTGCAGGCAGTGGGAACCTGGATCCGATGCAGTGCGGGCGGAAAAAGAGAGGTCGTAGGCAGATGGTACCTGAATCGAGGTTTAGAGCGATTTCAATGCAGGTTATGTTCTTGTAGTTTTCATTTATAATGTGATATAAAAAAATAAATAGTGATTCAATTTGTTTGAAAATTTATTTAAATATAGTGACCAGCGAAGGGGGCGTATCCTGCTAGTATTGGGGGGGGGGGGGGGATCAAAGCAACGCTTGATGTAAATAAATCCTACATTATGCACCCTGCCTGAGAATCTCACATCCGATTTTATTCTTATAGCACACATTACACCTCTCAGAAGGTTTTCTTTCATTCTGAGTTTCTGAGTTGAAGAAATATGTTATAGAAAACGTCCCCCTCTTTTTACTTTTTATTTAGCCGGGAACTCTTGAAATTTGTTTTTATTTCAGGAACAATTATCTATTTCCTTCCAAATCTATTCTTCCGATGGTGTGTCTACGACTTCAGAGCATTCACTAGAATCACTTATTAGTCGCTTGGCACGTTTTCGTCGCCTTGGTAATATTTCACTATCATGAGTGTCATTATCAGTATCAGGTAAATGAATACGTATTTCTTCTGATTCTTCAGAAACCTTCCAATCACCTTGAACTTCATTTCACAATACGTTTTTCCTTTTGTAAAAATATGTATTGATCCGGACCGATATTCACACTAAATGTTCATAAGAATAAAATCCCCCAAACGACAATTTGGTCGTGACTTAAACCATGAAATTCTAACGGTAAATAATGTATGATAGTAATCTGTGACATCAGCATAAGTAATAAAATTGCTGTCAGACTCAGTACACTGGAAATTTTAAATCAAATTTATTATATACAACAGCAACTTTAGTCGCATGACGAGTTTAGCTCATCATTATGCTGTATGATAGGAAAAACCGATGATGAGCTATAATCCTCATTTTACCGAAAGAAGTTAATATACATTAGGTATACCCTACTTATTAAAGATTGAACCGAAACTTTGTATTACATTGGGTGCAAAATAAACAGATACTGTAATTATTGCTACTAAAATTATTGCTACTATAGTTAAATGCTTCTTGTTGAAAGAAAAAAAAATTATGTTGAAAATTATATCATCTTATGTAGTATTGAGGTTTGATTCAACCAAGCACCAAATCATGATATAAGGTGTCACTATTTTATAGTTACATTTAATATAATACAAAGTTTTGTTTAATGTAGCATATAATTCTTAACAATGTATGATAAAAATATTTATTAAAAATTATATGCTAGCGTTTGTAACAAATAAAATTTTGTTGACATGACATAAACGAAATATTATTAAAAATTCTTCTTACGTTGAAATTTTCCTAACGAATAAGCTTATAAAAACTTTTCTTTATACAGAATGTTTTGTTTGTTTCATATAGATCAATTATTCGCAACTTGATAAGAAAGAAAATGTTGCAATTGCTTCTACTTAATATAGCAAAAAATAAATAAATAATTTTGAGCATCCAAACTCATTTTAGATTAGAAATCTAGATTGTAATAGCTAAGTCTGAGAATTTGATTACAGAAAAATTGGAGTAAAGATTTCCAAATCCTTTGTAATTTATTCTTCATAAATAGCTTTTAGTTACTTCTTCTGTAGAATACAGAACGAAATGATCGATGGAAAATAGTTAGTAGCTGACATTTTGTAATCTTATCTACTGATATTTCTTAGTTTAATTAGATTACAGAAAGAGAATGATGCTTTTATCTTTTTTTTTCATTTATATCGTACGGTTGAAAGAGAAAATTTGAAGGTAATAAGTTACAAAGCTACATTGAAGAACATTTTAAACAATAGAAAAAGTGGATAAACAAGAATATCAACATTATATGCAAATCTTATAATCAGAGAAAATAAACTTACTAAATTTAGAAAACTTGAGATTGTATTTAATCATATGTTTTAATATGCATTATAACATGAAATATATTTAAAAATCAATATTATTTATATTGTAATCATTGTTTAACTGAACACTTAACATGCACTTGTCATAAAACAGTCTTCATAGACATTAAATATTATTAACCATTATTTAAATCCGATTATATTTCCAGCTATCTCCAGAAACCGTTGGGCGCAAAAAGACGTGAAAAATACCAATAGATGCAAAAAATAAACAGAGTTATCCAATTAAATTAAAATACTCTAATTAGTTAGAAAAAAAAAAATCTTAAAACCCAAAACGACACAAGGTAAGCGGCACCAAATAGTGCTAAAAACAATGTCAGCTTTCTGCCTGAGGTGGTTGGGCGGCAAAAACACTGGGTGGATGTAAAATATCGGGAGATATCCAGAGCTTTATTGCTCTTAGTGCAATGGGACGTATGCAATGAAAAATTCAGTTCATGTACAACAGAGCATCTGGTTTCTCGTATAAAAGGTAATTAAATGTTCAGGGAATGTTGCAGGAAAAGAAAGTAAGGAAAACGTGGCCACGTGTAAGCAAAAAAATATATGTCAGCAAACGCAGGCTATCACTGAAATAACAACTTTAACGTTCAGTTGTTTGTTGTGACCTCCTGCACTGAAGACGTAAAACAACTCGTGTTCTACTGCAATGATTCGACATTTAAACATCAAGTTTTGCTATAAATTTCGGAAATCGATGACGATAGTTCATACACTACAAAGTGCATGTGTATGGAGTAGAAACATCGAGTAAAAATGTGTTTGCAACCCCAACGGGTCTGGAATTCTGCTTGTTTTCAGTCAAAAACTGCTTGTTCGGTCTGCTTGTTTTCGACCTGAACTCAGCTTATTATCATGAGTTCCTTTTCCATCTCTTAATATGCAAATCAGTGATAAATAAATTTTTTACTCACTGTTTCTATTTCATACACATGCACAGCTATTGGAAGTTCTTTTGACACAGTTTTCATCAATCTGTAGCAAAATTTAATGTTTTCGTATTGTTCTTCTTCACTGTGACATCAATTGCGCTACGTTCTCCATTCGAAAGCGGCAGCAAGCAACTGTGTTTTTAAAGTTATGATTTCATACATAGGTAGCGCTTGCTGACATATGTCTCTGCATATACGCCCGCCTACGATCTATATTTTTGTCGCAAAATTCACCGAACTTTTTTAACATACTTTGTACAATTTTATTGCCTTCTATAATTTGATTATTAACAATTTTATTGAGATGATAAATGGACAATGCACTTGTTTAATATCTGTAACATATATAAAATAAGCAAAAATTGTACATAGGTAATTTACGAATTTAAAATGAATACATTTTAAAACTATATCTAAATTTTAAGTCAACAGCCCATTTAAAAAAATGTAGAACTAAAGTAAATAAAAGTAAATAAACAAAATTATCATTTTCGTAAACTTTTTAATAAGGTTCCGAAAATGATAATTTGCTGTTTTTAAGATTTTAATATCATAAATAAACGGTCTATCTTTGACTCCCCCCCCCCCCCCACACACACACAACACACACAAATAAATAAATTAATAAAAATAAAATGAACAGCATCTATAACATTCTTTAATCATAATTTTAATTTTACAGTGTGCTCGTAAAACCTTGATCTCGATTTTTATTTTCCTTAAGTACTGATATTAGACATGAATAACATAATCCTATGTTGTGTTAATATATATATATACTTTATAAATACAGATTTTACGGAAACGAATTGATTTTATAAATTAAACTTTCCAGAGGATTAAAGTTCGTATACAGATCTCATACTTTAAATGTTGAACTAGTAAAATATCTCCCATATAGTAATTAAATCGTGTACAAAACTTCAGGATTGTCTCATAAAAAAAGTCCAGAGATGTGACAAGACATATATGTTGACATAAACCGTTTTTCATTACCTCGACATAGATTTCATAGAAAAAAAATTCTGGAGACTGAATTTTAGGTGTCATATGTAAACTATGAAAGAAAAATATGATAAAAAAGATATAGACTTTAATTTTTGATTAGTTCTTAGTAAAATTTATTAACAGATATCTTTAAGATTAACTAAAGTAAATAAAAGTAAATAAACAAAATTATCATTTTCGTAAACTTTTTAATAAGGTTCCGAAAATGATAATTTGCTCTTTTTAAGATTTTAATATCATAAATAAACGGTCTATCTTTGACTCCCCCCCCCCCACACACACACAACACACACAAATAAATAAATTAATAAAAATAAAATGAACAGCATCTATAACATTCTTTAATCATAATTTTAATTTTACAGTGTGCTCGTAAAACCTTGACCTCGATTTTTATTTTCCTTAAGTACTGATATTAGACATGAATAACATAATCCTATGTTGTGTTAATATATATATATACTTTTACAGATTTTACGGAAACGAATTGATTTTATAAATTAAACTTTCCAGAGGATTAAAGTTCGTATACAGATCTCATACTTTAAATGTTGAACTAGTAAAATATCTCCCATATAGTAATTAAATCGTGTACAAAACTTCAGGATTGTCTCATAAAAAAAGTCCAGAGATGTGACAAGACATATATGTTGACATAAACCGTTTTTCATTACCTCGACATAGATTTCATAGAAAAAAAATTCTGGAGACTGAATTTTAGGTGTCATATGTAAACTATGAAAGAAAAATATGATAAAAAAGATATAGACTTTAATTTTTGATTAGTTCTTAGTAAAATTTATTAACAGATATCTTTAAGATTAACTAAAGTAAATAAAAGTAAATAAACAAAATTATCATTTTCGTAAACTTTTTAATAAGGTTCCGAAAATGATAATTTGCTCTTTTTAAGATTTTAATATCATAAATAAACGGTCTATCTTTGACTCCCCCCCCCCACACACACACAACACACACAAATAAATAAATTAATAAAAATAAAATGAACAGCATCTATAACATTCTTTAATCATAATTTTAATTTTACAGTGTGCTCGTAAAACCTTGACCTCGATTTTTATTTTCCTTAAGTACTGATATTAGACATGAATAACATAATCCTATGTTGTGTTAATATATATATATACTTTATAAATACAGATTTTACGGAAACGAATTGATTTTATAAATTAAACTTTCCAGAGGATTAAAGTTCGTATACAGATCTCATACTTTAAATGTTGAACTAGTAAAATATCTCCCATATAGTAATTAAATCGTGTACAAAACTTCAGGATTGTCTCATAAAAAAAGTCCAGAGATGTGACAAGACATATATGTTGACATAAACCGTTTTTCATTACCTCGACATAGATTTCATAGAAAAAAAATTCTGGAGACTGAATTTTAGGTGTCATATGTAAACTATGAAAGAAAAATATGATAAAAAAGATATAGACTTTAATTTTTGATTAGTTCTTAGTAAAATTTATTAACAGATATCTTTAAGATTTCTTGTGAAACAATGAAGAAATTTTATGCATCGGTGTATTAAATAAAATAAAAAGTAAAGCACATTTTATTTATAGGATTTTTTTTTTTTTTTTTTTTTTTTTTTTGGGGGGGGGGGGGGGTTGTATGAAAATTTAGATTTTCAAATTTAATCTTTTGCATTTTGTGGTAGGATCTATAAAATTCTCTATCTTTTTATGCATGTTTGTAATCTGTTGCGAAAAAGAACACTATTTAAGAAATAAATTTTGAGGTGAGTAATTTTTGTTCCCCTGTGAATATAAATGAGGAGCAAACATTCAAACCGTGTTTTCTCCTTCGAATGCAATTTTTCAGAAAACACAAAAAACTGATAAATTAAAAAATCACCATTCTTAGCCCCTAATTATCATTTGTTTAGTTGTATTATTGGTTACTAAGAAGATCTGTAGGCCTACTTTACCTAATAAACTTAGAGTTAATTAGAAAAATGTATTTGAAATTTGGAGAAAGCATGTTTTGACCGAAACACAGAGGAGAAAACATGTTTTGAATGTTTCCAATGTGGAGAAAGCATGTTTTGACCGAAACACAGAGGAGAAAACATGTTTTGAATGTTTCCAATGTGGACAAAACATTTTTTGAATGAAAAAGTATGTAGCTCGAATATTCATGAAATAACATTCTTAATGTAATTAACAGAACAGATTTTGTTATGTAATTATAAAGTTAAATTAAATATTTACGCGTGAAACATCATGCAAATTGTAGGGAAGAACTAAAACTTTTAAGCCAATTTCAAATTTAAATTTTTAAACCAATATCTTCACTTAAGCAATTTCATGCTTCCGCTGTTTCTTCATATTCTACATGAAAGTTATTAGTAATGATATCTTTATACCATTTAAAAACAGGCTGATTTTTTCACTCTTCACCATACATCAATTGTAAAAGTTTGTCTATGTCATTCTGATGCCTTTAAGTTTGAGTAAAATTCTCTTACCTTGTTTTTTTTTTTTTTTTTTTTTTTTTTTAATTATTAATGCTTAAGTGGCTTTTTCTATCCCCTGCTCTCTTTTCCTCAATAGGTTCACCAGCATGTACCTTAGTAACAATATTGGCTAGCATTGTACGACCTATTTTAGTTATAGCCATGAAATTGTTTTTACACACAGGAATTCTCCTACCACTGCTACTAGTAATAAAATAAGAAGCAGAAAATGCATGCTGTAAGCCTGATGATTGCGATTTTTTTTTTTTTTTTTTTGGGGGGGGGGGGGGGGGGTTGCGTTATTAGGTCTACGTCGAGTTACATTTTTTGTAACAACCAATGAAGCTATAATAGAATCTTGTCGCTGTTTGTCCGGAATTTCATAAAGTCTATCCCGAAACTTCTTAACGTCATTAGGTCTAACATCAGTGCATGAAAAAGTATCAATAGAATGTTTGCATGGAGCATAAATGTTGTTATCTAAAGGTGCTGAATATCGTTTCTTTTTCGTTTCTTTTCTTTTTCGACCAATTCTCTGTATTTTTCTAGTTCCATAATTAGAAGTACTCACTAATTCTTCCATTTGAAAAAAAAAATAATAATAATAAAGTACACTCCTCTAAAATGAAGAAAAGAAGATAGAACTAACGAAAAAACAGACATAAAAAGCTGGTACATGTACGAGTCACGGGACCAGAAAGAGCAGTACTGACTTGGTTGGCTGGAGAAATCACAGTTTGACTGAAAACAGGCTCTGGAGGAAACACTGTTTGATTGAAACCCTAACTTTCTAAGAGCATTTATAATGTGATAAAAATTATTTTGGTTTAAAATAATAGTATAATTTCGTGCTATTTAATGTTGAGTTCACAGAAAAATCACTAACTCATTTTTTTTTATTTTTGGAGAAAACACGGTTTGAATGTTTGCTCCTCAAATAAGTAAATAAATCTCTGTATAAATACCATGAATTGAAAATATTCGCAATAATTGATTTGTCGAAATTAAACGATGACTCATCGTCAATCAAACAAAATATTCACAATTGCAGCAATCAGTGTGAAAGCGTACCCTGTTGCGAGTTTTTGAAACTTATGTTTTTTATAAAAGTTTTTATTTGTTACTTTTCAACCAATTCTCCAATATTTTTAATTCTAATAATTTAAAAACACGTTAAAAATACATTTATTAAAAATATAAAAACTTCCAAAGCTTTTCGCCTATATAAAAGAAGGCATCATCAGGGAATTTTAGATCCACACATACTTCAGAGCAGTTATATGAACTTTTGCATCACATGGTCAACAGTTAAGTCCTTGCATAAAATATGTTCAACTGGAAGTCATAGATAGAGGCCGGAACTATTACATGGTAATGAGGTGTTACACTTGGACGCTGGAGCTATTGCAGGATGAGGGGGTACTACACAGGTTGGAACAATTTCAGGATCAGGAGGTGCTACACTTAGAGGTTGGAACTATTGCAGGAAGAGTAGGTGCTACACTTGGAGGTTGGAACTGTTATAGAATTGAAGAACTGCTAGTCATGAGATTGTAGAAACATCAGAGGGCAAATGCAGGAAATGAAAAGTTATTACATGTGTTTTGAAGAGTCGCCTGATGCTATTGAAGAGTAAAACTATCCGGAACTGGAAAAAACAAGCTATTAGTTATTTTATAATATGGTGCCAAATTATTGGCAAAATTGCAGCGTCTTTTGAATTTATTGAATTTTTATGTTTAATTATATTTATAGCTTCACAAAGATACAGTTCTTGGATCGTAGGAGGGGCTGAAATAATTTTGACATTATCCCACATAGGAGTAGCGTTAGGGTTATCATAAATAAAATCAACTAAAGTAGAACTTCTTCCTTCCTTTATATTACGTTTATGTTCTTGAATTCGTTTTGTTAAAGTTCGCTTAGTTTGTCTAATGTAACAGAAAAGTTCTTTGTTATTTTCAATGGTTATTTTATATACTCCTCCAGTAGGTCCAGTTTAGTCACGATCACAAAGAGTTAATTGTTTAATAGTTAGGGGGGAACTGAAAGGAATTAATATATTAAATTTATGTTGAATATAATTTTGAAAACTATAGAACTCTTAACAGTAGGGAAGACTATTGGTATAATGCAATTTACAAGTTGAATTCAAAGTATGATTAATAGGATTAATTGACATGCTGTTTTTTATTTTATTAACAATTTTTATAATGTAAGATTTACTATACCCTGCAGCATTACCGATTTTAATAATTTTGTTAATTTGTTGTTTTTCATTGAATTCGAAAGTTGTATAATTTATGGCACGGGTAATATAGGAATTGAAAAAAGCATTTTTATATTTAGTAGGGTGCGCTGAATCAGCCGGGATAGGTAAGGGAATAAATGAATTTTTGAAAAAAAAACGTCAAACCATATAGTTGAATTATCAGTATTACGATGGATCTTAAGGTCGAGAAACTGAATGGTCTTATTCAAAAAATTCGTTTCTTAATTTAATTGATAGTTTTAATAACCAATTTCCATTTATAAATTTTACTTACGAAACTGAAACTAATCGTACTCTTCCGTTTCTCGACCTTAAGATCCATCGTAATACTGATAATTCAACTATATGGTTTGACGTTTTTTTTTTTTTTTAATTCATTTATTCCCTTACCTATCCCGGCTGATTCAGCTCACCCTACTAAATATAAAAATGCTTTTTCAATTCCTATATTACCCGTGCCATAAATTATACAACTTTTGAATTCAATGAAAAACAACAAATTAACAAAATTATTAAAATCGGTAATGCAGCAGGGTATAGTAAATCTTACATTATAAAAATTGTTAATAAAATAAAAAACAGCATGTCAATTAATCCTATTAATCATATTTTCAATTCAACTTGTAAATTGCATTACACCAATAGTCTTCCCTACTGTAAAGAATTCTATAGTTTTCAAAACTATATTCAACGTAAATTTAATACATTAATTCCTTTCAGTTCCCTCTTAACTATTAAACAATTAACTCTTTGTGATCGTGACCAAACTGGACCTACTGGAGGAGTATATAAAATAACAAAAAACTTTTCTGTTACATTGGACAAACTAAGCGAACTTTAACAAAATGAATTCAAGAACATAAACGTAATATAAAGGAAGGAAGAAGTTCTACTTTAGTTGATTTTATTTATGATAACCCAAATGCTACTCCTATGTGGGATAACGTCAAAAATATTTCAGCCCCTCCTACGATCCAAGAACTGTATCTTTGTGAAGCTATAAATATAAACATAAAAATTCAATAAATTCAAAAGATGCTGCAATTTTGCCAATAATGTGGCACCGTATTATAAAATAACTAATAGCTTCTTTTTCCAGTTCCGGATAGTTTTACTCTTCAATAGCCTCAGGCGACTCTTCAAAATGCATATAATAAATTTTCATTTCCTGCATTTGCACTCTGATGTTTCTACAATCTCTTGACTAGCAGTTCTTCAATTCTATAACTGTTCCAACCTCCAAGTGTAGCACTTCGTCACCCTGCAATAGTCCCAGCCTACAAGTTGTAGCACCTTCTCTTACTGCAATAGTTCCTACCTCCAAGTGTAGCACCTTCTCTTCCTGCAATAGTTCCGGCCTCCATCTGTGACTTCCAGTTGAACATATTTTATGTAAGGACTTAACTGTTGACCATGTGATACAAAAGTTCATATAACTGCTCTGAAGTGTGTGTGGATCTAAAATTCCCCGATGATGTCTTCTTTTATGTAGGCGAAAAGCTTTGGAAGTTTTTATATTTTTAATAAATGTATTTTTAACGTGTTTTTAATGTGTTTTTAATTTATTACAATAATGACACGTGTTTTTAATTTAACTCTTAAGTTGAGTTTGTTTATAATATTTTTAATTCTGTTACTATGTTTCACATGTACGCATACCGAAATTCATATATATATGAATGCATATACACTTTGAATTACTGCATTTATATTGCAACAGACCATAACCTACTTTCTTTGAAGTTTGGGTAAAAGGTAAAATAAGAGATAAAATAAATGAAAAACTTATATATTCTCCTATTCGTAGAAATACTGATGTGTTGTATATTTCATCGATTTTTGAAACATTGAGAAAAGAAAGATATTTTTCACTTTCTTTTATAAAGTCTGAAGCATTATATGACGGTGCAACAGCTACATGAAAAAACTATTTTTTAACGGCAGCTGTTGTAAGTTACCTTTGAGAAAATGTAGATGGGAAAAATATTTTTAGTATGAATTATATTTACCATGTCTTTTCTTCTAACTATATGGCAAAAAACTTTGAAAATAAATATATTGCGATTCGGTTCAGGTTATTTTTTTCCCCCTCTCAAAAATAGTAAAACTCTTATTAGTCATTTGTTTTCTTTTCTCTCTTTTTCTTTTTTTTTTTTCTTTAAATATATATATATATATATATTATTGATAAAACGAATTAATTAAAAAACAAATAATAATATTATTGAGAAATCCATTATCATTTTTATAATTATTACTGCAACTTAATGTGGGCATATATATGAAATATCATATGTATCAATAAAGTGTAAATTAAATGACAGTTATTCCCTTACAAATTTGAAGTGATGATGTTTCTTTTACTACATAAAATTAATAGTAATGCAAAATGGCTATAGTATTTTTTTTTTTTTTTTTTTTTAATTACAAATCTTTTCTTTTTCTTTCTATTTTCAAATTGAATATTGTTCTTTCTTAGAAATGTTTATTATTTCTTAGCCAAACTGTTTATTCTTCTTAAAGAATTAAGTATATATCTGTACTGATAAGTATAAAGGATTTAAATTCAAAAATGTCGATTTTGAGTTAAGTATATTGTCAGACTCAGAAAAAAATTCTCTATCGATTGGTATAAAGGATTTAAGTCTATGTCATTTAGTCTTTGAGAAAATCCATTGGTAAAAAAAGATTCAAGTCAGAAATTTAGCATTCATGTATGGTATAAAATATTTAATTCAATTTTTTCCCATTATTAAATGAAGGTTGACAATCACTGAATGGTATAAAGGGTATGTCAACGAAATCCCTTTTTCCTAATCGATTATTCTGAATAGTTTTTAGTTAGCTTAACTTTATTTTTCGTCTCCTGAAAAATCAAGAACATGGACTTAAATCCTTTATACTTATCAGTATAGATATATATCGTCAGTTTCTCTGAAACGGCTGTAACGACTTGAAAAATATTTTAGGGTTAAGTGATTTTTTTGAGATTACAAACCGATTTGATTTATTCTCATCTCCAACTAATCCTTTGTTGATAACAAATTGCTTCGCCAGGAGAAAATTATGACATAAACTGGATTTTCTAAGAAACTGTTCAAATGATACTAATAAAAAGTTAAGCTTATACGTTTTTTGAACTAACAATTCTATCTGAATTGCAGTCATTTTCAGAAGAAAAAAAAAAGTTTTCAGCGGTACACCGCATAGTGCTGTACCGAATAGCACTTTGGCCAAACAGTTGAGTGCCGAGTATTCGGCTATTTGCTAATCGACCGAATACCGAGTAATTATGAGGAAGAATAATTGATGCACAGATGAAGAATTTTGGATATCTTGAAAAAAAAAATGCATTTTTAAAACACAAAATATAGTTAACACGTTGAGAGCCACGCGGATTCTTAAGGAAATCCCATTCAGGCCAAGCGCGCTGCTTAGAAGCATATTATGTTTACCGTGTTTCAATAAAATCTATTAAAATACCTTAATGATATAATCTTATAATGAATAAAAATTAAGTAAATTTTAAATAAATTGTCAATAATCACTTAAAACTATATAAATTTTTAAATTTTATATCATATTTCACACTGTCAGCCACCGGTGGCTAACGTGACCTAAACGGAAAGTTCCGTGTCAGCCACTGATGGCAGACATGGCGCTGAACGTGTTAAACAGCAAACAGCGTGTTTTCATTGTTTCAGAACTTTTGTAGTAATATGTATTTATATATACATAATTAGGTTCATTGCTATATTTTATACTTCCAGATTAGAAGATTACTTACTCAAACAATAATAAGTGATAAGTAGGAATTTATTTTTAATATTTTATTCTTGTCTACATAACATATACAATTTTAACCTACTAAGTTTATATAAATTATTGCATACATATGGGATCGTTATATTTAAATTTCTGCTATAAACAACTCCTACATAGCTAAATAAATAAGCGCATCTCATGAATCGTCACTATACCAAATTTGGTAACTATCTACTGGCCTATTTTAACTATAGAAAATCGTTTACATCAAAAGTACAATTAAAATGACTCTGTATTTATATTTTCATAATTTTTTAATTTAGCTATTAATAAACATCTGTTGTTAATACATATGGATTCAATAATATATAAAAGTATTGCAATTCTCACAGCTATTCGGTATTGGCCTAATACTGAGTTAAAATTTGGCCGAGTACCCTGTAAATATCAAGTACTCGGTACAGCTCTAATACCGCGCTCCATTTGAAACAATATTTGGTAGAATTCTAGTTTTTATTGGAAACGGGTGCAACGATTTTTGTGAAAATCACAGATAAAATAATTTCTGAAATTTTAAGTCGATATAATTTATTCTCTTATTCACGTTTTCAGGAATATGAGTTATTTCTTTTCTGATTTAACTTTTATCATTATATACAATCTATAGAACGATTTTTTTTTTAATCCATCTATTCACTCTGCAAATGATTTTTACAATGATTTCAAGTGAAACAAACTAGTATATATTTAGATTTATCTATATTTTTATTTACCTACTTTTTTTTTTTAGTACTTTTTACTTGTGTAGAAAAAGGTCTTTTTTTTTTTTTTTTTTTTTTTAACGCAATATTCCAAGATTTTACGTAAAATATTTTTTAAAAACTCGATTGTAATCATTATTAGGCAATGAAAGAGCTTAATAGATAAAAAATTATAAAGGACATTTTTAATTACACTGTTAAAATTTTCGTGCTCGACAGATACATCCATATACAATTCTAAACTTAAATAAATTTCTAATATTAAAAGTACTTTATTAGTTAAATGTACAAAAGAACAATAATAATTACTAATTAAATCAACTTTAAATTTTATAATACACATTTTTCGTTCTAAAAATGAATATTCCAAATTCTAATATAAATCATTTAACGTCAGAAAAAATTTTGACATTTTAGAAAATTTTACTATACATATTTTTTCAATTTTAAAAAAGTAATTGAACTATTAATTTTTGCTCTTGAATAATCTTTGAAACTTAATGTAAAGATTCCATTAATTATGAAATACAAACACATTTTAGTAATGCCTTTTCATTATACTGTTGAAAAATAATATTTGTTAGAATTTTACTAATTACTGCAAGAAAAGTGATTAAATCTGAACCAATATATCACAAGTAATATTTAAAAAAATCTCTTTGAAAGCAAACATTATTTAGATAATTTGTATACAATGTTAAATTTAAAGGAGCATAATTTTATAATTAATAATCTTTTGGAAATAAACATTTATGAAAATATGTATCTAAACACTCACTTTTTACTTACTGAATAATAAAATTCCTAGCAGCTTAATTCTTACATAGATTACTGTTTTTCTTACGTAATATTTCTCATTAGTTATTGTGTGCTTAATAACAAACTATCTCTTGCTTTTCTTTGTTGTTATTTCCCCCGATTTTAAATAATTCTTCCTTTTGAAATGAATAAAAGGTAAAAATATAGATAATTTAAAAAACATTCCTGAGTAATTAATCATCATATACTATAGCAGAGCTGTATTTTTCCGTAATTTTAAAGATTATTTAAACTAGTTCTTTTCTTTTTTATTAAAAAATATTTTTATTTCTTTAATATCGCATTCAGTAATGATACAAAAACAAATTTTATTCAAGAGGGTATACATAACCAAATGACTATTTTGTGAATTAAGCAAATTATTCAGTGTGTTAAAAGAATAATATTAAGTCGTAATTCCGTGGAAAATTGTGCATATTAATTACATTTCTTAATTGAGTAAATAATATTTATTGAATTTTTTTTTCCGACTGAGTGAAAATAATGCCTGGACCGTGAGTCGAACTCCGGATCTTTGACTTACAAGGTTAAGGCTCTACCAATTGAGCTATCCAGGCCGACATCCCGGTCAGCATTACTCACTCAGACAACCTTTAGGCAGAAACATCTCTGGTCTATCGTGTAGATAGCTCGACAGAAAATAAGCCGCAGGAAATGGAAAACACCATTAGATAATGGGAGAAAGAAATACAATTTTATTAAAATCACATAATCAACTGTGAAAGAAAATCATATTTATTGAAAATTTTTTTTATTATTTATTAGTCCAGACATTATTTTCACTCAGTCGGAAAAATAAACATTTCAATAAATATGATTTTCTTCCACAGTTGATTGTGTGATTTTAATAAAATTGTATTTCTTTCTCGGGTAAAAAATTGTATACCACTTTGAAGAAATTGGGTAGTTATAGTGACTATAAGTTTGAATTAAGTATTTTCACTGATTTTAGACGTTCTTCCTTTTTTTTTCTGTCTTGTACATTTGAGCGTTCATTTGTACGTGGAATAAATTTCATTAATTTCTGACAATTCTATCATGGTGTTACAATTTTAACAAACATGAGTGTATATATAATATAGGGTTTAAATTCTTAATATTCCATGCTTTTTTAAATTCGTGAAATATTTAGTTTTGTAATAATTATCAAGAAAATGTTGAAAATAAAATTTCTTATTGATTACTTCTAAATCGATAGCTTTTAAAAACATTTCTTTTCCAATTCTCTCTCACTCTGTGTCATGCAGTGCAGTTGATGTATTTCCTATTGAAGCTTTCATCAAATTACTAAAGCCTTAAGAATCTTTTTCGAACTTAATTATGATAAGTTTTAATGGCTCAATTCTTAGCGGATTTTCTTTAAAAGCTCTAAACATAAAGTATTTTTCACAATTCTTTAATTCTTTAGTTTTTTTTTTTTTTTTTTTTTTGTTGTTTTTTTTTTTTTTAACGCAATGCTATGTAAAAGAAATTTGCAAATTCTTTATTCTTGTATATATCTACAAAATAATAATTATCACAATTATCTAGAAAATGTTGAATGTAAAAGATATTGTTTGCTTTTAAATAAATATGCAAAAAATATTTTTTTATTCTTTCTATTCACTTTATTTATATATAGTGCTAGCTAAAAGAAATTCAAATTAATTACATCCTCCTAATATAAATTTAAAACTAGTATGTTGTGGACAGCACAAAACTTCCTTCTATATTAAATAACCACCCTTACCGGTTAACATGCCCAAATATGTAATCAAAACAGCTTCTCACAATGATTTCACATATACAATTTGGAACTCTTTTAACTAACAGATGCTAAGATGTAGCCATATAGAAAATAAAATCACAGATTGGGAATAATGAGTGTGCCGCCTGTCGGTTGTTATGTATTCAATATAAAAAGAATTCTTTTCTGTAATGGCCTTCTCTCGTATGAAGTGTGGAGCATTTATACTCTATAGAAGTTGAGATTAAATAAGCTATTTAAAAAACCTTTAAAACCTAAATTCCTAACGTATCGTATCACATAAACCTTTTCGAAGTTAGAATAACATTTAATTTGCAAAGAAAAGTAACTTTTTTTATTATTATTATTAACCAAATCTTATGAAATTTGAACTGCAAGTTGGTCTTGTGTTATACAGGCTGTATATTAAATTTTGTGTTCGTGAGAGAAAATCTGAAAAATTTTGAAAACTGCAATTTTTAATCCCACTTCAAAAACATGCGACTTAATGAGTAGCAGATGTTTTCTTTTCTCTCCAAACGGTTTCAATACAATCTTCTGCTGCTGCCACCTAATTTTAATACTTTAGTTAATTTTAAAAAACCTAATTGTCCGATCGATAAGCTGTTTAATCCGCTGGATTTAGAAAAATCGCCCCTTTTATTTGGTACCTCATTTGTAACGATACGATTGATATTTCTAATTTATTTCCCCTTTTTTTCTAGCCTGGCATTCACAAACTGACCTACCTACCTTACCGACCGTTCCAGATGAGAGCGAGTACGTAAGAATTTCAGGAAAATAAAAAAGAAAATAGAAATGTTGCACTTGGATAGTTTCATTTTTCTTTTTTCTTTATTTTTTTCCCCTTGTTTCTGCCAATTTTTTATTTTAAAAGCAAATTTTCAGACACGTTTTGGTACGTAGAAAAATTTAGGATTGAGCCAATTATTCGAAACAAAAAAGTTGTCAGGGAAGTCGAATAAAATATTTCAAAAATAGAAAGGATAAGGCAATTAACGATCAGACCAAAAAGTGTATTAATTTAGAATAATAAGCAAAAACTATTTTAATGCGCGAGATGGATAAATAATTAAATGTTAACGAATTATTAGTGAGATGGTTTTGAGTAAGATATAAAATCTCTTGGCAGTTTAAACGATAAATTTATCCCCTAGGCGGTCACGTTGCTCATCCAAGCGAGATGACCGCATGTTAAAAATACAATGTTTAAAAAACCAATTTGTATTATATTCGGAACTTGGAAGAGATTCGGAATAAGTTTTTAGCAACATAATGTCTTTGAAAATAGTACAGCAACGATTAAACAAAGCAGGTTTAAAAGCCAAAACGTCTGCAAAAAAGCCATTATTAAAGAAGAAAAAAAAAAAAAGACACATGACCTCAGTGGGCCAAAAAATATTAAAAATGTCAGTTAATTATTGGATTTCAAGTGAAGTTTAACTTATTTACAGCTGACGGAAACAGTAATCGGACGAAGAAAAGGTGACTAACTTAATGAAAATCCCATTCTTAAAATAGTAAAATAATCGTCACACATTACGCTGTGGGAGTGCATAACATTCCAAGGAGCCAGGCAAATTTTAATGATCACGGGATCAATCAACTCAAAATAAAACAGGACCTTTATAAATGTCGCTGCCTATCCGACTATATTGAAGGTATCTGAGACTTTTCCAGAATCAATATTTCAAGATTATAATGTACCTTGCCATGATTCAAATTGTTAAAATTACATATCCCTCCTATTGAGCACCTATAATTTTGTAAGTAATCGTTATTTATTTTATTTTAAGTTAAATCCTACAAAGAATATCGTAGAATTTCTTCTTTACCAGACTTTGAAATAATCTTGATCTCGATCCGATTCAAAATTTTTAGTCTATAAATTGGAGAGATTCGAAAGAGAGATTCGAAATTTGCAGCTAACAACTTTGCAAGAACTAGAAAAAAAATATTTACAATGTTTGATACAGTGAAATTTCTGAGGTTTATGTTAAAAAACTGCATACTATGCGTTACGCATTAAAACAGTAATTCCATATAAAGGTGAAATTATACAATATACTGAATATTTTTTCAATTCGGTAATCGTTTAGATCTAACAAATAAATATATTTATTTCATATATTGAAATGTGTAACTTATTTCTTATAATAAACCATGATAGAATAAAGTATATATTTATATACAATGTACATATATTTTATATATAATGTATTATATGTAATAATGCATTTTATCTATAATGTATATATTTTCAAAGTATATATTTATTACATTGTTAAAAAAAATTCATGTAGATCTTCATTGAGTACTTTGTAATAAAGAGAATTACTAAATTGAAAAGGACATAGGTATAACTTCATCTCTTTAGTATACGCTAAGGCTCCTATATATACGAGCTGGCGCATCAGGCATTTTGTTGCCTTAGGGTTGCCACATGAACCCAGCGCTTTTCTCTGATAAACAAACGACAAACATTTTTTTTTTTTTTTTTTTTTTATCTTACGTTACTTTAAAGTAACTTGTTTTATTATATTTCATAATTTTAGCTAAGTAAACTATGATATGGAAGTTTGTTTAGCGATAAACTGCTATAATATTCAAAAAGTGAATATAAAGTGTTCACAGACCTTCTATTACTGTGTATTTGAGTTTTGGCGACATTTTGTAAAAGAAACAGAAACCACCCTAACAACACATGTTACTCAAGTACATCCATAGGATATCCTCAGAATAAAATGACATCCTCAGAATGTACTGTGAAAAAAAGGTGTTTTTAGGAATATTATTGTTGCTTATTGCTCTTATCTTGACCGGATTAGCTTCAGATCAAGATTTCTTTAAATCATTAGGCAAGCGATTAGGACGCCAAGCGGGAATGCTGTCCTCTTTGGAGGCAAAAAAATGGCGATGATGCGCAGGCCTATTATTTTATTTAGGGGCTCTAGTATACGCAACCGAAGTGATGGCGTCACTGGCCGTCCGTGAATGCAAGAAAAAAATTTCCTGTGTTAATCGCCCATTGTATTTTTTGTAAAATATTATTAAAAATCTAGAAAAATTATTTCTCGATTTTAATCCCCATATTTGGGTATATATATATATATGTATGTATTAGTTATCGTGTGCATGCGTTAGATTAATATGTTTTTGCTGTAAAATTGAAAAAAATTAAATTTTTAATTTCAAAACTCTAGGGAAAAAAAAAAAAAAAAAAAAAAAAAAAAAAAAAAAAACCGGCAAACTTCCATATTCGATTGAAAACATAAACAGTTCAATTCAAAGGATAATATTTACACAATAAATATCCAACTAATATACTAATTAAAGGAAAAATGATAAATATTCTATCATAATTTGAAGTCAAATTTGTTTTCAAATGTCTAAATAAAGTGTCTGATATAAGATACTCATATGTTACAGCGGAATAGATTTCATATCTGTCATAATTGGCGGGGGAGAAAAATATCGCCAAATCATCGGGCGAACATATTTAATTCCTCTCAAAAATCATGGTTATTTTAACAACTTATATTAAGAGAGTAATGAATAATATGGAACAATATTTCGTACAATAATTATTACGAATGTGTACATCTGGCATGTATATTTTCGTATTACTTTTGTTAGCCAAATACAAAAAACGTAGAGGACAACAGAGTTTTGAAATTTAAAATTAAAATTTTGACAACAAAATAACTTAATCTAACACATGCACAAGATAACTAATACATATCTATATAAAAATACGGGGATTAAAATCGGAAAATAATTTTCCTCGATATTTAATCATTTTTTACAAAATATCCAATGGGTGATTAACATAGGAAATCTTTTTTTTTTTGCATCCACAGACGGTCAGTGACGTCACACTTTGCTTGCGTATTAAGCAATTATGAGTTTCAACGATTAGTTTTGAAGTTATTACAAATATAAATGGTATAAATCAATTTTTTTTCCCGTGTGTCTTTTTTTTTTTGTCTCTTTCACCTTCCATGAGCGGACAGCACCACCTGTTGACTTGTATGCATTCAAATTAAATACCATATTGTTTGTCAGAATAGTCCTTTTTGAATATTAAGTTTGGTGCAATTATTCTCTACATAAACTAAAATATAGCCTACCGTAAACGGGGGAAATATACAGCGTAGCCGCATCATCTGTTGAAAAATTCACACCAACAGTTTATAGACTGAGTGAGTGAGTTTAACGTCGTATGTAGCTGCAAAGTGTGCAGTTATCGAGGGTGTAAGATTTACACCCTAGGAGTTGGTATTAAATAGACAATCTTAATTTAGTTAATAGACAAAAAAATTGTGTCAGGGTACAATTAAATATTATATATATATATATATATTATGAAATTTTGAGTACATCAGCTAAAGCTCACACAAAAATTTTGTCAAGCATAGACAGGCAGGCAGACAGACATCATTCCAAAAGTGTTTAAAACATGTTCAGGAGATCTTAAAACGTATAAAATCATCAAAAACCTTAAGTAGAAAATGAATAGTGAGTTAGTGATTATCGATTACTTTTAAATCACTATCAGTTAAAACCATTTATTTTCAAAACTTTTTGTGTTGTCCTTCAGTGTAGATGATGCATTTCCATCTAAGGCATTCATCAAATTACTAAACCTTAAAAAAACTTATTCGAACTTATTAATGATTAGATATTTTTCAAACTTATTTTTTATTAAGCTATTGTATAGCTTTTATCGCGGGCTTTGAGCGCGGCGACCGAATCGAAAAATTCCGTAACGAAAAAAAAACCTAACACAGTTCGGTAGACTTCGGCTGTACGAAGCTCGCACAGATCGAGACGAGTTTCCCCGAAATCGGACGAATACATAAGCAGCTGTTTGTGAGAAAGTATATAGGTGTATAGGTATCTATCATCTATGTACAACAGTGAATAGCTGTACGCGTAAAATTTGTGTATAAAGTAGATAGATAAAACTTGAATATCTCCATTCGACTTGCAGGCCTTTAAAACCTATTAAATACCTTTTCTCTATTAAAATTTGTTTTCTTATCATTATTGTTATCTTATCATTATTGTTATCTTATTCATTAATATCAAAGAAAAACCTTGAATATCCCCATTCGACTTGCAGGCATTTAAAACCTATTAAATACGTTTTCTCTATTAAAATTTATTTTATATCGGTCACCACGCTCAAAAAGTGTAACTTGAATTAATATCAAAGAAAAAACTTTAATATTCCCATTCGACTTGCAGGCCTTTAAAACCTATTAAATACCTTCTCTCTATTAAAATTTGTTTTCTTATCGGTCACCACGCTCAAAAAGTGTAACTTGAATTAATATCAAAGAAAAAACTTGAATATCCCCATTCGACTTGCAGAAATTTAAAACCTATTAAATACCTTTTCTCTATTAAAATTCGTTTTCTTATCGGTCACCACGCTCAAAAAGTGTAACTTGAATATCCCCATTCGACTTGCAGGCCTTTAAAACCTATTAAAATACCTTTTCTCTATTAAAATTTGTTTTCTTATCATTATTGTTATCTTATCATTATTGTTATCTTATTCATTAATATCAAAGAAAAAACTTGAATATCCCCATTCGACTTGCAGGCCTTTAAAACCTATTAAATACGTTTTCTCTATTAAAATTTGTTTTCTTATCGGTCACCACGCTCAAAAAGTGTAACTTGAATTAGTATCAAAGAAAAAACTTTAATATCCCCATTCGACTTGCAGGCCTTTAAAACCTATTAAATACCTTTTCTCTATTAAAATTTGTTTTCTTATCGGTCACCACGCTCAAAAAGTGTAACTTGAATTAATATCAAAGAAAAAAATTGAATATCCCCATTCGACTTGCAGGCCTTTAAAACCTATTAAAATACCTTTTCTCTATTAAAATTTGTTTTCTTATCATTATTGTTATCTTATTCATTAATATCAAAGAAAAACCTTGAATATCCACATTCGACTTGCAGGCCTTTAAAACCTATTAAATACCTTTTCTCTATTAAAATTTGTTTTATATCGGTCACCACGCTCAAAAAGTGTAACTTGAATTAATATCAAAGAAAAAACTTGAATATCCCCATTCGACTTGCAGGCCTTTAAAACCTATTAAAATACCTTTTCTGTATTAAAATTTGTTTTCTTATTATTGTTATCTTATTCATTAATATCAAAGAAAAAACTTGAATATCCCCATTCGACTTGCAGGCCTTTAAAACCTATTAAATACCTTTTCTCTATTAAAATTTGTTTTCTTATCGGTCACCACGCTCAAAAAGTGTAACTTGAAATTATATCAAAGAAAAAACTTGAATATCCCCATTCGACTTGCAGGCCTTTAAAAACCTATTAAAATACCTTTTCTCAAAAAATAGAGTTAGATCATTCAAATTTGGTACATCGAGGTTTTCGATACCTACAAATCGATTGCGGATATTTTTGATATATTCTCATTGCGGATATATTCTCATTTATTCAATAAAAGAAAAAAAAATGTTTTATTATCGGTCACCACGCTCAAAAAGTGTAACTTGAATTAATATCAAAGAAAAAACTTGAATTAATATCAAAGAAAAAAAATACTGCATAAATAAAATAAATAAATAATTATAATTGCATAAGTTGATAAAAAATGCTATGCAATAGCTTTACCGCGGCAGTCCTCGAGTGCCACACGTATTTTTTTATTTATTTATTTTCAATGAAAGCAGATATCTTTTTGACGGTGAGCTTCCTTTAAAAAAAAAAAAAAAAAAACTCTCTTTGCCGTGAAAATTTCAAAAGAAGACTTTTATGAGTTATCTAAAAATTTCAGCAAGATTCTTGGGGTGGTGGTGTGTGTGTGTGTGGAAAAGGGGGGGGGGGAAGTCTATGAGATTTGAAGTTAAAGATGAAAACGCTCTTATGAATGTTCTTATGTATGAGACTGAAAAAAAAAAGAAGGAATTTCAAAAGATATTAAATTTATTTTAGGTAGACTTTTGAGTTTTGTAACTTTTATATAAACAATTTTAATAACATTTCTCTTTTAAATATTTAGTTAGTTAATGTAATAATAGCAATTTTTTCTTCTAAGTTGCAAACGTAAGATGAATTTTTAAATAAGCTTATTTTATTAAAGACTTGGAGTATTTCATTCCACAATTACCTAAACATTGTCTATGTCATGAACAATATGTTAAAGTCTGCAATTGATTGTTTGTTTATTTTTTAATAAATGATTTGAAAAATGAGGGGAAAGGCAATAATTATTTTCTGTAATTTTATTAAGAAGAATAACTGCGTATTTTCCCAAAATTTTAAAATAACTAAAAACTACAAGTTCATTGAACAAAAATGTATCAAAATAGCATTCAATTTTTAAGTTATAAAAATGTGTTAGATATAACTGAATGTCTAGTTGGATTTACTGCGAGTAAAAATTTTTACTACAATGTTACTTAAAGTCACTAAATAATTATAATTAAAAAAAAAAAAAAATCATATATTCAAATTTATGACATAAGAACGCAGACAGTCTCCATTAACGAATAATCTTGAACAGTACTAATAAATAGTCCACGGCTTCATTATTATTCATTATTCTATATCTATCCATCCTTTATATTCATTATTCTATATTTCTCATCAGTCCATAAATATTTTCATCATTTGTTATCGATGATTAAAAAGTAATGTAGTAAGTATTTTGTTCAATTTTCGAACTATGCCATTACTATAAGAACGATTATTCTTTCAGAAAGAGAAAAAAAAAATAATTTTGCTTACACATTTTTCAAAGATAAATTTATTTACATAAAAACACAAGTTAAAATCACAGACAAAATTTTAATTAAAAACACAGATTTAACGAAGTTTTAAAAACATTATAAACGTTTAGAGCATACACAAAGCTCAACGACAATTATAAGACACTAGATGTTACAGTACAATAGTTAATTACGAAACAGATGGACCGCAAATTTACCGTAATAGCACAAGACTTATTAACAGTAAATTAATGTATTCTTGTATATTTACCTTTTAATAATATCTACAATTATAATTACTGCAATTGGATTTAAAAATTGTTTTTTTCAAAATCTGGTGAAGAGGAGTGGGTGATCAGTTTCATTTGCATGTGTGATAATTTTGAGAGGAGGTCACCTGACATAAAAGCACGTCTGTGCTACTGTAGCCGGATATTACAAGATCAACCAGTTTCACCCACTTTTCAACTCAGGTTTCGCCAATATAAATATAATTACAGGTTTTACAAGTAATACTATAAATAATAGGATCGAATGAAGAGCTTTTTTGTTTAAACATATTATATATATATATATATATATATATATATATAATTTTTTTTTTTTTTTTACAGTAACCTGTTTGAAGGCAATTTTTCAAATTAATTTTATTTGAAAGTTTTTTTTTTTTTTTTTTTTATTGACACATAACGCGAAGCGGAAGGAAAGGGGGGGGGGGTAATAACAAGAGACAAAGAAAGAGTTTAGGAAAGTATATATTTTAAAAAGCTAATACGATAATCGTTATTTTTTTTTTTTTTTCTGTTAAGGATTTTCATAATTTATGTTAAAGATTTTCTTAATTTAAAAAGTTCTTTAAAAAGTTCATGGTCGCTACCTTAGAACTTATCCTTAAGAATTTGAGCTTTAACAACGGCGATTTTGTGAGATAAAAGTTTTCCGGATAAAAATATAAAAATTTAGACGTCGAATGTTAGTTTACGTAAGACAGAAGTAGCAAGTGACAATTTCGATAGGCTCATTTAATTCTTTTAAAAACGGTAGTTTACGATTAACTTCATATTCAAAGTGAATTGAATAATAAAGAACAGATAATTAGCTACACCCTGCGAGAAAAAGATAGGTACAACGGGTTTTTTCTTTGATTTTTCATAAAATAACATTATCTAAATTGTGCTTATCATTTATTATTAGCATAAAATAACATTATTCCCGGACTAATTTTTGTTTTAAGACTAATTTAGAAAATTTTTAAGACTAAAATTTTTCTAATTTAAGACTACACACCGCGACTAAAAGATAGGAACAAAGGTTTTTTAATTTTTGAATGTGATTATTTTGAATATGATTCAAATATTTAATCTGTTTTTGATATAATATTTTGTTATGATAATAAATGATCAGCACAATTTAGATAATGTTATTTTATAAAAAATTTAAGAAAATCCTCTGTTTCTATCTTTTTGTCGCGGAGTGTAGTCTTAAATTAGAAAAAATTTTAGTCTTAAAACAAAAATTAGTCCGGGAATAGTGTTATTTTATGATAATAATAAATGATAAGCACAATTTAGATAATGTTATTTTATGAAAAATCAAAGAAAAAAACCTTTGTACCTATCTTTTGTCGCGGGGTGTAAATCTAAAATTTACGTTATATGAACACGTACGGCAATAATAACAAAAATATCATTGACATGCCTGCGCCAGTAAAATTTTTGAATTAAGGATTGATTTAACTTTTAAATTCAATAAATTGCAGTACAATATCAGCAACATGCACATTGGAATGTACTGAATTTAAAGTTAACTTAATTCGAATATTTTTACTGGCGCAGATATTCGATGACATTTTTATTATTGCCGAAAACGGTTCATCTAACTGAAATTTTACATTAAACTTGAAATAAAAGCCTGAAAATTTTACTGATTTATATTTACATTCAAAATTTCCCAAAATTAATGGAAGATTAATGTTAAAAATATTCATAAATAATATATTAAAGTTTTGATATTAAGTGAATTGTTTAGAACAGTGTTAATTTTCTTCGTTATAAAACAAAAACAGATGACATATTAATATAGCAAAGTAAATTTACATCTCAACATTAAAACCGCCAATACAAAATTTGCATACGGCAATTTTTATACGGCGTTAAGCGTACCGTCATCAGTGTAGAATAACAAGATGGATTATTGCTCCTATATGTAAACTGGGAAGCATCTCTAGAGCCGGATTAAGAGCCAATAAAACTGAGGAATTATAGAGGCGTTTTCCAATAGGAAATTGGGATATGTAAAATTATGGAAATGATAGGTGCATTATTATTAGGGGAGATTTTATAGAGATTATCCTATTGGCTAATAACTATATAATCTCCTAATTTTATTGGCTGTTAATCAAGTTGTAGAATCCTCCTCACCTGTAGAATATGGCACATGTTATCGGATAACTTTAATATTTTTTATAAAACATTTATTACTATTGCAAATACTTTTTATAAGTATAATCTATAAATTTTCATCAAAATTCACAAGACTTTCTTGAAATGCCGAAATTTATGATAACAGACCTTGAAATCTGCGTCATTTCCACATACAAAAGAGATGTGATGTCATTTCTTTTTTTTTTTTTTTTTTAGCATTTAATCTCACTTTTTTTAATTAGAAGTATTAAAAATATATATCTTATGAACAAAAAATGTGTACCATTTTAACTTATCTACACATTTGAGTTTTCTGAGAAACCCTTTGTTTCAATTACCGTATTTCTCTCTAGAGTCTTTCTACTTAATATTCCTGAAATGTCTTTCAATTTACTCCAAATCTCTAGAGAGAAATAGACTTGAGAATTATTTATAGGATTATTCTGGATTAATCCGTAAAATGCATCACCCTCACATTAGAAATCGGTTAATCTTCCATGTTCCCAGACAAAGCGTTCGTGATGAAGGAATGCAACGACGGCTGTGTTAAATCTTAAAACCATTAACGCTTTCACTTTATTAAAGTAATCAAATGGTGGTCGTCTTTCCTTAGTGTGTATAACCGATAATTTTAATGCATTTCCGAGACTAAAATATTAATTGAATCCTGTGTTAAAATATAAGGAAAGTTTTCATATGTATTAAATCGATAACGTAAATGATGTAAATGTCGATTTAATTAGTTCTTTCAACATCTGGATAAATTAAGCAACATTATTTTTATTTAAAAAAAAATGTTCTTTAATTATTATTAAGTAATTTTTAAAACTACAATTTGTCAAAAATATAGTATATGGGGAGAACGGGTTAGTTAGCAATAAAAAGCTAGTTGGCACACAGCTTCTATTTTCTGCTACAGTGAATCTAGAGAGCTATTTGTTTGCTAGTGAAGACTGACTGTATAGTTGCACCACCCACCGTAACTTCATTGTGTTTGGAAGCGTTACGAAGAAAAAATCCGTTTAAACTTTCTGATTAGTGAGTAAACTATTTCATCGTAGGTTTTTTTTTTTTTTTTTTAAATAAATCTAATGAATCTGTAGAACAAATTGAGATGTTGCATATGACGATTTTCGAAAGAGTGGTTAACTGTAGTTACATGCATGTATCATGTTCTTTTATTTATAATGTGCTTAGGATTCGGCGTCGTCTGTCTTGTGTTGGATATTTGTATATGGCTTGTTGATATTGTGAACTATGGAATGGAGTCAGTTGACATAGCTAGCGATGACACCTATGGCATTGCTTGGTCTTCTTTAATGATATTTCAAAGGCTGAAGAACCTCTCTATGATGAAAACCTTTCACCCTCAGTCTCCTGCCAAGATCATACTGAATATTTTCCTTCGACAGTTCCCATGAATCCCGATAAACTGTAAAAAAATCTGGTATGAAACAGCCACATGACTTCCATTACCACTATTACACGTATTATATGTATTTTTAGAATTTTCCAGCAAGAGAAATTTGATACACGTGTCAAGAAACAGAGTTTACATAGCGAGTTAAAAAATAAGGGAAAAAATCTGATATGGACACTACATGACTTCCTTATACAACCGTAAGAATATACATGTTTTTATGAAAACACTAGCCGCCTTCGGCGACCAGCTGGTTCACAATCCCAGAAAAATCCGACTTTACGAAAGTCCCGCTCAGTGGCGCCTGCGGCGACTTTCCCGTTTCAGGTCTAATAACAGCTTATTGATAAATAGTGAAAATAGCTTATTGAAAATTTTAATCGCAGTAAATTTCCGTAAGGTAGCGCCTTCGGCGCCCTCTTCCCTTTTCAATATCTGAAACAGCCTGTTCGCTCACCATGTTATGATCTTTAAAATTTCTGACTTTAGCTAAGTCCCGCTCGGAGGCGCCTGCGGCTCCTTATCCCCGTTTTAGAACTTACAACACCTTCTTCGCTCATTAGAATTTGAAATATCGAAATTTTAAAATATTACAGCGCCATCTGGCGGTAGAAATTTCTGTAATGTATTGTTCAATTCCAAATCAACAAAGCTTTCAAATGATGTATTACTTATGAAATTATTTTAATTAGTAGCTGAGATACAAAAGAAAACCTAATCAGGACACCTTAAAACATGTAAATCAGGTAAAATCTCGAATTACACTTTCGATAATATAAAAGTACTTTAAAATATTTTTTGAATGATGCATTAAAAATAATTTAATCATAATTAGAATTTTAAACATCGAAATTTTAAAATATTACAGCGCCATCTGGCGGAAGAAATTTCTGTAATCTACTGTTCAATTCCAAATCAAATAAAAATGTATTATTATTATTATTTTTTTTTTTTTGTTTTTTGTTTATTCAGATATTTTCATGAAAATTGAACAGTAGCTTTATAATATGCTGTCTAGGCCAAATATTAATTTAAATGTAACGTGAATGAAAATTTGAAAAAGTTTGAAAATTGCAATTTTTATCCCCACTATGAAACACGCGATATCTTAATTGGTTACATTCATTTCCTTTTTTATCGCATACAGTTGTCTCGCATGTGTTTTGTCTCCGATCGAGACAGCTTAGAAAATCCTCTGCTGATAGAATGTTTCTTTTTAAGCAATTATCCGTTGTTTCTTGGTCATTTTTCGATCGACATGGGTCGACATTTTAATTAATATCTCCGCAACTAATTAAAATTTTTAAATTCTGTTTTCACTATCCCCTCGGGAAGGCTTCTAGGCACCCGTATGTCAAATTTTATAATTATGCGTTTAGGAGGGGCTGAACGTATAGATGCTCAGACAGAGAGACAGGCAGACATCTTCTTTTATTATTATAGATTGACAGTTTTGAGTGAGGTAACTGATTCGAAAATAAACAGTCAGGTTCCAGTCCACAAACATTCCTTTAACAAAAAGAAAGAAAAAAAAAAAATAACTGCCACTCGAACCGAAAACGTCACGATAATACGATTATACAGGTCGCTGAGACCAATATACTAGTTTTTTCAGGAATAGTATTCAAGAGCTTGTTATAGAGCACCTCAATGGAAAATGTACAGCTTAGAGTACAATGAAAATCATTCGAGAATAGATGGCCCCGTTTTGTTCTCTTTGGCAAAAATTAGTAACGGGAAATGATAAATTTTACCAAAATAATTTACTCAGTTAAAATTGAGAAAGGGTTTCTGGCTATCCTGAAGTATAATTTGCCGCAAAATTTTATCGCTAATTTCGCCATACTACAAATTAGTATCCAGGGTAGATTTTTGGTCTTGGACTCGAATTTGACGACTTGGCAAACGAATTTGGTGAAATTTTGTAGTTTAGGGTTGAAAAAGTTTGGAAGTTCTAACTTCAATAATAACAAATTTCTGGAATATTTTGGAAAATTTCACTGGTTTATTTCGCAGAAATAAATTCTTTGAAATTTCTGTAGAGGACTCACAAGACTATTAAAAAAAAAAAAAAAAAAAAAAAAAAAAAAAAGTTTGTTGATGATTGTATACTATAATTTGCCTATACATTTACGTGTTAATTTCTACACGGAATTACAGTAAAAGTGGAAGCAGATGAACGTTTTTCATTTCCACGAAGGTGATCATTGATTTAGCGTCAAATTAAGCATTTAAATGAGGCAAAAAATGGTAATAAGGGATTTACAAAATTTGGAAACTTTAACACAATAGGAGTCCAGTTCTGGACATTTTTTCATGACGCATTGGTTTCTCAAGCAGAACTACCTTGAAAAATCCATAAACTACTCACAATACTTTCGATAAATTCAAATTCCTTTCAGACTTCGAAATATTCGGTAGTTCCTGATTTAGCGAAATTTATGCTCTGCAGTGTATTTAACAATGTTTGATTTCTGTAGTAAAAATGATCATTTCATTGGATTGTTTCAATAATATTAATTTTTGTAGCACAAAAAAGAGATTTATATAAATGTTTATTGAATATTAATTAAATATAGCGCATTCGTCGACTGGAACCTACTTGTGTCTTAAAGAATCAATTTCTACACGCTAAAATGTCGACAACTTTCACAACAATAAAATTACGGGCTCTATCTACAGGCTGAATATTCATTAAATAAAGTGTATTCGTCGACAAGAACCTGCTTATGTCTTTAAGAATAACTTTCTACATACAAAGTCTTAAACTTTTATAACAATATCATTACTAGCTCTAATATTAGCTTCTTTTGAAATGTCTTATGATGCAAGGCCATATATAATGGCCAAAACCTCTGTAATTTTAGTCATCATGAATATAATTTTCCTAAATATCTGCAAAATGAAAAATCGTGAAAAGTCTAAAAAAGGAGGTGCACAACTAGAATGTTAGAAGAAACCTATGTACAAATTCGCAACGGTCTACGTCCAGCTGTTTTTGAGTTATGCGAGATACATGACGGGCATTATCTACGGGCTGAATAATCATTAAATAAAATGCATTTGTCGACAAAAACCTGCTTTCGTCTTTAAGCATAACATTCTATACGCAAAAATGTCTTCCACATTCCTAAAAATATCATTACTAGCTCTGTCATTAGCTTCTTTTGAATTCTTTATGATGGTAGGCCGTATATAATGGCCAAACCCTTTGCATTTTTGGTCATTATGAATATAACTTTTCTAAATATATCCAAAACAGAAAATCATAGGATGTGAAAAAGGCAGGTGCACAACTAGATGTAATAACAAACCCAAATACCAGTTTGCAACACTCTACGTCCAATCGTTTTTGAGTTAAGCAAGATATACACATACATACATACTTACATACATGACGTCACGAAAATTCGTGTAAAAACGTTGATATCTCTGAAACGGGAACTCGTATTAAAATCAAAGCTGCAGGTGTACAACTAGACATCATAAAAGTCGCAAATATAATTTACAACATTCTACGATCATTCATTTTTGAACTATTCGAAATACAAAATCCATGTTTGCAAATCGGGAGTACTATACTTCTTCATACTTTGTGTAAGGAAGTAAAAAATGATGGGGTTATTTTTTTAAACAGCAATTTCCTAGATGTAAAACTGAACTGCGTAATCAGGATGGCCGTTAATTTTCCTGTAATAACTACGTAATACATTAGAAAGGGTATCTATCTAAGATGGATTTATGTAACAATTTTCAAGAAAATTGTTGGAGCCGTTTTTGAGATACCAACATTCACCAAAACTTGGCATACTCAATTATTGACCGGAAAACAATAATTACATACTAAAGTATATTTTAAAGGGAGTTAATATGGCGAGTTTGAAAAAAAATATCCGTACTGCAGTTTTTAAAGGAACGCACTTGAGAGATCTGAAATTGAGCTATTTATTCAGGACGCCTACCAATTTTCCTGAACTAACCAACTATATCATTCCAAAGGACATCTAATAGAGTGTTTATGTAGCAACTTTGAAGAAAATCATTAGTGCCTTTTTTTGAGATACCACTTCCGGTTTCCAATGACTCGCTTTCGCTTTTTCAATTTTCACCAAATTTTGGAAAATTCATCTGCACACCAGACTTGTATCAATTTGAAGTTTAGTAGTTCTATCTTTATTAGTTTCGGAGATAAGATAGCCAGAAGGTTCCACACATACATACACACATCCCATACAGCACAGAATGTTTCAGTTATGTTGCAAAATGCTTACAAACTTTCAAAAACGTAACACATTTTAATATGCTCTCTGATACCTTTTTGAAACATTCGCCCTTTTCTATGTTCTCTCTGTTATGTGACTGAAACGTTTCTGTTACGTATCTGATTTTTTTGTTACGATCGCGGACATTTCTACGTTTATGAAAGTAATCGGAAAGCTAACTGAACGTTTCTGTAATATTTATAATGTTTTCATGTTATATGCCTGTTACGTTTCTGAAACATTTTGTGCTATTAGGGATACGTACTTGCATGCATACATACCCACATACGTACTTGCATGCATACATACATACACACACACGACCAATTGCCAAAAACTACTTTTTGGATTAAGGAGGCCTAAATTAGCTGAAAACTCGATATCGAATTTTTGGACCGAATACAATACTTCCATTACCTACGGTAGTAGGGTAATTAAAGTAAAAATCCAACAGATCACATTGAATAAGACCACCAACGAATCCCCCATAATATTAAGGGCCTCTTGATCACCCTAAATACAAAATAAATGTCTCTGTTTTAGTGAAATTTCAAGCCTGTCATTAACTTGGAGAGATGGATGGTCCAATAGCAACGAAATTCGCGTGCCTACCATGATCTAAGAAGAGAATAAAATCTTTTTGTAAAAAAATAGAACCGACTCCAAAAGGGAACTACTATTCAAACAACTAAAAATGAAAGAAAATTGGCAGAAAATGGAACTGTAGATTGCGCCTAAAAGTATAAAATAATTTCCTTCGCCAAACAACCTATAACACTACAATTAATCATAACTTTTGAAGTCGGCGCAAAATTAAATAAAATTTAATTAGTTTTTAAAGGTTTGTCTTTAGATCGGTAGCAACAAATGCTGTTGTCTCGAATGATCCATTTTCATGTTTCCTTTATTATTTTATCACTGTATACAATTGGTCCATTAGTAGCATCTGTATAGAACAGTGAACATTCGTCACAATGCGGTATTTATGTTTCTACGAAGTTAGATCATCCTTCATGGCTTTTGAATTTGGCGATAAAAACGTAAGGCAAAAATATACACGCAAGATGTATATTTTCATAATATATATTGTACGATGTGTTGTTTCATATTCTTGATTACTCTCTTGATATACCTTATTAAAATAATCATGATATCCCAAAGAAATTAAATATGTTTGCCAGATAATTTTGCGATTTTTCGTTCACCAAGGACGTCAGATACCAGCATCTTCGCCAACTTTTGCTGCTTACGAAATCTTATTTGATTTCTTGAATCAAGGTAGTTTTCAGCTGCGTTTTGCAGGTAACAATGTGAGACGTGTATTTTGAATAGGATTTGATTTTTGTATTGAATAAAGGTATCAATTTTTATTTAATTTTGCGCCGACTTCAAAAGTTATGATTAATTGTAGTGTTATAGGTTGTTTGGCGAAGGAAATTATTTTATACTTTTAGGCGCAATCTACAGTTCCATTTTCTGCCAATTTTCTTTCATTTTTAGTTGTTTGAATAGTAGTTCCCTTTTGGAGTCGGTTCTATTTTTTTACAAAAAGATTTTATTTTTCTCTTTTCAGAGAAAACTTATTTATATAGTAGAGCAACATAAGACGTTCGACGGAAGTTTCACAAATCACAACTTCCAAGAAAAGTGACATTACTCAAAAAATGGTTTATGTCACTGAAAAATACATTAAATGCACCCAATGTGAACAAAAAAGTTACATCTCCATCTAGAAAGTTATCCACTCGAGAGACAGTTGTGCCAGTTTTATTCTAGTCAAGTTATTTTTAAGTTGATTTTTCTCAAATGCTGCATTTTTAAATTGTGTCACTTTTCTTGCCTTTATCGGATATGACTAAAAAACTATCTATTGAACGAACATTCGTTAAATTAAAAAGTCTTTAGAGATGTAAAGAAAGGATACGCTGTATTCGTAACCGAAAATTCTGTTAGGCATATATATTGAACTTTACAGTAAATACGTGTCATCCGCTGCGCTCGAAATTGCGCAGCGTAAAGTTCAAACAAAGAGCAAAATATGCATTGCAGCTGATGGACAGAAGTTTCAACATCGATACTTACACACTGCTTTTACCAGTGAGCTGCTTGCATTCAGCAGTTAGAGTGAGAACAGACTTTTGTGAGTATCCTGTAATTTGTTTATATCTTAATGAAATCCTAATGAAACTTATTTCAGGCCAAGATCATTACGACAACAAAAAAAGTATTAAAATCAAATCATCTCTTACGAAGTTATAAGCTAACAAATTTCAACAACAACAACGAGAAACATGGTTTGTATTGAGAACCTCTTCCTTTATGAAGTCGGCTTAAAACGCATATGCGTTAATCGATGTGACCGCTTACAATAACCATACTTTGAATTTTACATAGCATAAATGTCACCCGCTACGCTACAATATATTCAATGTTTTTCAAGTGTGCACAAAATAGGAAATTGTGAACAAACAAATGCACGTTTTAAGCGTTCTGTTTTTAGCATTAATGTCTAAACTATCTTTGCGTACTACATCGATGATGCTCTGCAATTTTATAATTCACTTTTTTTCCCCTGTCTTGAAACGTTTCCGAGATAGGATCGCTAACTCCACTCTTTTCCACCAGGTGGCACTTTAGGCGATTGAATCGCGTAGCACATGTCCACTTTACTGTACCTACATACCACATTTATGACTATAGCTGCAGCTGTTCAGCAGTTAAAAGAGTCGGGACTGACTTTTTTGGGCACCCTGTATTTTCTTTTGATCGTAAAGATCTTACAATGGGACCTATTTCAGACCAAGACCTTTACAATAAAACAAAAAGTATCAAAATCGGATCATCCGTTCAGAAGTTATGAGCTAACAAACAAAAACAAAAAAACATACGCTTTGAATTGAGAACCTCCTCCTTTTTTAAGTCGGTTAATTAGAGCATCTCTTACGAAGTTATAAGCTTACAAACACCAACAACACATAGCAAGAATTAAGAACACCCTCCTTTCTGAAGTTGGTTGAAAACGACTTTGCGCTAATCGATGTGACCGCTTACAGTAACAGTACTTTGAACCACAGAGTATACGTGTCATCCGCTACGCTGTAAAGCATGCAACGTAGTTCAAGTGTGCACAGTGTAGGAAATTGCGAACAAACAATTGCACATTTTCAGCGTTCTACTTTTAGCAATAATGTCTAAAAACTGTCTTTTCGTAGTAAATCGATGATACTCTACAACTTCGTAATTAACTTTTCTCCCATCTTGAACCGTTTTTTGAGATAGGAGCGTTAATGCCGCTGTTTTTCACCAGATGGCGCTTTATTTTCTTTAGATTGTTAAGATGTTATAATGGGACCTACTTCAGACCAAGATTTCTACAACAAAGCAAAAAGTATCAAGTAACCGTATTTTGAACTATATAGCGTATGTCTCACCAGCTACGCTACTACGTGAGCAATGTAGCTCAAGTGTGTATAGTGTAAGAAATTGCGAACAAAAAAAGGCACGTTTTTAGCCTTGTACTTTTAGCATCAATGTCAAAACTATCTTTTCGTACTAAATCGATGATGCTCTGCAATTTTATAATTCACTTTTTCCCCCTGCCTTGAACCGTTTCCGAGATAGAAACGCTAGCATGAATGTCTAAACTATCTTTTTGTACTAAATCGATGATAAACATCAAGTTTCTAATTCACTTTTTTTCTCTAGAACCGTTTTCGAGATAGGAACACTAACTGCACTATTTTCCACCAGGTGGCGCAGCAAGCGGTTTAATCTTGTACTGCAGGGCCACTTTACTATACTTACATACCATTTTTATCACTATAGCTGCAGTCGTTTAGCAGTTAAAAGAGTTGGGACTGATTTTTTTGGGCACCCTGTATTTTCTTTAGATCGTAAAGATATTACAATGGGACCTATTGCAGACCAAGACCTTTTCAACAAAACAAAAAGTATCAAAATCGGAGCATCCGTTCAGAAGTTATGAGCTAACAAACATAAAAAAAACATACGGTTTGAATTGAGAACCTTCCTTCTTTTTTTGAAGTCGGTTAAAAAAATGGAGATGAGTTGGCAAGGATGACTCAGTTTTGCACGACCAAAGAAATATTGTGCAAAAATTGATTACGTTGTTGAAATAGATGAACTCTTAAATTCTATATTCATGGTTGATTTTAAACATTGAATTAATTCTATTTAAATAAATATAGATAGCTATGATATTAAACAGAATATAATTTACTTGAATAATTCAATATCTGCTTTTGCATTTAAACTGAAAATTCTGAACAAATATTATTAAAATAAAATATTTTTCTTTGAAAATTGCTATGCTCTGACAAAGTATCGCCTACTTTATGCCTACTCACCCCTGTTCGTATGTGACTAACCTTGCACTTGTGTTAGTTGACATTGTAGCAAGTTTTTAGAAAAAAGTGTATTTTGTGGTTGCTTAAAAACAGACATTTTTTAGGTCATTACATGATTATGTAGCTAAAAAGGCTAGCTTTCTCACGCGTTCACCAGAATTTCTTTATTGTCTAAAAAATAGAAAACCAAAAACCAAAATCTGTGCCAACTAGCCCAAGCCTTCCCTGAAACTACTTTTTAATTCAATATTTTACCCTTCATGCTCAAAAATATGCTTACACACACGTGTACGGCTGATTTGATTTTAGAGACTCTACACGTATTCAGCATAAAATATATGAAGATATTATATTAAAGATGTCATTCAATACAAATAAGAAAAATAAAATTATATTAGCAATATCTTAAGAGTTTCAATTTTCTTTTAAGTTATAAAATTAATTTTAAATTATGAAATTTATTTAATAGAAATATATTGATCTTGTCGAAAATTTTTAATCAAGTGAATTTATTATTACGTTTTGCGAATTTAGTGATATGAAATTGGCACTGGTTGTTGATATGACAATTATAAGTGCTTTTCTCCACATGTTAATTTGAAAATTCTATTACATTTCGTTTGCTTTACGTAATCTATCAACAAAGCCCTACATAAAAATTCTTTCTCAGTAAATAAATTATTCTGCAGTAAAATTAGGGTTAAAATTAATTCAAAAATTTTCAAATTTAGCCTATATATAAATCAATGCTCGTGTGACCGTTTAAAAAAAATTAATGATATTAAATTATTTTGTATTAAATGCGCTGTATAAAAACATATTTCAATACACCACAAAAATATATTTTTATATCGACAATTTTTATATGGAAATTTTTGTAGGCATCAGAAAGCAGTTTAGAAGTTTTGCAATACACACTGGGAAAAATATAGCTTTTTATTCATCGGATTTATTATTGAAGAAACAAAACACATCATAATTATGAATGAAAAATCATGTGATATATCGGAGATTGTTTCTTCATAAATAAAGAACCATATGACATCTGCGTTGCACTGGGCTATTTTGTTTTTTCTTTTGAGACGACGGTGTACCATATATTATGATGAAAAAATTTTCCCATATTAATAATGCAATTAATAATTAATTCTTTAGATAGTTTTCTTGAAAACTATGTTTAAACGAACAGGGAAAACGTGTGATTTTGAATAAATATGTAATATCTTCGGCATTCTTTAAAAAATAGTCTAGAGTATCTTCCCACGACTTTCTCTTACCCAGCATTTCAAAACTATAAAGACAGATTGTGGATTAAAGGGTAAGATAACAATTACTGAATATAATCATATGTTTACCCGCGAGAACGCGTGCCGGGTATCTCATACCCGAGACCTTATTCATTTTTCTCTCTTTCCCTCCGCTTTTCCTAGAAACGGATGAAACCTTTTGTAGCTGATTATTTTATTTTTATTTAAAATGTATTCATATTATTAAATTTGTCTCATAATTCAGTTTTATTTATAATACTAGTAAATATATGCATGTATAATCCTTTAAAATGCGACAAATAGTTGTCGGGTATCATATACCCGGTGCGCCCGCTCGCGTTCGTTTGTTCGGCGTGCCTTTTTCTTGGGTTAAAAAGAATTAAAACTAGGTTTAGGAACAGTTTTATTTGACAAATAATTTTGTGTGTGTGTGGAAGGGGGGGGGGGGGGGGGAGGGCTACCGTTCGCCTCAACCAACCTTTTGACTATAGTATCTACATTTATATAAAATACAAGGCTGTTGTAACTGTACACGAACCATTTGCTTGATCTCAACGAAAAGTTTTGTGTAGAATCTCTATATAGCAAAAATTTAAAATACTGAATTTGGATTGCTACTATTTGTTTTAGAGATGTGCGGGTATAACACAGACCAACCGCTAAAGACTTGTTTTTCAGATAAAGAGGACTTCAAAACGTGTAATTATAACAAAAAGTTAATTCTGAAAATTTGACCCCAAAACAATATTTTCATTGCTGTACAGATAGGTAAGAGAAAGGTAAAAATTGCAGTTCTTAAATAAATAAATAAAAAGTCAAAACTTTGAGGAAATAAAGTACAAAAATGACAAATGTTAAGAAAGAATCTATTTATCAATAAAGTATTCATTGAAAAATTATTATGATCAACGATTTAACATGCACACACACACAAATTATACATGTGGAATTATTTATTTGCATATATAAATATATGGATTAATAAAAAAATATATATTTATATACAAATTCCTCACAATTAATAGATAAATACAATTCATTTAGAATTAGTTGACTCATTCAAATGTTCTTATTTAATGTGTGAGAATAGACTAGCTTTTTTTTTTTTTTTTTTTTTTAAGTTGATTATTATTTTATTATTATTTTAAATAAAGAATATTTAAAAAGTATTATCTGATTTAAATACATGCAAACAAACATTAAAACAACTGGAAAATTCTTCGCGCTTGCATTAAGAAAATAGTAATATATCAGACTGGTTTTACCAGCCCAAGTATTGCTGAGGCTCTAGCAGGCTTTACAATTTTTAATAAAATCACACAATCAACTGTGGACGAAAATCATATTTATTGAAATTTAATTTTTCCGACTGAGTGAAAATAATGCCTGGACCGGGACTCGAACCCCGGATCTTTGACTTACAAGGTCAAGGCTCTACCAATTGAGCTATCCAGGCCGACATTGCAGGCTCTGCCTACTTCACCACTATTTTTATGAATTCTTAACATTCGATATTACTTATTTATATAAACATCACAAAAAGTAAACAAATAATAATAAAAAAAAATTCATTGAAATAAATCAAAACCTCGGTTTGTATTCCCGATGACTTCAGTAACTGCTTTTTCACCCACAAAATGCTGACCCAATTGCCAGGGACTTTTTCGAGCGCGCGCACAGAAACGAAGTGTTCACACTCAAACCTTGAATAGGTAATGAATGCGTTTGACAACGCATATTTCGCGCCTCTAGTATATCGGAATCTGGTACATCTGCGTGCAATAGCTCGACAAAAACTTTATCGTTCTGAAATAGGTAGATATTTTCTAAAAATAGTCAAATCGTATTCTGGACCTCTTAAAACGTGCAAATCCTTTGAAAATCTGAAGGCGAAAATTTTTTATAAATCGAATAGTTTTTATTTATTTATTGTATATAGATGAAAGTAAAAATGCTTAATTTGAACGGTGATGACATATTTATTTATTTTAACATTTTTATTTAGTTAATGTTGCGTTAAAACAATACAATGTGAAAATATTTGTGGAAAGCTTTCAGTCAGAATGATCCATTCCTCGCCTTTAGGTATAGATGTTAAAAGCAAAATAAATATATAAATAAATTAAAAAGATAAAGAAAGAAAGAAAGCTAAGCATTTTATTTTTACAGATGTTTATTATCATAAAACTAGAAACTTTCCTTTTTTTTTTTCTCCCTTTTGTAAAATTTTAAGAAAAACGAAAGCAAAACTGTTTTCAGATAAAAGCGATTCTGGTATTTAAAAAAAAAAAAAAAAAAAAAAAAAAAAAAATGTTTAGAAGAACAACATTATTTAAATTTCTAATAAGTTTTTTAAACAAAATACATGTACAAGTTATAAATTTTCTCAAAATAAATAAATTAAAATGTACTTGACCATTTGTTCATATATCTGAATTTTTACTATCCAGCTAGCCCCTACTTAAGATATAAAAAGCGTATTTGTTCATTTCATTCTTGAAAAAGTATTATTACGTTTTATACGAAAGATTCACTAAATAATTTTAATTTTGAGAATGAAATAAGTACTTATACACCATATAAAAAACAAAATTACTAAAAATGATATTTCCAAAGCATTTTATGCCGTGACAATGCTTTAAACTATCGAAAAATATAAAAAGTCCCAATGAAACAATTACAGCTGTTTCTGAAAATAGTTACTGAAAATTATTTTAAATAATATATATATATACATATTAGTACTTACCTGAAATATTATAAAAACAAATTCATAAAAATAAACACTCGGATCAATAACCTAAACAATCCACCCAATAATTCTTTAAAATATTATGCATTTACAGGTAAATCACTGATGTCCGATGAAAACTTCCGCTACTTAATAAACTAATAAAAAAAGAGACGAGTCTAAAGACACTTTTACTCGCCTCAGTGAAGCGAATAATTGTTCTTCTAGATTTAAAACTATGAGGAAAACAGTAAGTAAAAAAAATTGAAAAAGGAAAAGTTAGTAAAAGTATGACGTCAACGGATATCCGCGCAAACCACACAAAAAGCTAGTATTGACGTTTAAAGTGGGATCTAGTAACAAGAAGTAAGCGAAAATTTTAGAAGAAATAGAGAAAATGCTGAAGTTGTTTTTGATACTTTAAGTTTTATCTGTAACCATAAAAAGGATACTTAAGGGAGAATGAGAAAAAAAAAAAAAAAAAAAAAAAAAATGAAGGTACAGGGGAAAAAAATTAAAGTTTTTGTGAGAAAAATGTAGTATTAAAAATTAAAGACTGAGGAATTTTTAAGGAATTTAAATGCCTTTTATTGTAACTTTATTGTTAAATGAAAATGTAATGTTTTAAAGAAAAATAATGTGAAAAAAAATATTTCTCGTAAATGTAATGTATTAAATTAGTAGGAGCTTATATTGCAATATATAAAATTATTAATAATGCGAATTTTTAAAATGAATATATATATATTGTTTATTTGGAGGAAGGGAGGAGGAGCTACCTAAAATTTATGATAGTCATATTTTCAGATTTCCGAAATTTGTACAAAACGGCGTATTGTATGTGAAATGAAATTCAATTTCGACGTAAAGTTTTTCAAATTATGAGCTCAAAAATTATACTTAAAAATCAATGTAAAAAAAAACGAAGCTAAACTTTCAGGGTGTTCATAAAATATGTTATAAATATAAAAAATATTTCGTACTTATAAACCAAAAATTTATGTACAGTGCCAGTTAGCAAGGTAGGTTTAAATATTAGTTTTGTAACTTCAGCAGTTGTTTTTAATTCCTAATAAATATAAATATTCTCAAGTATAGTTACACGCGTTTGAAATATTTTGACAAATTATTAAACAAACAATTTCCCCCCTCAGACATTGAGATAATGTAAAATGCTCATTTTTATTTTCAAAACACTCAACCGGTTCTGCAAGTTTTGTTACGTAAATGATCAGTTACTTTTCTCGGATATAAATTCATTTATAAAGCCCTTTTTTTTCCCAAAATTTTATAAAACATTTTTTTACTCTCAACGTGTCATAAAAATTTACATAAACTTGTGAAAAAAGATATAGTAGTTTTAAAGTTGACGTTTAGTTGTAATATGCTTCATAGTATTGAAATACCGTAGAATAATCTTTCATTTCAATGTGTTTGAAACAGCCCAAAAAGAAATAATATACATTTTTTTTCTAATTGGTCTTTAATTTTCTCACGATTTTTTAGAACATTTGTTTAAAATCTATAAATTTAATCTTCACAAGCATTTAAACACATATAAAGAGATAACCTCTTTTTACTTTCTGAACATACATATGTAAAGAAAGTATTGTAATCATAACAAAAATTCGATTTTAAGATTTTGGTGTATCTATACGTTTTGAGGTCACCTGAGTTAATTTCTGCTATCTTTACGATGATATGTGTGTGTAGGTAGGTGAATATAACGTATAAAGCTTTGATCGATATTGCAAAATATTGGTATGTATGTAGGTATAAAAATTGGTATGTTAATTACTTAATGTTCGTAAAGTCGAATGGAGTCACTCCAGATTTTTTACTTCTGTTGTTTTTCTATATTTCTACAAACATGTAAACAGAATTTTAGACTTTCAAATTCGTTTACATGCTCAATAACACAAGAAATCAAAGCTCAATAATTAAAAAATGGAATTTTTGCTGAAATTGATACACAAATCTTTGTAAAGGTTTTTTAATCAACTACTTTTATTATTTAAATTTCTTTTATAACGATAGTTTTAAAAGTTGTTTGAATTAAAAAGAAGTTTTATAGAAATTGGATAATTACAATTAATTCATTAATTGCAAGATAGTTAAAGCAGTGGAATTTGAATGTTCGGAATTCAAAAATTTATATTATGCGACAATGTTGACACATACATGTTTAAAAAAAATTTCATTATAAAAGTGGATATTTACAGTACATATAATCTTAAAAGAAAAAAAAAAGAGAATTACATATTATAGATTATATTATTATTTCTACTGCAACTTATAATGAAAAAGTCATTAAATTATCAATCGATCTTAAGATGCGGTATTCAAAAGTTTAAATTATACTACAATGTTGATACATAAATGTGTATTTTTTTTTTTTTTCGTTATACCAATCAATATTTACAGTCCATATACTTTGACAAAAGTTTGAGAAAGGATAACAGATTACAAATTACAGATCTATATTCACTTCAGGTTATAATACAAAAGTATAAATCATTAAATTGTCATAAAATATTCTGTTACAAAAAGTTTTATAATTAAGGAACCACCGATTTAACTATTCACATTTGTTTGTGGGGGTTTGTTCCAATAAAAAAATCTAACTAAACTAAAAGAAACCTTGTAAATTTCACCGATGATAGCGAAGTATAATATAAAATTTAACCATTTACTATGACAACGTGTAATCTTTGTAAAATGCAGATTACGCATTTTTATACAGTCATTTTAAATTTAAAACTCTTTATGTAAAACTTTTGTCTATTTAAAGTTTCAATCATGATAAATGATATTGCTCTGGTTTTTCACAATCAATACATACTGGCGATTCAACAGTCAGTAATTCCGGGATTCTTCCTAGTAGTCATTTTGGCTTTTTCTACATAATTTATAATCTTTTAGTAAGTAGATTCGATTAAAATACAATGATTTGGCAGAATTAACTTAAATTTTGGACAAATCATCGTCAAATCGTTGGTGCATATGTCTATTAGCCATGTCTTCTTTTCTAACACAATACCCTGTTCTTCCAATTTCGTAATATAAAACTAATTTTCTTTTGAAGGAATTTAAGCAAAATTGCTCATTTTCGCGCTCATATTGAAATGGCAAGTTCTGAGTGAGGAGAGCATGAAAAGTTATCTTTTACCACGTACACACATCAGCGATTTATTTCAGAGATTTACTTGACTAATTTGTCATTTAACATACTAGAGAATGTCTAAAAAATGTATGAAATGTTAATGATTTCATATATTGCGGACAAATTTCAGCATTCTACGAAAGGGTTTGAATATTCTGTAGGATGTCGACTTTCATACATTGCCAGTAACATATATAAATTGGAAATGCCATAAATCTTTTTAATTTTTTTTTTCTTTCTTTCTTTATTGTGTCATTTTAGCTTTTTACTTTTGTATTCGATCCAAAAATTCGATACGGAGTTTTCATATCATTTACACGTTTTTAAGGCCTCCTGAGTCCAAAAAAGTTGTTTTTGGCAATTGGTCAGTGTGTGTGTATGTATGTCTGTATGTATGTGGGGAATCTTCTGGCTATCATATCTCCGAAACTAATAAAGATAGAATTACTGAAACTTCAGAATTGATACAGATCTTATGTACAAATGAATTTTCCAAATTTGGTGAAAATTGGAAGTGGGTTATCGGAAACCGGAAGTGAGGCCGTAAGTCTGTATCTCAAAAATGGCTCTAACGATTTTTTTCAATGTTACTATATAAACACGCAGTCAGATGTCTTTTCGAATGATATAGTTGGTCAGTTCAGGAAAATTGACAGGAATTTTATATGAATAGCTCAATTTCAGGTCTCTCAAGTACGTATCTTTTGAAACGGACTTGCGAATTTTTTTCAAACTCACCATATTAACCCCGTTTGAAATATCCTATTGTTTGTAATTGTTGTTTTTCGGTCAACGATTGAGTATGCTAAGTTTTGGTAAAAGTCGGTATCTCAAAAACGGCTCTAACGATTTTCTTAAAAATTGTTGCATAAATTCATTTTAGATATCCTTTATTGTATTACGTGGTTATTACAGAAAATTAAGTCATCTTGATGAATTAGGTCAATTTTAGATCTCGGAAATTGGTGTTTAAAAAAATGACTCTACTAATTTTCTTTTCTTATTTTTTAACTCGCTAAGTAAACCTCGTTTTATTTGTCTTTACACGTGTATCAGCTGTCTCTTACTAGAAAATTTAATTAATCTACATTTTACACTACGACGTATATAGAATCCATCTATAAAGCAAATTTTCGAATTATGTTACTTTTTAAAAAGGTCTCATATTGTAAGCAAAAATGTTTTTATTTTGCAGGTATTCAGCTCTGCTAAAGGAATATATTGAAATTACATACTTTTAATCAAGCAAGATTTTTTTTTTTTTTTAATATAGTAATATTTGCAACATGCATATAATTGGGGGAAAATCGGGAATTTATAATTTTTATGTTCGCTCATTAATGCTGATATATTTAAAAACTGGTGATTTTAAAATAGAATCAAAAATACATGAATAGTGCGCAAAATGAATTGTCATTAATATTTTTCTTCAAATTCTGATAGTATGTTTTAGTACTCTCTGAGACATTTAATCATACTAGTGTATTAACACATGTAAAGCTAACTTTATAACACACAGACGTTAAATTAAAATAATAACTATTTTTCTATAAAATCTGCAATTATCAATAGGAAGAACTAGTGCTCTCCCAGTTCAATATTCATAAATTATTAAAAATGTGTCAAAGAAGGACTAAAATAAAATTTGAATTTTATTTTCTTTAAAATCTATAATTTTCAACTAAATTTAGTGATTTTTGACTGCGTTGTTATAGCAGATTTTAGCTTTTTTTTTTTTTTTTTGGTCAAAATCGGTTAAAAATTTCTCAAAAAAAAAAAAAAAAAAAAGAGCTTATTTTTATACTTTATGTAAAAGAAATACATTACTTATCTAATATGAATGAAATTTGAAAAATTTACAGGTATAAATTTTTAAAAATGTGAATAAAAAGTAGCCTTTTAAAAAAAAAAAAAAAAAAAAAAAAAGCTACTTTTAAAGTACATCTATGAATTCTCCAATTTTAAACGGAATTTACAGTTTTTTGGACTGTGAACTCTTAATCACTATTTATAGACAAATTTAAATTTTTTGTCAATATCGGTTTAATATTCGTAAAATGAAACAATTTTATTTTGTACTCCGTTAGTGCACACACACAAAAAAAAAAAAAAAAAAAAAAAAAAAAACTGACCATCTAACATGATTTAGAAATGGGAACATTATCAACTCAAAAATATGATTTCATGATATAACAATGCAAAATGGCCTGTAAATGTACGCTTCAATAAATTCAATTTTAATTTAGATAAGTTTTAATTAAGGATTTATTTAGAAAAAAAAAAATAGCAGTTCGTGCAAGTGTTTCCTGTTTGCGTACATTAATGACTGATCATAAACAAAATTATTTTGAAATCGCATAATGATATAAAAATAAATAAATAAAAATAAGGTCAATAATTTAAAGTAGATGATTGAATTCCTATCTAATATGTACAGCAATTTAATTATTTATCTTCCATATACCAGAAAAAAATATATATATCGGATTCCAATAGCCTTAATTTAAATATTTTCCTCTATTGATTTTTAGAATCCACTGAAAATTTTAGATATTTTTAAATTAAAGATTTTGTTATCTCCTTTTACTCAACAAATGATAATTTTAGTCAAAATCAATGAAACTGGTTTGTTATTTTTATTGATTTGGATAGTAAATCCTTATAAGAATCATCAAATAGCTATCTTATTTAAAATATTCCAATAACAAAATAGTTCTCTCTAAGTCTTTTTTAAGAACTCTCCATTTTATAGGAATTTTGAGCAAGTTTTCTTTCTATTTAAAGTAAAAACGTCTATAAGGCATTCAAACTTTTAATATTGGTGCAAATTAATTGCTTATAAAATTAAAAAATAAAATAAAAAACCCAGCGTTTTACTTTATATTAATAACATTTATTTGTATAATGAATTATTTTGATAAAAAAAAAACAAAAAAAAAGAGCATTGTTTAGCCGGATATTTTTGGAATAAAAGGTTGAGCAGAGCTGCCAATCTAATCCGGCAGATTGTTCGTGCCGCCCCTACACCACTTAATTTTTAGAGTATTTGTTTTCTTAATTCATCGTAAATATATTTGAAGAGAATTTATCTAAAAATTAAGTGGTGTAGAAAAAGGGACGGTACTAACAATTTGCCGGATTAGGTTGGGTGCTCTGGTTGAGGTTGAATATGTTTAACGTCACAGTTGAGATACTCAGTGGAGTATTGGTGACTGCCTGTGATTCAATACTATAAACGGTCTGGAGATATGTCATCCAGTTTTCAATCTTCTGTGAGAGAAATAAATAGTTCGATAATCACCAGATACAATACTTTTACAAAGCTAGAAGGAATTGCAGACAAGACAAATTTTACGTGCGCCACTCACCATTAGTATACACAAACGTTGTTCCGCCGACTAGGGTACAGAATCCGCAATCCTCCGATTGAGAGTTCGACGCTCTACCAGCCGGGCTATAGCAGCCCTTTTTTAAATGTGAATCAATTTATGATAAAATGTAACTTACGTATTAAAAGTCTTCAAACGTTCATTGTCTTCCACATTTAACGATCAACTTTAGTTCCTTAACATTTACATTAATAACATTATAAAATTCCACATATGTTAATGTATAATAAACACAATAATAAAATATACCATTAACAGATATATTATATCACTAAAATTTTGAACATATAAAATACGATGTTTTCAGTTATTAATTTAATAAAAATATGAAGATTTTATTTAAATATTCAAATTGATGTTCCGTTTCACTTTATATTATAAGGCTATATAAGTACTCCATTTAAAGATTTTTCAAATTTTATGTTAAAATTTGTATGATCCATGTTTTTTTTTTTTTGTTGTTGTTGTTGTTGTTGTTGTTGTTGTAAGTGGCAATTGCAAATTACTGCTTCGAATTTTTAAAGTAACTTCTGAAATTCTAATTTGAAACTTTGAGTCGAATATAGAAAAATACCCTTTTTACAAAATAAATAAATAAAGTGAATGAATATAATATTAACACATAATTCCTAATATGGATAATTCTATATTACGGTTGTCCATCCATATAAAAATGCTGATGAATGTCCTGCAAGCAATGTTCGGTGAAAATTCGACAAAAAATGAAATTCTAATGTAGTGACTTCATCTTTTATATCTACTTAATTATTCGCTGAATTATCTATTTTGTGTTTATAAAAAAGAAAAAAAAAAGCTATTTCCATCATCTTTCTTTCTTTCTTTTTTTTTTTTTTTTTTTATAAGTCTTCATTTAATATTTCTTAAAATTAAAATTAAAAATAAATAAAATAAAAAAACTAAAAACCATGTCATTTTAGAACTTCACAATAAGATTTTAAGTTATTGTGGCGTAATTAAAAGTGATCCTTTTGTAATTATTGTGAAATGAGAAAATTCCCAGATACGATAAATTGAGTTTTTCTGTGCTGTTTGTGGCTGAGATGAAGCAAAGAGAATTCCGTTGCTTGTGCCAACAAAAGCTATTAAAAATCGATCAATTTATAATTATATTATAGCAATATTTTCTTTCAGTAATAATGTATAATTTCTTATACTATACATTGTAAAAAGCGCTTTTTAAATTCGAATGATATCACACAGCTTTCACAAATGTGGAAACATCTGAGACTTTTTATAAATAATTTTAATCACATCTCTATAAATTTGTAAACTAATTTAATCTACGAACAAACTTTTATGTTTTTGAAAAAAAAATATCTATTTTGTTTTATTTTATTTTCTATATTTATATACAACCTAAATTATTGCCAACCATTTTTATGGAAAAGATAATAGAAGTTGAATTTATTATAAAAGCAACACTATCTAATTCCTTCCTGTTTTATTAACAATTCCAGATAAAGCTGACAAGTATTTATCTTCAAATTGATATCTTAATTTTTTTGTAATCGAACACCCTGAACTATCTGTTGGATTTTTACAAAATTATAATGCGTTATTGAATTTCACTGAAGAATATTCCAAATTGAAAATTATGTTTACCCTTCATGATAACGGTTATGTATATTTTATGTGTGTATATATATATGCCTTTATGATATATATTAGGATATGAACATCTTCTCCTGATAGAAAAATATTTATAAAGAAATTATTATATCTTTATATAATAATTTCTTTTTTCATAAGCAGGCAACATTCTTTTTTTGGATTATTGGGTTACTGCTTTTTGATCTTAAAAAAACAATAACAATCATTTTAGACTGCAATAAACAAAAAGAAACAAACAAAAAAATTCAGGCATGTATGTGACATTTGTTAAGCTTCTAAAAGTAATTTATTGAGACTTATAAAATAGTACAACAATCATTTTAAAAATATCCTGTTAATTTTATATCAATATTTGTTTACCTTCGCAAATATTATGTTGCCAAAAATTGTTTGATTATCGTTTCTCGAATCTGCCTCATGATTGCTTTTGAAGAAAAATCAGTTATTATGCAAATTTCGATATCACGTCACTTTCAAATGCTAAATCATCTACAAATAAAGAATTTTAGTATTTTCAAGAATTCATTTTCTAAATATTAAATATTAAAATAAATATTCTTTTATTGTCGTTTCACATTATTGTCGCACATTACACAGTTTCACATTATTGTCGTGAAACCTGTCATAAACTACTTTTTTTTCGCTTAAAAAATAGAAGAAAAAAAAATATGTAGAATTTCTTATGTGTTTTAAAGTAAACCCAACAACCGCCCATTGCAAATTCATTTCGTTGGTGCTAGCATCTCTTACGTAAAAGTAAAAATTCAGGGTATAGGATACGGATTGAATTTAATATTTTTGGGGGTTTTGAAACGTTCAGCCTAGAAATATCCCGTCATAAGAAATAAAGAGCAAAATCTCACACCGCTATATTAACGGGAGCGAGAAAAAAGGGGTTAATCACATATGCTACATTATATTTACCATATTTTTATTAACTCGCTTTCTTGTTCGTTTGTTTGTCCAGCACAAATCTTGCAATCGATTTTTAACTAACTTCCCGACTAGCTAGACATTTACAATTTTAGAAAAGCTCAGAACACGGTGACAACGCGAAACCTCGAAGCCCGATTTTCGAATTTTTCATTAGTTTTCTTTTAAATAATTAAAATATGCAAGTAATAACCTCCTAATAGCTTTAAAATTAGCCATTTAAATATACTATAATTTAATTGTTGCCGCCCAAAAATTAGGAGTTAATTTTTTTAGGACATAAAAATAAATACATTTAATTAAACGGGAACATTAAAAAATTATAAAAAGTTAAATTATGCATCTCACAAAAATTGATTAACTTTAAAATTTTTATACACATTGATAAAATGCTTATCTAGTTCTATACGCAAGCGAAAGTATGACGTCACTGGCTGTCCGTAGGGCCAAGCAAAAGATTTCCTATGTTAATCGCCCGTTGTGTTTTTTGTAAAAAAATAAAATAAAATAAAAATACTAAAAATTATGGGAAATTATCTACCGATTTTAATCCCCATGTTTGGGTATACTTATATACAAAGTTACTGTCTACATGTGTTATATTGAGTTATTTTTGCTGTAAAATTGATAAAATTTGAATTTTTAAATTTCAAAACTCTAGAAAAAAAAAATGGCTAACTTCCATTTTTGAATAAAAACATAAACATTTCATTTCAAAGGTTGAGATTTGCACAATAAATATCCAAATAATATACTAATTAAAAGGAAAATGATAAATATTCTATCATAATTTGAAGTCAAATTTGTTTTCAAATGTCTAAATAAAGTATCTGACGTAAGATACTAATATGTTGCAACGGGATAGATTTGATATCTGTCGTCCTTGAAGAAAAGAAAAAGATCGCCAAATACAAAAAACCCCAAGGACGACAGAATTTTGAAATTTAAAACTAAAATTTTGACAAAATGACTGCAAAATGTCTTAATCTTACACACGTGCACGGTAACTAATTTATAATTATACCCAAATATGGGGATTAAAATCAGGAAATAATTTTTCTTAATTTCTAATTTTTTTTACAAAAAATCCGATGGATAAATAATATAGGAAATCTTTTGTTTGGCCCCGCAGATGATCAGATGACGTCACACTCCGCTTGCGTATAGCTATGATTCAACAGAAAATTTAAAAACATGGTATATAAAAGTTTTTTTTTAATCTTATAATTATTACCATTTTATCATGTTTTTATTAACTTCTATTCTTCTATGTTTGTGTGTTTGTTTGTTCGGGTACAAATCTTGCAATCTATTTTGAACTAACTTCCCTACTAGCTAGACATTTGAAACTTTCACAGTAGCTCAGAACCCGGTGACAACACAATACTTCGAAATCAGATTTTTGAATTTTCAAATAGTTTTCTTTTAATTAATTAAAATATGAAAATAATAAGTTCCTAATAGCAATAAAAAATAGCCATTAAAATATTAGCTATAATTTAAATCTTACCAAAAAAAATTTACGAGTTCATTTTCTTTCGACATAAAAATAAATACATTTAATTAAACCTTAAAACCTTAAAAAATTAAACTTTTTTTTTTATTATTATTATTAGTTCACTGAATTGAGTCCGCGTGCTTAAATATTGCTTATATATTATTTTTTATCCTCGCGTATTTTATTAATGATTCATCAGAAAATTTAAAAGCATGATATATAAAAAGTTTTTTTTAACTTATAATTTTAGACTGAAGCTATGCGAAATGAAATACCAATAAAACTTTACTGGTGTAATAACGTAAATAATAATAATTAACTACTATTAGATAACAGTAAAATAAAAACTATTTATTAAAATTTTTTTTTTTTTTTTTTTTTTTTTTTTTAAGTTTCGGATAAATAATTTGATTAATAACTTCATTTATAAAGCCTCCGATAACGTTTAATTTAAAAATATACAATTTTTTACTTTCTCTTAAGTAGAAAAAATAATTTTTTGGGGTCAAATTTTTGAAAGTGAGTTTGTTATATTTACATGTTCTGAAGTTACCTGAATACGAAAATCATAATTTTAGTGAAGTGTGTGTGTTATCAGCATATCTCAAGAACAAATAGAAGCAGAAATTCCAAACTTGGTATTCTAAATGTGTATCTCATAGGGATGCTACAGTAAGCTTTTCGTTGAGATGAAGCAAATGGTTCGTGTACAGGGAGACTCAAAAGTATTCAAATACATTACGTCTATAGGAGAAATTACAGGTAAGTAGAGTTAAACATCTATAGACTGCACTAAACTAAATGAAACGAATATATATTTTTTGTAATAGAGATAGTCAACTGGGGAAAAAAACTGTGTGTGTAGGAGTCTCGCCTCCCCCACCCCCTGGGGGAGAAGCCCCTCTCGAGGGGAGTAAATTTTCATGATGGGTATCTTTCAAAAAAGCTCGCCAATACCTTTAAAACGAATGGTTGAACCATCGATCTGCGATAATTTAAAATTAAGTTATAGATTTTTTTAATTTTTAACTTTTTTTTAAATGTAATATTGAGAATAAATTCAACTTTTTTTGGCTATTTAGTGTTATACTACATCTCTAATATGTAAATCGTCTGCATTATCATGGAAGATAATTTTTTTAAATAATAATTTTAATAAATTATTTTTACTGGGTGAATTTGTATAGGAAAATATAGAAGAAAGTCATGTGCTGGCCACAACACACTAGTTATTTGTTGTTAGTGGATGTGCTTTTCTAATATTTTACCATTTTCAGGAAAGCTGTTCGGGAATTGAAATAAATTCCTCATAGAAATATGGTAAATAATGTATATTTAAGCTAAATATTCATTGCTTGTTTTTTGTATATTTACACGTTTTGAGGCTTCCTGATTACCGTAATCAAGTTTTTTAACGTTTGATCTTTGTCTGTGTCTCTTAGAGTGACTTAAAAACGAATAATTTTAGGAGATCCAAATGTTGTATTTTGAAGTTAATATAAGTTTATTGCTGGAAATGTTTGATCAAGATTGATAAGTTTCAAGGAATGTTGCGTGTGAAAATTGTCTGAATAATTTTAAGTAAGCTTTTAATTTTAATAACAGAATTATATTCTATATAAATGTAGATCCATTAATGAAACGGAGAGCCCCCATCACACAGAACTAATTATCATATAAAACTCTTCCGAAGCCTAATTTGAATTCTTTAACATAGGTTTACATGACAGTACTCTTAATCTCCAACCTGTATTTATTGTATTAAATTTCAGGGTAAGAGAAAGTCGTGTGAGTGACACACCAGATTATTTTAATATAATCGACAGCTTTTTATTTTGTTAACTCTTTACTTATCCTAATGTATTCCTCAAACAAATTTTTTAAATGGTTTGATATACATTTTTTTTTTTTTTTTTTTTTTTTTTTTAAACTTTTTAATACCATATTATATAGTAGAGAAAGAAGTATGAATCCAAAAACCAGATATTTAATGGTTAATCTGTGTGTATGTCTGTCTCTGTGAGACTGTAATCAACACAAAACAGTTATAAACAGAAATGCGAAATCCGTAGAACATTGATATTATTTTAAAGGTAATAGTAATATCTGAAAAGTAGTTGTGTTCAGGGACATACAAAATAATTCAAAAACGTTATGTCCATAGATAGAAATTTTCATTGGTACATTTTAACATCGTTAGACTGCACTAAACATAATGAACATAATTCAAAATTTGATATCCGCAAAAATATTTTTCATATAGAATACTATATGAAAAGTAATCGCCAATCTTTTACATAGTCACACGCACAGAAGATTGATATTTTCTAACTATAGTGTGAAATTTCTTGAAGTACATTGCAAGTTATGCTATCTTACTCTTTTAAATTTAAGTACACGATGTAATGTGCATTTAGTTTATAGTCAATACACAGGGTATACAAAATTAATCCAGTAAGATTCAAAGAGAGTTATGGACGAAAACTCTCTGAATAGCTTTTTAATTTAACACCAATTTCAAAATGTATTATAAAAGTACCTACAGTTTATAAATGAAGGATTATTTTTCTAAACATTTTCATTCTTTGAAGACATGTCACTGTTTATTCAAATGGGGAAAACAGCATTTTCAATCAACCATCAAAATGCAATTTTTTTTCCCTTTCCCCTCATACATGCATTATTTAACACAAGCAGTCTTTGCCCGCTTCGCTGGCCACTAAATTTAAAGGAAACTCTTTTCTATATAGCTTTATAAAAATAATATAAAATAAATTACTGAAATTGTTCAAAAGTTTGCTCCAGGTCCCTGCTGCATTCGGCAGCGATTTGGTTATCCACTGCAACTCGGGCGCTTGTCCCTATTACCTGCGACAATAGTTTACCAATGAACTTCCATTTAGGTGCTTATTATATAACAGTTTCGAAATAGATAGTATCGAAAAAATTGGAGTTTCTCTTTTATATTTGAATCCCAGTTACATGTGAACAACACTATACGTGTTGTTCAGATGTAACTCGGACTGGACTCAAATGTGACTGGGTTTAGACAACATAATATTTACTTTTACGTTATTTCATATGTTTATTTTGTTTATCCAATCAACCATTAAATGACAGCAATTTCACGCCAAATATTACAATATGCTGTGCTCACAATATGCTACGTCTGTCGCATGAGACAATTAAATTTTTGTGTTTATATATAATTCATGGGTTGTAAACCTGATAGTACAGACTTAATATAGTTCTCTTTGGCGGCTTTTGAATTTTTGTCACCATTTTAGACTTAATCCATTGTAACAATAAGACTTAATGCCTTGTAACAATATGCAATGAGCGCTATTTCTGCCATATTTTAGACAACTAATCTTTTTATGGTTATATATATTTCCCATTAAACATATTTTTATTTATTTATTTAAATATTAATTTGAATTTTTCAAATATTTCTGTTCGACAGCGTGCAAGTGCAGTAACACACAGAGGCTCAATTGTTTGTATGATAAATTAGCCTAATGATTATTATATAAAAAAATAAATAAATAGGTAAGCATTATCGTGTTGCACAACTTTATTATTTTGCTCCACTGGCGGCTTTTGAATTTTTGTCGCCATATTAGCGATGGATATTTTTTTTTTTTTTTTTAGTGCTAGAGGCCTATTTCAGTCGGTACAGCGTTGTCGAATTTTTATACGTCATTCTTAATAGTGCTAAGGGCCTATTTCAGTCGGTTTATTGAATGGGGATTTATTGAATGAAGTCCCCCCCAAGGCACAACTTTGACATGACTCCCCCCCCCAGGCACAACTTTGACATGAGTCCCCCCCAAGGTACAACTTTGACATGAGTCCCCCCAAGGCACAACTTTGACATGAGTCCCCCCCCCAAGGCACACCTTTGACATGAGTCCCCCCCAAGGCACACCTCCCCCTCATTGGGAAAAAGAGAAAAAACGTTGTTTTGCGGCTATAAGACAGTTTGGACTTCCAACGTTATTTGTTACAGTATCTGCAGCTGAAACACATTGGTTTGATTTAATGAAAACTTTATCATGGAATTTAGATCGTCACGAATTAACTAAAGAAGAATTTGTCGATAGTAACAAGTTTAGCAGTAGGCCTCTGGCACTAAATTAAAATCTGTCAATGTCAGATTTTCATGGTTTTTTTTTTTTTTTTTTTTTTGTATTTTTTTTGTATGAAAAGGGGAAGGCTATTTTGCTAATAATTTTACCAGACTCTTTTTTGTTTATACATAAGAATCCTTTATATTCTGCTTATATTTTTAATGGTTTTTAGGTTTAAAATAGTACTTGTTGAAATAAATTTCCTATCTTTAAAACTGCATTTGTTCTGTAAATTTTGTGTAAAAATAAATCATTTATGTTTTTATATATTTGATGCGCTACTTAGATTAAAATGGCTGTTGCTATATTAAATTTCTTGTCGAAAAAAGTTCGGTGTACTTCAGCACCAAAATTTAAAAAATCGCCCAGCAGGATCTGTTAATGAAACTGATAAAATAAAAATATGGTTCATAGAGTTTAAATAGTCTATTTAAAAAAACTTTTAAAACCCAAATTATTAATGTATCGTATCACATACATAGATATAGTAATAATATATAGATTGATCATTGGGGAGAAAAAAGTGATTCCTTTTCACTCGGGAAAAGACGGCGATTCTACCAAAATATGGCAGTCTTTCCCCGAGTGAATACACACGGGAATACACACGAATGTGATTCCAAAGCTTTTTTCTCGGCATCAAAAATCTTTGCATGATAATATGGGGATGATAGATCTATATATATTATTATATCTATGATCACATAATTCTTTTCGAAGATAGAATAAAACTTAATTTGAAAAAAAAAAAAATAATAATAATAACTTTTGTTTATTAACCAAAATAATTGATGAAATTTGAAATGCAAGTTGGTCTTGTGAGGTACAGGCTGTATATTATATTTTTGTGTTCGTGAGAGAAAATTTAAAAGAATTTGAAAACTGCAATTTTTAATCCCACTTAAAAATCATGTGACAGATTTTTCATTTTTTTTCTCCTAACGGTTTCCATACAATCTTCTGCTGTTGCCACCTAAAATTCATACTTTAGTTAATTTTAAAAAATCTAATTGTCCGATTGATAAGCTGCTTAATGCATCGGATTTACAAAAATTTTTCCTTTCATTTGCTATCTCATTTGTAACGATGCGACTGATATTTCTAATTTATTTTCTTATCTTTCTGATTTATTTTCCTCATTTTAAATAAATGTAAGTTTTTTTTTTTTTTTTTTTTTTATTATTATTATTTTATCGAAAAAAAAATTGGCAACAATTAAATTATGGATAAAATTTTAAAATTTAAATGATTATTTATCAGAAATTAGAAGGTTATTATTTTCACATTTTAATTAATTAAGAAAAAACTAATCATCCGATTGATAAGCTGTTTAATGCATCGGATTTACAAAAATTTTTCCTTTAATTTGGTATTTTATTTGTAACGATGCGACTGATATTTCCAATTTCTTTTCTAATCTTTCTGATTTATTTTCCTCATTTTAAATAAATGTACGTTTTTTTTTTTTAATTATTATTATTTTGTCGAAAAAAAATTGGCAACAATTAAATTATGGATAAAATGTTAAAATTTGAATGGCTTTTTTATCAGAAATTAGAAGGTTATTATTTTTACATTTTAATTAATTAAGAAAAAACTAATCAAAAATTCGAAAATCTGACTTCGATGTGCACAATGACCCTTCGGGGGGCACCTTTGTGTTAAATCTCGTGAGTGTCCGAGCTACCGTTTTCGAGATCAGTGAAATATACAAATATTGCTCACTTAATAGTATAAGATTTAACATAATCTTCATGATTCTGTCATCGAAACTTACATGCATTGTAAATGATGCATGAAATATCCAATATATATATATATATATATATATATACTGGGTAACGGTGTATTAGACAAATCACACACACAACAGTTGGTTCAGTTTATATAAATAATCATGCATTGTAATTTTAATATATATATATATAGCAATATATATATATATAGCAATATATATATATATAGCAACAGATGATGCTACATTCATTTGAAGTAATACATTCAATAGTCTGATTATTTGAAATAATCTGTGTCAAATTTGAACAAGTTGTAACTTGTGTGTCGGCTTCCAGAGCAGGAATAGTGAGGTCGTGTTTACAATATCTGTCACACATTAGAATTTTGAGCTACGCGTTAACATTAAGAGGACTCTCTACTTTTCGTCAGCGGAAGCCAAGACCAATGTTATTCTATGGATAATTTTGCCCCATTATGACTAATAACCTAATGCATACTTTTAAATTCCGTTTTCACATTCAGAAAATACACAGCTATTAAACAGTTTATCGCTTTCTAAATTTATTTATTTATTTATTTATTTTTATTTTTATTTATTTATTTATTTATTTATTTTTATTTTTTTTTGATGGTGTAAAATACGAATTTTCACAATGCGAAATTTCGCAATTCGAACTTATAAATAAAAAATAAAAAATTAGAAAATCAATTTCTAGAAAGCGATAAGCTGTTAAGTAGTTATGAATTTTCTGAATGTGAAAACGGAATTCAAAAATATGTATTAGCTAATGAGTTATAACAAGGCAAAATTTTCCATAGAATAGCATTTGCTTCAGATTTCGGAGACAATGAGTAGAGAGTCTCCTTAAATTTCGTTTTGAGTTGCAAAAAAGGGCCAAAGAAGCTCATCAAATATGAAAAACAGTGTATGGCGATAATGTGATGACTCTGAAGACTGTTTATAAGTGGTATGAGCGATTCAAAAGCGGAAATGAGTCGATTGAAGACGAGCAACGTTCAGGATGTCCTTCAAAAACAGATGAAAAAGTGCAAAAAGTGGCAAAAATGATTCGTACAAACCGACGATTGACTATTCGAGGGCTTGCCGAGAAACTGGACATCTCGTTTGGGTCCATGTAAAGCATTTTGACCGAAAATTTGCAAATGGGACGAGTAAGTGCGAAATTTGTTTCCAGACATTCGAATGACGAACAGAAGGAAACTCGTATGTCAGTTTGCATGGAGTTGAATGAAACGTCTTGAAGAAGATTCGGACTTCATGTCCAAAATTAAAACTGAAGATGAAATTTCTCAAATCTGTACCCGTATCCCTTTCAGTTCTCTTTTAACTATTAAACATTTAAATTTAAACGATCGCGATCAAACTAGACTCACTGGGGAAGTTTATAAAATTCCAATAAAACTGAATAATGATGTTTTTCCTACATTGGTCAAACTAAAATAAACTTAAGCAAAAGAATTCAAGAGCATATCCTCAATGTCAAAGAAGGGAAAAGTTCAGCTTTAGTTAACTTTATTTACGATAACTCAGCTACACCTCATTGGGATCAAGCAGCAATTATCTCTTCTCCAACAGTTACATCAGAATTAATAATTTCAGAAGCAATCAATATAATAAAATATCATAATTCAATTAATTCTAAGTATGCTGAAAAATGTGGCACTTCCTTATACAACCAAATATTTAATTCAAATTTACCTTTTCAGTGGACTGTATGTCTCAAATATGTTCAAACAGCTAAAGTTTTTTTTTAATACTCCCAGCAAGCCTTTAACCAGTCTTTATTTCCTGTTACTGCTAGTCCAGCCTCGCCGGTTTCTAATTCAACTTCTCTTCTTCGGTTATTCAAGTTTTAAAGGTGACTCCAGATTACCCTAAAAAAGCACCAACTAACTTCAAGATTGTAGCTCCAGGCTGAATTCTTTTTTTCCTCCGTCGTCTTTCCTGTTACTGCCAGCACGCCTCTACAGACCCTACACTGTTAAAATTCCTATTTGCTGCCAGAAATTCTCTGAAATTTGAGAAAATACGTTCTGTCAACGTAACTTCCTCATAAATCACCCGTATTTTCTCAAATTGCAGAGAATTTCTAGCAACAAATAGGACATATTTTTTACTGTGTACACAACGAAGTTTTCATACAAGTTCCTCAACATTTACAGTTTGAAAGTTGCTCCATGTTATCACAGAAAAACTCCAACTAAATGCAAGTTCCTTGACTTTTCCAGATTTCAAGTTGTTCCGTGTTGACCCAGTAAAAGCTCCAAGTAAGTCTCTGCAATTTGTGATTTCAGACTTAATTATCAAGCTTGACCGTAACTGTCGTGTGTTTTTTCTTGTGATACATAATGAATGTATTGCACTTGTTATCAAACTATGTCTTGAATTTGTTCCTGATGATGCCCTGACAAGCGGGGCGAAAAGCTTTGAATGAATGATTTATATAATTTTAAAAATGATTTTAATAAAATATATATATTTTTTTAAATCAAATAATATAAAAATAATCAAATTTTAAAATCAATAAATTTTGATGTGTTATTTTAACAAAGTAGTTGAAATTAAAATATGCTGTTCAAGTTCACTATCGGATTTTTGCTGTAGAAAATGGCGTAAATACCACCACTGGTTTGTGTACAGGGACACCCAAAAGTAATCCAAAGCATTCGTTCAATGAGAGGTATTTCTATAAACCAAATTTTAATAACTTTACTTCGAACAAATCATAACAAAATTTAAATTGCTATTCTTATGCACAAAAGAATGCTTTCTATAAAATGTAGTATGATTAACATTAGATTTACAGAGCCACGCAAAAATATTTAGTTACTTTTATTGCAAATTTGCTGACATTGCATTTTCGTTTACATTAAGCGATGATTTCAACTCTCGATGATTTTCTGCCCGCCCCAGCGTCCGTAAATATTTTCAGAATTTTTACAAGATTATATATGTTATTCATATTCACTGTGGAATGTCCCTATTTTAAATGACATTAATAGGTCCTGTGCATTTAGGTCGTGTACGGGGACACCCAAACAAATGCCAGTGCATTGCATTTTAGGACAGACATTTTAATAAATTACATTTAAAGAACTTTCTATTGTAAAAATCATAAAAAAATTGGCATTAATGTTTAATATGCTATTATAATTATTGTATAGAACATGATTTTTTTATACTTCAGATTTACAGGGCTACACTAAAATATTCAGATACATTACGGACTGTAATTAGAATAAAAGGGCTACGTTATCTTTAGTGTTAAGCATTTTTAACACTTTCTAACAATGTTTAAGAATGACTAGGAATTCAATTAATCTATGTGTATGCCTTTTAGAAGTACTATCTGTCCGTGTGTGATTGCATAGGAAAGAGTATTGAAAGTTATACAATGCAACAAGTACGTACATTTGGAAAGTGTTAATAATCAATGCGTACCGCATGATTTTGCGTTCTTGTTAATGATGTATTTGATTGTTAATGATATATTCAAGAAACATTGCTGTTAAATATTGGATACATTGGATATTGCCCAAAATTTCCTATGTAGGAATTTTTTTTTTTTTTAACAGTGTAATTTTAAACACATTTTCTAGAGAAAATTAATTGTTAAAGGAAGGGAATTAAACAAAAGGGAACTTTTAGGGAAACTAATTTAAACTGCGTTTGTAGAAAATTACTTTAATTTATTATTTAATTAATTATTTTGTGGGGGAAGTGGAACAAATTGAGACTAAATTTTAATAATTAAAACTTGAAAATTTTAATTTCAAATATAATAAAGATTTAACAGTTGGAGGAAAAAGAATTTAAACTTTGAGCAATTGTCCAACTTTGCATAAAATGTGCATAATATGAAAATTTATAGTTTTAATAATTCTAATGGGATAAGTAATACTATCTTCAATGCTTACGGTACCTTAGTAATGAATAAATACTGAATATTACATTATAATTAAGCAAATTGAAATTGTATTTTTGAACATTTTAAACAAACTCAGTTCATTTTAATATGCAAATTAAAAATTTATCTCCTCGCATTTCTCATTTTATCGAGTAAAGTGTAGTTATATTTCATTCTGAAAGAAGAAATACATAATTCACTAATTATTATACATTAATGGCTCAATTAAAGTTTATATTCACATAGTAATTACTTTTGTTATATCTGAAATTTTACAATTACTTAAAAATACAAAATAAAAATTGTACTGTATTTCCTCAGCGCCTTACATTTACACTTATCTTCCTACTTTGCAGAAACTTAATTAGTTTGTTAGCTGATAATTTCACTGAAAAGTGTATGCAAACTTCCGATAGGATCATTAAATCATTATATGTACAAAATCACACACTAAAAGTTAAATCTTATGATTTACTTAAATATGACAATTTCTTTTTTCAATTCATAAACTTAGTAAATCTAGAATTATTGTCTTCCTCAAAAATAACACATATAAATATGAGGGTCCATAAGGGGGGTTTTTTGGACCTAAAATTGAGGAAAAAATCAGATTGATCACTCATGCGAAATTTATGCATTTAATTATTTTAGAACATGTATATTTTAAGTTTCAATATTTTTTTTTCCAGTATTTGTTCCCAGGGGCTCAAATTTTCACAATTTTGCATTTTTAGCCGAAATTACCCTATTTTCAGAGACTTGACCTACTTTTTGTATATGAGCGCAAAGGAGCAACACTTTTTTACTGAAATATATTATGAAGTACACTATGATGCAAATTATACATAAAAGTGTTGCTGCACTGCGCTCGCATAAAAAAGGAAGTTAAAATTGAAAGAGAAACACAACATTGATTACAGTGAATACATTGCGTACGCTACCACATGTTTGAAAAAGATGAAACTGATGAAATCGATTCTATTTAATAAAATTCCATTAAAATCTCACATATGTTACACTAAATATTCCTTAAAAAATATTTAAGTGTTTTTTTTTTTTTTTTTTTTTTTTTCTGTACAATTTATATCTTGAAAAACATTAACACTTCCAGTGAAGAAATAGAATCTGAGACATTTTGAAATCTAATTCCGTCTACGGCGTTACTTTTGCAAACAGTATGCTATAATACTTGTTAACCCTCTGACTGCCTTGTGCCTTTGAAAAGAGGAAGATTGATATATATGTATAGATATTTTTTTTTTTTTTCACTCCATAGTTGTTTCAATGTACAATGCTTACTACAACTTGAGATTAAACGTGTAACTTTGCACATGATTATAATCCTTATGAATATTATTTAATATTTTTAAACATTAAAAAGGAGAGCTTAATTTCATAATTTTATAATTTTGACTTATAAGTATATTGTAGAGAAGGAACATCTCAGTGGCCGGATATTTTCGCTAATTTCGGTATATTCGTATTTAGTTAAGATGGTTAAAAATATACACAACATTCATCTTTGTACAATTAATGTACAATAGATACAAATACTTTGATTAGAAATAGTTTATATATAACTTATATTCATTTGTAATATAAACATAAATTCCTATTCTCAAATTATGTAACTTTCAACAGTCACCTCCAAAGGCAGAGCTTATATTTAACACTATGCAACAATGAATGAGCGGATACTCATTGAAACTGTTATATCCTATTTCATATTAGTGATACTGAACTTTTGGATCAAATTCATATCATTTCTTATTTATAGTGGTCTAACCACTCATATAATGATAGAGGAGCTTAAAATTCCTCAGGGCCGAAAAACCCTCTTATGGCCCATCATCCTTTGTATGAAAATGAAACAAATACAATACCTTTTAGCCACAAACTTATATATATATATAGTGGGGCCAAAATGCTTTTTTCATAAATATTGGATGCTTAGAAATCGTTTCTTATCCAAAACGCCATTTCCCTGTGTGTCGCTACCTCTAACTGAATAGAGACCTGGTTTCTCAGAAAGAAGTTAATAGTAATATTTATAATATATTGGACTTAAGTGTTATCCAAAAATATTATATAAACATGAGATATTAAAAATGGAATAAATATATTTTTTAAAACAGAAAGAAAAGAAACATTTAACTTTTGATTTTACTATCATTTTCCTGTCATGAAAGAAAATCAATAATATCATATCTGGTAACACTTCTATTAGCACATGGTTCCATTCGATGTACAGTTCTATGATAATAAAAGCCATACTGAATTGTTTCTTTTTCTTTTTTTTTTTTTTTTTTTTGCGGAAATCAACATGGATCTGTATAAATTTGTGACCCCCTGGTTCTTGGTTAGTACTTTTATTCATTGTCATTACTAGTGTCTTCTTTTGGTATAACAGTTGTATTAAAAGTAACAAATTAATTATTAAAAGCACTAAAAATTGAGTTACCTAAGCTAAGTTTAAAAGCAAATAATTCTGTAGCATGTGGTTATGGTAGTAAAAAATCATAAATAAATAAAATAACCTTACAATTTTATAATTCTTTTGTAATCATTCTCTTGAATTTGAAAAACCATCGTTTACAAATATATATATATATATTAATTTAACCTATTTCTTGTTAAATTTTTCTGCCAAGAATATTATGATGTTAAACATTAATAAGGATAAAAAGAGTCAATTCGGAATTTTAAAGTCCAAATACACATTTACTCATTAACTCAAAAAAAAAAAAAAAAAAAAAAAAACGGTGCAACTTTTCTTTTTAAAGCATAAAGAACTATAATTAAAGAATCTGGTGAAGAAATATTACATAACATTCTCCATTTAAACTGTACCTTTTAGATCCCATTATTATTTAAAGAATTTTACAAAAAAAAATGTTCAAGAACATATCTCGCTCTAATTATTTTGTTAAACAAAATCTAATGATAAAAAAAGTACAGTGCACTAGTGAACGAAAACACATATTTCATGTTTTTATCGATTACTTGGCCTCATGTGAAGCTCAATTCTTTATCGATTCAAGCCCATGAAGTAAAAATAAATGATTTTTTTTTTTTTTAATTGAATGAGGTTTAGAGTGAAAAGTTAATTAACAATATGCTTTTTAACGTTCACTGAATGAACATTAAAAAAAAAAAAAAAAAAAAAAAGTGGAATGAAAACTGTGAGAAAAAGAAAAGTAAAACATGCAAACATTTTATCGGAATATTTTTGTACCCGTAGAAATCTATCCATCATTAAAATAAATATTTCAAATATTGTTGAAAGAAAATAATTAAGTATTATAGTAATCAGATATGAAAATTTTCATTTCAATTAAAATATTCTTGCTTACAACAAAAATACAATTATGAGATATTAGTTGTCAGATTTTTAATAGTGTTTCATTAAAAATATTTGAAAAAATAAATTACAGAAAAACTATGTTAATTGAATTTGTATTTATTTACCAAATGTAGAAGATCGTCTGTTTAAAAAAAAAAAGAAAAAAAGAAAAGAAAAAAAAAAAAAAAAAAAAAAAGAAAAAAAAAAAAAAATGTAAAAAAAAAGAAAAGGAAAAGAAGGAAGAAAAAGACGTTGAAAAATATTATTTTTCTCACATGAAAATTTTATTTTAATTCATTGTATAAAACTTCAATAAATGTCATTTTAAGCATTTTTAATGATAACACATTTATCTAGCATTATCATTTAAAACATATCCCTTAAATGTTGCATATTATTTTATATGCTTGATTACTTTCACTAATTAAAGTAAAATGTTCAATTTACATGAAACTTAAAAAAGTAATTTTGTACACTTAACCTCCACTGTAAAAAAAAATTTCAGTATTTTACAACAAAAGGTGCTGGCACCGCGGCTGCCAGCACAGTTGCTGTAAAATTTACAAACTGCTGTTTTTTTATGGTGCTGTAAAATTTACTGCACTTTGCTGTGAATTTTAGAAGATGCTGTTTTTAGCAGTGCTGTAAAATTAACTGCATTTTGCTGTGAATTTTACAAGATGCTGTTTTAAAAAGTGTTGTAAAATTTACAACAAAGTGTAGTTAATTTTACAACACTTTTTAAAACAGCATCTTGTGAAATTCACAGCAAAGTGCAGTTAATTTTACAGCACTACTAAAAACAACATCTTGAAAAATTCACAGCAAAGTGCAGTAAATTTTACAGCACCGTAAAAGCAGCAGCTTGTAAATTTTACAGCAACTGTGTTGGCAGCCGCGGTGCCAGCACCTTTTGTTGTAAAATACTGTTTTTCTTTTTTCTTTTTTTTTTTTTTTTACAGTGTAGGCAGTGATGCCAGATTTGGAATTTTCGAGGCTTCTGGGGACAATTTTGGGGACCAAATGTTTGTGGGGACTATTTTGGGGAGTTCTTCAACTTTCTGTCAATGTTGGCAACATAATGATTTATCCCTACGACTAGAGACTTTCAATTGCTTTATTGTTATTTGGGATTTTTTTCAAAAATTGCCTTCATTTGGGGATCTGAGCTTAAATCATAGAAAAATCTGCTTGATTTTTTTTTTTTTTTTTTTTTTTTTTTTTTTTTTAAGAAATTTTTATTTTTCCTCTTTAGTAGAAATCAAGCTGGGGATTTTTTCGAAAAAAAAAAAAAAAAAAATACCCTGATTTGGGAAAATTTGAAGACCTGTTTGGGGAAATAATTTTCGACCATCTGGCATCACTGAGTGTAGGTGGTAGAGATGGGAATAATCGAATGATTTTGATAATCGAGTGATTTGCTTTCGAATGATTTTAATATTCGAATGATTTTACAATCGATTATTGATGAGGTAAGTGTAGAATAAGCGTTTTGTAATTAGTTTCGGTTTCTTCGTAGCTATCAGGTTGCGTTCTGTTTATACTTTGTCTTTTCACTCATTGCTATGAAGTTTTAAGGTCTAACCTAGAGTCCTGCACACCCGACCCGAACCCGACAGATGAATTTTATATCAACCCGAAACCCGACCCGAACCGACAGTAGAGAAACTTTTACGACCCGCACCCGACCCAAACCCGCTGTCTATAGACCCGAACCCGACCAGAAACCCGAAAATTAAATAAAAATTACTTATTCATCTAAAAATCATACAAAACTTTTTTAAATTATAAAATAAGGTAAATTTTCACTGTCATACAGTTGGTAAATTATTTAAAAAATAATTTGAAATGTAATCACTAATTGTTTAGTTTAGTTTAAAAATTAAAAAATCTGAAAAATAGATCAATGATAATTTTTAACGATTTATGTAAATTGTTAACTTCAAGAGTAAACTAGTATGTTGTGGCCATCACAAGACTTTCTTTTATACTTTCCTATATTTTACCAAGTGCAAATTATTTATTTATTTATTTATTTTATTATTATTATCTAGCAGGATGAATGCAAACGATTTGCATCTTAAGAGACAACTAACACTAAATATCCAAAGTATGCATTTTTATTGCCTATAAATGGCATCTTAAAAAGTACGTTTTTATAACCCGATAAGAATTCAAATTGGATCATCATAATGTCTCGTAATAGCCTTTTCACATTTCAAGCTTTGTTTGATTATACTCAATAGAACCTGAGATATAGCCTCCTCCTAAATCTCGAAAATTGCTGATAGCAGCGCCACCTGTTGATCGGTTGACAAAAATTGGTGGGCACTAATTTAGGTCAAGGTGCCTCTACATATAAATTCATACATAATTCTGAACAGTAGTTCCGGAGATACAGTCACCACAAAATTTTTGTCACACACACACAGGCAGACAGGCATTTTCTATAAATGATAAAATCGTGTTCTAGACCTCACAAAACGTGTAAATCCGTCGAAAACTCGAAGTCGAAAATTTTTATGAATCCAATTCTTTTATTGAATATAGAAGAAAGTAAAAAATGCACTTCAATTTAAATGTTCGTAATTTATTGTTTAATACTTATAGTCTGGGGAAAAAATGATGTATTATTCTTTATTGCTTTTTTCCAAAGTGGATGTTTAACTTTACTATAATAATTTGTGTAGCATGTATGTGATTCACAGTTAAACATCTGCTATTTAAGGGTCATTGATCACCTTAAATTCCCATAATCAGCAACTTAGCTTCCTCCGGTGACAGTTTTGCTTGGTGCATTATTTATTTGTTCTAGAGAAGGCGATAAAGAATATAATCTGCCTTGATGGCATTCGTTTCCTTTGTGTTTATTTTACATTACTTTTTTTAATTAAATTATAACAAGTATTCCCTGTATATTTTCTGCATATACAAATGTAAATTGAAGAAAATTCAAAATTTCATTAACATAAAGGCGAGGATTAAAATTAATTGAAAATAAAGATATTAAAAAAAAAAAAAAAAAAAAAAAAAATGTAAATTAAGAAATAATTTAAATTCTCAAAACGTAAAAGCAAGGTTATGTTGTATTTCTTATATGTGTATATATCTGTACTGACAAGTATAAAGGATTTAAGTCCATATTCTTGATTTTTCAGGAGACGAAAAATAAAGTTCAACTAACTAAAAACTAATCAGAAGAATCGATTAGGAAAAAGGGATTGTGTTGGCTTACAAGCTTTATACCATTCATTGATTGTCAATCTTTATTTAATAAAGGGAAAAAATTGAATTAAATATTTTATACTACAGATTAATGCTAAATTTCTAACTTGAATCTTTTTTTACCAATGGATTTTCTCAAAGACTAAATGACATGGATTTAAATTCTTTATACCAATCGATAGAGAATTTTTTTGCAGAAATGCAAACATTTAATTTATTCCACATCATTGTGAATAACCGCCACATTTTCACACAACTTTATTTGTAGAAAAATATTCTCCAATATTTATTTACGATTGAATATTAAAGAAAGTACCCGCCAGGAAAACTGGTGTGAAAGAAAAAAAAAAAAAAAAAAAAAAAGCCGGTCACATCAATGTTTTGAAATAAATTGAAATCTTGACGTGTTTGGTAGCGTATTCTACTGGAGAACAAATAAAGCAAAAACCACATAATTCTTTACTTTTTTTTTTTTTTTTTTTTTTTTAACCTATCATTTGTATCTGTTTATTGTTGATTTAAAAAAAAAAAAAAAAAAACTTCCGATTTCGCCCATTTCCCGCTCCACGAATTATCCACAACGTGTGTAATCCGTCTGCGGATAATCGAGAGTTTACCGTATATATATATATATATACAGATTATTACGGGTAAATCGAATTGCAGTAGTCGGACGATACAGGTTTTGGGTTTTTTTTTTTTTTTTTTTTTTTTTTTGAGCGCATTTTAAATGCAAATTATTTTGTATGTGGTGAAGGTGGGGGGAGAAAAGTAAATATTTTTCTTTAGCAATTTTTCTATAAGTTAACTAATCGTGTTCAGGACATCCGAAAACGTTTAAATCCATCGAAAAACGTATATCGAAAATTTTTACGAATCCAATATATGTATTTTTTTCTCGTTTATATTGATTTTTCAAAAAAACCAGAAAAATAAAATAAAATCCTTATTTATTTATTTATTTATTTATTTATTATTATTATTAATATTTCATTTGGTCAAAATATTTAAAAAGCGCAATAAATAAATCAATAAAAATAAAAATAGCACATTCTTTTCCTTAAAATATGAAATTGCGTTCTTTAGCAGCAGTTACATATGTATTAATGTTTTAAAATTTCTTTCATGCTATTTCTATTTGGTGCCAAAGGGAAAAAGAAAAAAAATGTTTTCATTTACTCTACTTTGTCCGAAAGAAATAGATCTCTCGTTCTAATAGCTTATTTCATGACAAAAGTTCAGGGCTGGAAGTTTCCGTCTTTCTTCAAGATATTTTCAAAATCTGAATGGCAATTTTTATCATAAAATAAACCAAAAAATTATCGTTACTGAATAATGGCTGGAAAATGTCCTGAAAAAAAGGAGGGTGTTTCGAATTCTACAGAATTTAAAAATTCTGGAAACAGTAAACGTAAGATTATTTAAAAAAGCAGATAAATATAATATAAAATCTAATTTCAATAGGTATATCTGTTATAGCAGATATCGATTTTGAAAATAAATAAATAAATACATAAAATAAAATAAATTCAATTAATAAAAAAGAGAGAAAAATCTTCCGGGATTCAAAAACCCCACTATCGGATCACAGTTAATTAACAGCAGCGCTACCTGTCGGCCGATATACACATAAATTTAAACTAGCGTAGTTGTCTGGCCAAATTTTTCAAAGGTCGTTTGGATGGTGAGCAAACATCCAGGTTCAGATTATAAAACGGGCATAGAATGCAACTGGCGCCAAATTTCGGCTGATTGTCGAAATTTGCTACAGGCAGAATTTTCAAAAGTGTTTGCAGGGTGAGTGAACAGGCGGTCGTAGATTTTGAAACAGGAAAACAACGTCGAAGACGTCACCGAGCAGGAGTTTAATAAGGTGAGTTTTCTGAAGGATCGCAAACCCACTGGTCGCCGAAGGCGAATTTGTAAGCTATACTGAAACAAAAGAACTTTCATCCTGATTTAGTTAAATTAATTATTTAAATTTTTTTTATAATTCTACCTCTATTTAAATTGGTATTAAAATTCTTAAAATAAAGAAAATTGGAATGTAAAATTAGAATTTCGTTTAAAATGACCTAATGAAACCTTCAAATTAAGCTCTAAGGATCTCTACACAAATTAAGGTTAATATGAAATTGAATATGACAAGGAACATTCAAGGTCAAAGTCATTGAATATGACCGTAAAGCGCTCCCAATTTTTGCACTGATTCGGCCCCAGAAATATACCTCTTTTAATTTTTTAAATAAACTATGTGCATCATACTGTTATGTGAACATTCTTTGCTATTAAAAAAAAAAAAAAAAAAAAAAAAAAAAAGTCAAATAATATTTTAAGGACTATGTTTTTATACTTGTTATATTATTTATCTTGAAGTCAAAGGGAATACATTTCAAGTTCAAGTTAAGAAAATCTTCTTTTAACCCTAGAACACTAACGTGTTCATAAATACTCTATCACTAGAGATACCTAAAATTGACGCGCTCATATAAAAGTCGTTTTATTTGCTTATATTACATTAATATTGTTTTTAAATATGTTTAATTATTTGCTGTTTTACCCAATATTACTAATTTTTCATTATCTGAATAATTGTTTCGAAGCACTCAAACAAGTGTATCGATAGTAGGGAAAGCGCAGAAAAAACCATTAAATGAAGACCGCACGTAAAATTTACGTACCACTAGTGTTCTAGGGTTAAAAATTAATTTGTAATCATAAACATATTCAATTTGTTATGATAAATTGCTTAATAAATAATTAATATTTTTTGTTGAATTTCATGAGTGCAAGTTTATACACGTTAACATAAATCTGTTCATATAAAAAAGTGCATTTAGCACTTCCTTGGCCAGCATATAACTTGATAAATGTAATTGCATGAAAAACCTTTAAAATGACTATACTGAATGATTAATAAGAATTTTTTTTTTTTTAAATTAATTGTAAATCGTTAAGAGAAAAGTTGTAGGTGTCATGAACTAGACATGCTATAATATGTTTACAACTAATGCGTTTTAACGAAATTTTAATTAATCAATACAAAATGTTAATATAAAAATTAAAAACTAACCTTTCTGATGAATGGACATTCTTCATTCCATGCTCTTCACGTTGTTCATTCCTCGTTCATGGTTTATCTGCATCTGAGTTCAGAGACGCAGATGTTATGCTTCCACAAGCAGATGTTCCTGTCTAAAGTCCACAGGAAGTCGATTTTACAGCATTTAGTGCTTGAATTTATTTCACAGCATAAATACTTGAAAATATACCGCAGAAAGTGCAGGAAAAATTACAACATTTTTTTACAGTGCTTTTTACAGAATTTTAATAAATGTTAATTAAAAAGGAAAACTGTTTATATGTTTTTTTAAATTATTTAAAATTATATATATACTTCGTTATATACTTCCGAAATTATTATTTTTTCTTAAATTATATAGAAAATTAATGCAAAATAAAAGTTTAATTCCTTTATTTATTTTTGCAGTAATTTTAATTTCAGGAAAAATTTATTGTAAAAAGCATATTACAGATACTTGAATAATATGTATGTTTATATAAAAAATTATATTAATTATATTCTTTCGTTATTATAACTTATATTTAGTTATAAAGACATCTGGAAATTGAATATTCAGGAAGAATTACGAGAAATAAATAGCGAAAACATAAAATGATCTGAAAATTGTAAAAGCTGCTCTTCTGAAATTTAAGATAATATTTAAATAGATTATTCGAATGACATCAAAAATCCATAACAAATAAAAACTAGTATGATGTGGCCACCACATGACTTTCTTCTATATAATTTTACACAAAATTCGTTCAATATAAATTAATTATTCAATTATTTTCCATCATAAATGCAGACGATTTTTATCTGACAGAATTATATTTTTCACTAGATGCAGAAATAAAAGTAAAATTTTTTCAGTTATCAGAAGAAATAAGAGTTTTTTTTCGTTAAAAGATAAAAAAAAGAAATATCGATAACTTTGTTTTAATTTATCGCAGATCTATAGTTCAACCATTCGTTTTAAAGGTATTAACGAGATCTTTCGAAAAATACCCATATTGAAAATTTACTCTCCCCCAAGGGGGGGGGGGGAGCGATGCCCCCACATGCACAAAATTTTTTTCCTAGTTAACTACTACTATTTTCAATAATTCATGTTAATTTTACAATCACACGATTAAAACTAGTATGTTGTGGCCACCACAAGACTTTCTTCTATATTTTCCTATACAAATTCACTCAATAACAATATTAAAATATATATATATATATATATATATGATTTTTTTTCCAAGTTTTTTTTCGTTAAATGTAAAAAAAAAAAAAAAAAAAAAATCGATAACTTTGTTTTAAATTATCACATATTTATAGTTCAACCATTCGTTTTAAAGGTATTGACGAGACCTTTTGAGAGATACCCACCTTGAAAATTTACCTTCCGCCCCAGGGGTGTGAAGCAATGCCCCTGCATGCACAATTTTTTTTTTACTAATTAACTACTACTATTATAAATAATTCATATTAATATTACAGTCACAGGTTAAGAATGACTATCATTATGTACATTAATACGAAATTTTGTCCTACACTGCCATGTTAAAAATTTAGGAAAAATACGATCACAGCTCCACCTGTTGAGCTATTGATCCCCAAATCTAATCAGCGCCAGTTTATGTCAGGGGCCAACTAAATACCAAGTTTGCTTAAATTTCGTTTAAAAAAAAAAAAAAAAAAAAAAAAAAACAATTTTTTCTTCTAAGTTTTTTTAAGTAAAAAAAAATCGATAACTTTGTTTTAAATTATCACAGATTTATAGTTCAACCATTCGTATTAAAGGTACTGACGAGACCTTTCGAAAGGTACCCATCTTGAAAATTTACTCCCCTCGAGGGGGACTTCCCTCCCAGGGGGGGTGGCAAAGGCTATTACACATACAAAATTTTTTTCCCAGTTGACTATCACTATTATAAATAATTCTTGTAATTTTCATAATGATTACTAAAAAATAATTCCCTTTATGCACATTTATGCAAAATTTTGTCCTATATCTCCATGTTAAAAATTTAGAAAAAGCGGAATGGCAACGCAACCTGTTAGACAATTTTTACCAAAAGTTGATAGGCACTAATTTATGTCAAGGTGCAACTACATACCAACTTGTATGAAATTCTGTGCAGTAGTTCCTGAGATACAGTTGCCACAAAATTTTGTCACACACACAGACAGACAGACATTTTCTAAAATTGGTCAAATCGTGTTCTACATCTCTCAAAACGTGTAAATCCATCAAAAACCCGAAGTCGAAAATTTTTACGAATCCAATACTTTCTTCTATTGAATATAGAAGAAAGTAATAATTCTCATTATGTATATTTATACGAAATTTTGTCCTATACTGCCATGTTAAAAATTTTGAAAAAATGCGATCACAGTGCCAGCTGTTGAGCCATTGTTCCACAAATCTCATTAGCACCAGTTTATGTCAAGTTCCAACTAAATACTAAGTTTGGTTAAATTTCGTTCATTGGTTCGTGAGATACAGCGTACACAAAATTTGAGATACAGATACACAGACATTCTCTAAAAACAGTCAAGTCGTGTTCAGGACATCTCAAAAGGTGTAAATACATCGAAAATTGAAGTACGAAAATTTTCACGAATCCAATACTTTCTCTCTCTATATATATAAAAGAAAGAAAAAAAGCAATTACTTATCAAACGATGAAGTAGATATGGATTGAATTTGGGAGAAAAGCTAATTGACTGATCTAGGGTCCTAGGCCTGAGGGGGATTACTCTCTGTGGGGTTTTTTCTAAGGGGTCCTAGCCCGTATTTACGCAAGTTTCCGAGAAAACTACCGAAAACTCCGAACGGCTAGACTGACGAGCGCGACCTGGGATGATCGAACCCGGCACCTCACATCTACCAGCTTTGAGCGCAGAACCGATCAGCCGTTGGTAAGCCCAAAATAAAGTAGATAAGGAAATTATTTTGAGTGGAACTAGGAGGGAATATAGAATGAAATTTATTATTCTAGACTCTGAAGACAATAATAATAAGTGGAATATTGAAACTGTGATTAATGGAAAATGTAATAAAAAATCGTTAAATGAATATATTATAGAAAATGAATGTTTGGGAATACGGCGAGTTCAATAATGAAAAACCATAATTTTGGATACCTTTAAAATTTTAGAAGCATGTACACTAAATTATGAGTTAGCAACATCGCATTATATCTTCGGCATGACTTTGAACATAGTCTGCAACCAGTTTAAATTTCATACTTTATTTTGTATAATCTGTAGGACGAATATCCCTCATTTAAAATGATTGCTTTGAACACGCATAATCTTTTTTCTTCATTTTTCCGATCATAGCATCATGAGTTCATCGTGCTGTTTATTTTTAACTGGCATGAAAGAAGCACGGGAGTCTGTAATGAAACTCTCTCTATCTCCTTCTACTTACTTCTCTCTCTACTTTCTGAGCTTTTCGAAATAACTTTCTTTAAAATCAAAGTATGAAACTTTATGATACTCTCTTACGTTTTCTCAACATCAAAAAGCTATGAAGATTGTCTGAATGCACGTCTTCTGTGTTTATCATATGTTATTGTTCGCGTTTTTATACAACCGAATTCAATATTATTAGGAATTTGTAAATAATATTAGTTATTTTTATGTAATTTCATTCCAAGAGACTTAATAAGGTTATAAAATGTCAATTTTCCCGCATTTTTAACTTGTTTTCACATTAAAATAGCTTATTTTCTTTTAAAAACCAGTTAAAAGAGGCAGGTAATGCGACCTTGGCGCCAAATTTCGTGACTGTTTCACTCATTGGCGACTTTTTGGCGATCTGGGCGAGAAAATCCTTTTTAATACTATCACAAATATCTAAGCTTTAACGCCATTATTTGAGAAGTGTTTGATTACAGCCTATTGCTGTGTGCTAATGCTTCGATACAGTTCATTGCTGTGTTTTTAACATTGTCAGCTGTTATTTAAGCTGTATTTGCTGGTGAATCTGAAATTGATACTTGGTTTACAGAACTGTAATCTTCTAGAATATTCTGTAAATAAATTTTAAGCTTCTGTAAAATTCACCTTTCATTCACAGACAGTTCACGAATATTTTGTATAATTGAAAAATATGGGAGTCTTCTGGTTTAAACGAAAAATAATATTCAGACATTTTCATGGTTTTAATAATAAATATCAAGCTACTTAATAATAAACCTACATCTTATTTTACCTTTGTAAATGTTCTGAAATAATATCAGTATAATTAAATTTGAGAACTATTTAATGTTATTAATCTCATTTTCAAGCCGATACTTTAAAATATATTATCAAAGAACTGAAAGAATATAGCCCATTCTCTTAAATGACATGGTCATTAAAGTATTTTTATATGGTCAGATATTTATCATCTTGTATACGTTTTTATTTTTAAAAATATTTTAATATCAAATTTTTATTATGAATTGTAAAATTGTTAGTTATAACCTGTTTTTATTTTTTATTTTTTTTATATGTTTTTGTATCATAAAAGAATTAAAGTTATAAAGTTGTATAGAGAAAAGGGAAAAATAATCTCCAGCCACAGACAATTAATAGCCTCAAAGCATTTTCAGTTGTCGCTAAATGACATCCTTTCTTCCTAGAAATGTCCAGTTTCTCTGTTTTTAATTGACTCTCTTAAATTTATAAGAAGTTTTATTAAGTTATTCCTTTCCTTATTCTCCAGTTATCTTACAACTTCTATCTCTCTTCTTTTATATTGTTATTTTTTTCAGTAAATGTCATTTTTTTTCCAACTGCTATTTTATGTTTTATTTTTATTTATTTATTTATTTTTTAAATTATTTTATCGCTTTGCTTTAAACATAGCGTATCACAAAATTTCTTATTTATAGGAAATAACTAGAAACCTGTAATGAAATTTTAGTTTATACATCAAAGTATCACATACGGTGTTATTTAAAAAGATAATTGTTTTAAATAGAATAATATCTTATAGACGTATAATTACTAATGTCATATTTATTTTATAGAGGATATCGAGAAAGCTATAGTATACATATTTTTGTTACATAAACAAAAATGCATACAACTTAAAAACATTCCGTATACATTTTATATACATGTTTTTGAATAGATATCATATTCGGTGTTATTTGTAGAGATAATTTGTTTAATAGAGGCACATATGTATATCGTTACCGTTTACAGGTAATTTCACTACCAATATTCAAGGTGAAACAAAGAAATTTACTGGATATAACAGAAGCGTTACGAAAGCGTAGGCTTCTGAACTAAGTCATGTGATGTATCTTATTTACCTTACACACTATTATGATATATAATTCAACGCATAAGTACTCAAATACACACATACACATATATATATATTTCTTAAATATCTGTAGAAGCTTTGAAGATTACGAATTCATAAAAATACGCAAAATAAGAAAACGTAATTTAAAGATTTCAAATCTGTACAAAATATATCTCGAAAACCATAATAATTGTTGCCTGAATATGTATTTTATTGAGAAACCCTAATGTACTTTAGTTTATAAATATAAAATGAAAATATAAACTTTTATATGAATTTTTCGATGTTGCCAAGTCCTTTTAAGAGGTGGATTGTTTACAACAGTTTAGAAAATGTGTAAAAAGTACCTCATCATTATAATGATCAAATATCACAAAAAAAGACTTGAATTAGCAAAGTATCAATAAGTATTGACAAATGGAAGGGAAGCATTATACAAAGCAAACGATATTGATAAAGTTTTATAGTATTATATATATATATATATATATATATATATAGGGTAATTTTAAAATAAAGTTATTAATAAACAATGGACAGAAGAACCTAGTACCATCATATAATAACACAAGAAAGAAATATAATTGGTAATAAAAAAACTATTATAGATTTAATATGATATGCTTTTTAGAAAATGCAAACACAAGGATGTTTCACCTTTAATATATATATATTAGAACATTTTTTGACAAACTACTAGATAAAAAATATTGTATTCTTGTATATTTTATAATAATAATTAAATACTTGCTATAGAATCTAACATGATATTTCAATAAATGGATTTTAATCACTTTTTACAAAAATCAAAATAGAGATACATCAGAAAAGATTGTTCTTTCAAAAGACTGTTTCCTTTAAACATGAATAAAACCGACGGCGAACATTAGTTACTTTGATGAAATTCTTTATTACTTCTCTTTTTCTTTATTTTTATCATTTCCATGATACGAAATAGCTGTGCATTGAAAGAATATTGATCGAAGTCTTTATAGAGAAATAAGCTTTGAAGTAAGCCTGAAACATTGAGGTGTCTTCTTACATTTGGTAATCCAAAGGCTTCTGAAAATATTTCAAAATCAAATATTTGAGAACCATTTCGGTTTTCAAATACTTTTATTTGAGTTGTCGAGCAAAACATTTAAATTCTTATTTAATAGTTTTTTTCTGGAACATCTATATTATTTTAAGGATTTTTTTTTTTTTTTTTTTTTTTTTTTTTTTTTATGTTAGTAGGAGGTATTTAACTTATTCAGAAAAAAAAAACATACATATATGTATATATGTATAGTTGTAAAAACCTGTAATATTTGATGAAATAAAATCGATAACGTGTGAGTAAAGTTTAATATTTGAATTTAAAGTATGATTAAATAACTAAAAAGGCATTAAGTTGCAGTGATAAAGAATTTTTGTACAATCATAAAGCATTTTTGTTAAATCAGAAAATTATATTGTGATTAATGAAGCATAAATATAGTAGATATGAGAAAACTATTAGAATATTTGTGATATTATCATATTTATTCTTATCTTACATGTAATAATTAAATAATAATTTTACTTTATCGTATAATTTGTTTTTCGTTCTTTAAAGATAGTTTCGATGACAATTTTAACACTTTACAATAAAGTTTAAAAGTGTACATTTGTCTGTATAAGTTTTCATTTCTATAAATATTTTTAGAATTCAAAACAACTGATTATGTGCCATTTCTTTTTCTTCAAGTTTACTTTCCATTAAAAGTAGTACATGTAGCACAACTCATTTGCATACAAGGAATCTGAAAATAATACGGATACGTTACGAACTTAGAGACGTATTTCTCATAATCACATTTGAACATCTCTATATGGTGCAAAAAATGTGTAATCAACATACATTTTTCAGATTACATACGACATAATTCCTGTAGAAAGAGAATTAATATTATAGATTCATTTTAGTGCCAGACAAACATATTCTGATTTATGACAAGAAATTGTTGCACTTTTAGTTGTGTTATGCGACTTCTACGATTTCACATGATGTTGAAAAATATTTTTGTCTTCATATTTATGACATGATGAGTACGTAAAGGTAAAAAGTATTTTATGTAATCCTAAATATATTAATGGAAAGGGGAAAACACTGACAGATATAAGAATCGAAGTTAGAAACTTGCTTAAATTTTATTGGAAAGTGGTAGAAATGTCCTCCAAACTAATCTTAATGTATAGTAGATAATAAAAGATATCTAATAGATAAATATTACTATAATAACAGATATATTAGATTCCCATCATACTATAGGTACGTAAAACTCAGGTGATCGTGAAAATTTTCGACAACTGTCTTTATAATTTTTATTTTATTTTATTTTTTTTTACACGTTTTGAGATATGTGAAAACCGAAGGTCACAAAATCGGTGTGGGATCAGTGTGAACGGTATCAATTTCTTAGTGTGTTAATTTGTTAGATTACATGATCGATATCTTTAGAACAAACGATCTTGAACCAGTTTTAAAATATCAGTTATGGCATTGGCAAGAATGCTGCGTGATTTAACAATTTTGTTTAAAAACGTCAGAGGTTATCGTAAATTTCAGATAGGGGAAATTTTTGCATGAATGTGTATTCGTCAGCAATATTTAACGCAAACTTGCATTATGGGGATTGTTGAATCAGAAATACCATGGAGATGCTTGAAAACTGAAATATGAAACTGACCATAATAAAATAAAAGAATAAAATAAAATGAATTTAATAAAAATAATGTTAAAGTAAATTTATAGAGATGTATTTAACGTAACCTAGTGGTTGGATTGTGTCATTCTGCGACTATGCGAAGTGATCGGTAAACTTCATTTCTCTTAAAACGAATGTCCTATAGTAGAAATTTGTGAGAACAAGTATATGATGGGGAGCTAAGCAGAGTCCAGCAATGTCATCAAGTTTTCTAAATGCGAAAAAAATGTTTTTCTTGATTCCTAATATTTTGTACAGTTACATTTTACTTCCATTCCAACCAAAAATTCGATATCGAGATTTTAACTGATTTTATCGTTTTAAGGTCTCCTGAGTCCAAAAAAGTAGTTTTCGGATATTGGTCAGTGTGTGTCTGTGAGTATGTATGTATGTATGTGAGGAATCTTCTAATTATCATATCTCCGAAACTAATAAAAAAGATAGAACTACAAAACTTCAGAATTCAGACACAGTCTGGTGTACAGATAAATTTTCCAAATTTTGATGAAAATTAGAAAACCGGAAATGGGCCATCGGGAACCGGAAGTGGGACCATAAATATGCATCTCAAAAACGACTGTATGATTTTCTTCAACGTTGCTACATAAACATTCTATTAGATGTCCTTTTAAATGATAGTTGGTTAGTTCAGAAAAATTGATAGGCGTCCTGTATAAATAGCTCAATTTCAGGTCTCGCAAGTGCATTCCTTTAAAAATGTCTGCACGGATTTTTTTCAAACTCGCCATATTAACTCCCATTTAAATATCTTTTTTTTTATGTAATTAATGTTTTCCGGTCAATAACTGAATATGTCAAGTTCTGGTAAAAGTTGGTATCTCAAAAACGACTTTAACGATTTTCTTGAAAATTGTTACATAAATCCGTTTTAAATATCTTTTCTCAAGTATTACGTGGTTATTGCAGGAAAATTAACAGTATTCCTGATTAGGTATATCAGTTTTAGATCTCGTAAATTGGTCTCTCAAAAAATAACTCTACCATTTTTTTTTTTCTTAATTTTTAACTCTTAACGCAATTTTATGTCTTTACACGTGTATCAAGTTTTTCTTACCGGAAACTTTTTAGGTGCGTACTTCGTTAGGTAAATTTTACGTCTTCTGATCACATTATTTTCAAAAAAAAAAAAATTTGTAGTGTAAAAAAAAAGTAGAGAAATCCTTCACTCACTTTTTATTATATGATTTTTAAACATATGTAGTAATAATTGTTTTAACTGTAAATTAATCGAACTGAAATATAATAAAATATAAAAGTATAAAAATAGAAATTAATCTACAAAAGTTAAAAGAACATAAATGTAAAGCATTGGCAAATAGCATTTAGCATACTTTTAATTAGATGCAAGATAGAAAAAAAAATATATATATATATGTATATATATATATATCCCTCTTCGGCAAGCTTAAAGGCAAAGGCATTCCCTTACGTTAATGTTACAAAAGTATAGAAATATTACATATGCATTAACGCATACTTAACGAACATTAGTTAACATTGGACCATTTGGGCACCACTAAATTTCTATCTTATTTGTTACGAATTAAGTAAACTATATAATTTGGCGAGATTTTTGTGACAAAATTTGCGACTTAGCAATGAAGTTTGTGATTTGGAGGCAATATTTGATAGCTAACGACGAAATTTTGTCTTGGCGACGAAATTCGTTATTTGAAGACAAAATTTGGCGAGCTTGGCGATGGAGAATGGCAGCTTTGGCATCATTATATTTTCTTCCCAAGCGAAAACCTCATATCTTTTCACAGACCAATATTTCGTTTCCAAGTCAAAGGAAGCTGTAACGTATTGCTCTCAATTTCAATCGTAAATTTTAAATTCTTGCCTAAACCGGCGTTCAAAACTATTCACCACACACACAAACTATATTTTTCTTAAGACAAACGTATTATTTCAATTTCACATTTTTAAATGACTAATTAAAGCAATTACCATGTTTTTATTATTTTTTTCAGTGATCTTTTTTATTATCGTCTGCAAGTGACAGTAGCATCAGATCATAAATTTAAGCAATTAAAGCTATAGAAAAAGTCGGCTTGATCACAATTGACGAAAAATCACTTTTTAACTTGTAACTTTTAAGCATTTGAAGCTATTGAAAAAGTTTAAATATAAAAATTGTTCTTTGGGGTAAGGCGGTAATTCGCCTGATTTGAGGTTTTATTTCTATTTTCAATAATTAAGAAATTATGGGCAAATGAAAATTTCCACCCCTTTTGAGCTGGATACCCCATCTACGAACTCGACAGAGATTTTTACTGTCTTAACAACATATCCCGAGTTGGTTAAATTTAAATAAAAATTACTCCAGTTATCGTGTTCACACTCAACATGAAAAAAAAAGCGTTATACATATATATTAAAAAAGCCCCGGTTCGAGAACGAACCGAATTCGGAATGCGAGAAAATTTTGAAAATCAAGCTCGAAAGTGCAAAACTCGGCCTGATGCTGTTTGCGTGTCAATAGATCAAAGTTCGTTAACGCAATTATTTTTAAATTCATGAAATCAATGAAGGTATTGAATCAACGAAGTCTTTGCTTGCGTCGCTGGTCACTATATTTAAAGAAAACTCTTTTCTATATCTCTTTACAAAAAAAAAAAAAAAAAAAAAAAAAAAAAATCATGAAATTGCTCAAGATCCCGCTTCCTGTCCCCGTTGCCTCCGGTAGCGACCCACTCATTCGCAGACTCCCGGGTGTCTGTGATAATAGTTTACCAGAGGGCTTATCAGATTGACCATTTGAGTGCTTATCAGATGACAGTTTCGAAACGGACAGTACCGAAAAAATTGAAGTAACAATTTTATATTTGAATTTCAGTTACATATGAACAACATTATACGTGGTGTACATAATATTTCACGTTATTTTCTATATTTATTGATCATAAAATTTCCCGCCAAATATAATATTACAATTATGCTATGATCGGTTACAACTATCGCATGAGACAATTAATTTTTTGTGGTTATAATAGCAGTTGAGTTAGTTAATAGCAGTTGGCATATAGAAAAACAATGAATGATTAATTAAATATTTAAATCTGCTCATAGTACAGCTTTTAATATACCTTCCCTTGACTTCTTTGAATTTTTATCGTCATTTTAGACAAAAATACATAGTTTATGCGATTATTTTTTCTGTTTCTTTCCTTTATTTTCTTATTTCTTTCCTTTATTTTCTTAATTCTTTCCTTTATTTTCTTGTCTGATTTTCAATAGTTTATAATTTATTTATATTTTTGATGCGCTACTTGGCTTAAAGTGGCTTTCACAAAGTGACTTTTCACATTTTTCCTTGACGAAAACTATCCGATGTATTTCAGCATCAAAATTTTAAAAATTACCCAGGATTATCAGCTTTTATGCCAAGCGCGATTCCTCCGTGCCAAAAACATATTTAAACAAAACAAAAAAGAAAAAAAATCTAAAATTGAAGTATATTTAAAACGGTTGTGGTTGATTCTTTACTCAATTTTCATATTTTAATTTTTTCATATTAATATTTTATTATTTTTTATTTTTCGCAAATTAAAGAGCAAATTTAATATTTTATAATTTTTTATTTTCGCGTGAAAGCATATTTGATGTTATGCTTAAAAAAAAAAAAAAAAAAAAAAACTTTAGCAACAATTAAAAATTTAAATGTCCATTTTCAAAGTTTTTTTTTTTTTTTTTTTCATATTTTAATTAAGTTAAAAAAACTAATCAAAACTTGGTCACAAATAATGTACCAAATAAAAGGGGCGATTTTTCTGAATCTGTCGGAATAAACAGCTTATCGATCGGACAATTAAATTTTTTTAAATTAACTAAAGTATGAAAATTAGGTCACAGCTTGCGTCCACACATTGTACAAACAGAGTCCAAGAAAATCTCTTAGCCGTTTATATATATACTGTCAGGCCACGGACGATTGATCCCTGGTTGGCAAACTGCCAGGACGATTCCACTAACTCGCTGGTAGACACGGCAAAGGAAGAAGAAAGAGAGGGGAAATTTTCCTGTTATTCTTGTTTCTTCTGTTATGTGTCCTGCCATATTCTATCGCAAACAGTCCAAAACGACATCGTTATCGTTCAAAACGGCACCAAAGAAAAATCGCCAAATTCAGCTGTGGGGATATACTGAAGTTATACCAATGGATCGTACATCTGGTACAAGTTCTCGGATTAAACCTCTCCGTATTGAATCGAAGCGTATTGTACATAATGTCATCAAGTTTTGCGACAAAGAAGCTTTAGAAGGAGAAGTTATTGTTTGAAGAATTTTAATTATTTCTTCAAGAATTTTGATAATATCAAAATGAAAGTAAGTGTCAAATATTTAAAGCAGCATCCAATTTTTAAATACTGTCATTTTAAATAGTTTGTTCGTTCGGTGCAACTTGCACATGAGTCCAGTGAGGTACATCTTTCACATTAGTCCCTTTAGGTACAACTCGCACATTAGTCTCCTTTAAATATAGTGACCAGCGAAGCTGGCAAAGCATTCGTTGATTCACTACCTTAATTGATTTCACATTCCGTCATTTTTGACGGTGTTATATACTAGTTTGTGAATAATAATTGACATAATTTTTTAATTAGTGTGTTGCACACTTCAAAAGTTTCAAAATACTGACAAAGCTTTTATTTTTAATTTTAAATGAGTAATATTTATATTGAAATCTAAAACTATCCCTTAACAATAGTATCAGTTTTTCTTTCTTTTAATTAATCGTAAAATATTTATATAACCAGATACGCAAGAATCAGTTCAAAGAAGGAAAAGAAATGCAATCAGTGAGTTTATAATTTTTTCATACCCATAAACAAACACATCCCTACGTACTACGAACATTCCTATTTTATAAATGGACCAGCCTTTTTCACCCATGCGCAGAAGATGCCAGGGATCATCCTTCTGCGGTTTAGCCGTAGATTTGTTATTAATGTGATGGAGAACATGTTAAGTAATCTGATTTTTGTTACTTTTATCATTAACAGTGCAACATCGTACGGAGTAAATTCATTTCGACCAGTAGCTAAATAAATTAACTTGTTGTAACACCTTGACGCGATTAAATTTAACTTAAAACATTTTAAATTAATATCAAGTTATAATCCATAAACATTCCACTATTCATTGCTAAATCAGTTAATGTAACGGTTGCACTACAATATAAAAAAATCGATTCTTCGATACGGACGGCGGACACTTTGAACATTAAAAATATTTGCAAATACTGCTGTTGATGTGTCAAAATGTTTTTTCCTTTCACCGGCTGTGACGTCATACTTTGTTTTTCGTATTTTTCTATGGATCGTACAGGTACAGTTTAGGCATTTCTTATGTACTCCCAAAGAGGAATCTGGCTGTGTAGAGTTTAGGCGCTATTTATGGAACACACTATATATAGTGAGAGGCCACTTTATAATGACAATCCTTCACTGCTTCCTCTGACTTTTAGCTTCCGTAGCCTCTACGAAGCACGATACGGCGCAAACTGCGCTCAAAGACAATTTCAGAGGATTTTTAGTTAAGACTTGCTGAAATTTATGTTGCAATGTTACCTTTTTGTTTTCTGTTTGAGAGAGTTCCCGTTCCGTGCGACCATTCATCATCGGTGAGGACCAAAACTTATCCGTTCAGATCCAGTTTTTTGCCTGACACTCCCGTCTTGGTGCATTTTTAATATATCTGTCAGAAACATATTTTACAAATGTAGCAGTTTTATTAATATTTGATATATACATCCAAGCTCTTGCTATTGTTCCCACATTTGAAATTCGTGAAATCACGTTTTCGCCTCATATACACACAAGGAATTCGCCTGTACTATTATCTTGGGAGCTAAGCTTTTTTTCCCCTACTAACTTAGTACTCTAGTGGGGAAAAATGTGACGTAATAACTCATTTGCATTAAACTGTGTGATACTGAAGTTGCCTTTCAGTGTGAGTGTGTGTGTGTGTGTGTGTGTGTGTATATATAAAATCACATATAAACTTATAATCAAAAAGAATATTTTTTTCAAACAATATTAATAATATTAATAAAAAAGTTGTAAGTTACAAAGGACTTTAATTTTCTATTTCTTTTTTCTTTTAATTCTTTAATCCCCACACTGAATATAAACATTTCACAAAATCCAGTTGCTAAGTCCTATCTTATGCAATAGTGTAAAGAAGACAATAACATACAAAGAAAATATATCCTTTACATTCGACATTTCGCAAATTTTGTGTTTCAAAAATCTAACTATATCTTACGTACGTTTTATATTACATTCCAATATAATCCTATTGTAATAACTTCTTTATTTAATGCAGCAAAATTTATACTCGGTGCTTAAACACGAAAAAAAAAAAGTCAATGAAAATAAAAGATCGTATTTTGTGAGATTTCTACATTCTTCCTATTTATTTTTTGCCATTTTTTTCATTATTATTATTATTCAAAAGTATACTGATTACATTTATTTATCCAGTAAACGAATTCGACTGACTACAACTATAATTTATTTTAGTGGTTATGCAAATGTTTGTGGAAATAAAAGCATTCTTTTTAAATCTTCTCAATTTCTCAGACTGATGTTGAAAGAAAAAAAAGCGTTCCTTGATGTATATGCGAAATAAACTTCATAAATAAGCTATAAAAATTTTTAAAACTTCTGGATATTTGTTTTTTCTTATGTGAGTTGCGTCAAAAATGGAACAGGAAAAGATGTTACCTTATTAATACTTTTATTATTCTAGTATAAGAAATATATTTATGTATCATAAATCAATTATTTAAGGTATCTGACTGCATAGTAGCGTTATATATATTGGGTGAGTGCGAAAGTTCTACCCGTTTTTGGATATGCAAATCTGCAATGGAATTGACGTTGCCCATGACATTGTAATGACGCAAATCGGCGGCCAATGAAAAGTGCGGATGCCTCACATATAAATGCATCGTGTCTCACGAAGTTAATCATCTCAAAAAAAAAAAAAAAAAAGCAGAGGGTGTAATATGGAAAACGAGAAGGAGTATATAAGATATTGTTTGTTATACGAGTTCGATAAAAAGAGTACGGCAGCTGCAGCATGTCGCAATGTTTCTCAAGTTTATGGGGAGGATGCAATAAACGAAAGCACATGTCGTCCATAGTTTCGTAAATTGATTGATGGAGACAGAAGCTGCCAAGATCAGGCTAGAAGTGGACGGCCATCACACGTTGGAGACGATGATATTGACCAAGCCATAAGGAAAACCCCGAACCCAACCGTTCAAGAAATAGTGGAGACCTTCAACGTACACCGGAAAACGGTCGAGAGACAGTTAGTTGAGTTTGGTTTTACGCGAAAGTTGGATCTTTTGGTTCCACATAACCTGACAGCTAATCAACGTGATGACCGAATCGCCACCTGTGTTTCCTTGCTTTCCGGGTACAAAAATGACCCATTCTTGAAACGAATTGTAACAGGAGATGAGAAAAGGGTTATGTACCGTAAAGTAAAGCATCGTAGGACGGTGTGCGCCCTTCTGATCCGACTGCATCGACTTCGAAAGTTGAATTTCATTCCAATAAGGTGTTATTGAGTGTGTGGTGGGATGTGCAGGAAATTATTCACTGGGAGGTCCTGCCACTCAACCAAACTATCAATGCTGTCTTCTGCTGTCTACAGTTAGACAGGCTGCATTCAAATTTGGTAGCAAAGCGGCCAGATCTCATCAATCATCGCAGTGTTATCCTTCATCACGATAACGCCTGGCAACATGCTGCTGTCATCACTTGCCAAAAGTTACTGGGCTTTGGTTGGGAGGTTTTACCCCACCCTCCCTATTCTCCTGACTTGACACCAACTGACTATCACCTATTTCGTGAGTTGAACAATTCGTTCAGTCAGAAAATCTTTGATGATCTTGCTGCTTTGAAAACTGTCATCCATAACTTTTTTGACTCGAAACCATCGGAATTTTACCGCCGTGGGATTCATCTCTTACCAGAAAGATGGCAAGAGTTCATAGATAACAATGGGGAATATGCACAATGATAGTAAAATGCAACACCAAGAAGAAATGCAAATATCAAAATGATATTTATTGGGCACATATATTAGAGCAGGAAGAACAATTGATTAAATTTTCAGGAAATTTGGAAAAATATATTCTGAGAAAACAGTACATAAATCAGCGGCCTCTAGGAGCAATAACTGTACTTATCTGCCTAGGAATTGAATCGAACAGCGATTGGATGGCATATTCGGGTACAGTACTTCACGAAGCTTCAATCCGATGCTCCAGTTCATCGACCGCAATGACTAGTGAGTGGTGGCGCGTCAATCGCTTTTCAACGATCAGTCATTTTCATCGGAGATCAGGGGAACACGATGGTCAGGGCAACAGTCGAAGGAAGGTCTGGACAATATGGAAAACTTGCCAATATGCATTGTCTATAAAACTTTTATAATTGAAATATTTTGGCCTACTTCAACATTAATGTTGCTTTGATATACAAACAGTTTATTTTCTCATGTTTATTACACATTTCTGTAACAAGCACCCAAATTTTATGTTTTTGTGTCAGAGTTTTTAAGACACGATAAGTTAGAACAAGAACGCAAAATCATGCGGTACGCATTGACTGTTAACAGTTTCCAACTATACGTACTTGTTGCATCGTATAACTTTCAATATTTTTTGCCTGCGTGTTAAAACAACGGACAGACAAAAAAACTGAAAGGCATACAGATAGACTAAATGAATTTATAATCATTCTTAAACATTCGTGGAAAGTGTTAAAAATGCTTATCACAAAAAACGTATGTATCTGAATGTATCTGAATATTTTAGTGTAACCCTGTAAATATGAAAGTTAACCATAATATACACTATACAGACATTATTTTAGCATATTAACAATTTCTTTGTGATTTGACAGTAGAAAGTTATTTAAATATAGTTTATGAAAATGTCTCCTATAAAACGCAATGCATTAGCATTTCTTCGGTGTCCCTGTACACAAAGGGGTACAGGACCTATTAATGCCATTTTAAATAGAGAACACGCCATAGTAAAATTGGATAGCTTATATAATTTTTAAAAAATTCTGAAAATATTTACGGACACTGTGGGCGGGCAGACAGACAGATGAACAGATAGATACATAAACTGAAATCATAATCACACTTAAAAATTATTAGATAGTGTTAAAAACGCTTAATGTAAACGAAAATGTAATTCCAGCAAATTTCTAACAAAAGCCTACAATGTAATTGAATATATTTGTGGGGGCCTATGAATCTAATGCTAATCACACTACATTCAATAGAAAGCATTCGTTTCCGCATGTAAATAACATATTTCAATTTCATTAAGATTTTTGCAAAGTAAAGTTATTTAAATTAGGTTTACAGAAATATTTCTTATGGATTGGAATACTTTTGAGTGTTCCTGTACACAAACCACTGGTGGTATTTATTCCATTTTCTACAGAAAACATACGATAGTAAATTTGAATAACATATTTCAATTTCATTAAGATTTGTGTAAAGTGAAGGTATATGGTTTATAGAAATACCTCTCATGAAACACAATACTTTTGGGTGTCCCTCTACACAAACCACTAGAGGTATTCACTCCATTTTCAATAGTGGACATCCGACAGTATACTTAAATAACATATATCAATTTCAAGAAATTTCATGAATATTTGCAGGAGTTAGAGCGCGGACAGACCGAAGTCATTGTGTTGTTGTTTTTCCCCCCTTAGAATATAGATTTTTATAAAATTTCATTTCAGTATCTTTAAAAATTTTCGACCAATTTAGTTCACTGCACACAGAAAAAATGTAAAACTAGTTTTGCAGAAAACGGATTTAAAGATTTAATTTTGTGCACAAGAATTATATTTAAATACTTGGCTATAACAGCTATAAAAAGAATGTTTTATCCATGGTTTGAAGCGAATAAAATAAATAATGAAAACCGATTAAAAGAAAAAACTAAGATTATATATGAGGTAAACATATATTTTTGAAATTTTACGATATTTCTTTTTGTATGTAATTTTAAACGTTTAGTTCAGTAATAATTTTTATTTTCCTAATTTTCCTGGTTTGCATTGTTTTAAGTTTTTTGTAAAGATGTTTTTAGGTGACTGCTTAGCGCGTTTTTTTTTTTTTTTTTTATCAAGTTACACTGCTCTGAAAAAAAATATCGAGATCTCATACCATTCTTGCTGATTCTTATGTAAAATGACCTCCTGAATCACAATATAACTCCCATTTTTCCCAGTCACCCACCGTTTTCTAGGTACCCCCCCCCCCCCCCACACACACACACATTTGTTCAATTTCTTTCCCTGATCGATAATTTTATGACCATGAATTTGTTTGAAGAATGAAAAATAATTAACTTAACACCTAAAAACAAAAAGTATAAAATTTAAAAATAACATTAATAACAGATTAAAATATATATATAAGATATGTAATGCATAATTTCAGTGGAAAATCCCTCCCCCCCCCCAAATTTTTCCCTTGTCGCAAATGTCCATGTTTTAGAATTATCCAACTCTGTAGCCCCTCAGAACACATTTAACAGTTAAAATAATCCACCCCCTACTAAAAATCAAATTTATACCCATAAAAGCATCGAAAAATGATAAAAAATAAGGGACCATTCCTAAAACTCGGTGGGTGATAGGGCAAATTGGGCGTCATATTCGGATTCAGGAGGTTATTTTTCATAAGAATATGCTAAAATGGTATCAGAGGTATTTTTCATGCTCAAGCAGTGTTATCAACTTGGATGAAAGTAGTTTTAACTCTAGGAATTGCTAAGCTCATATAATTCAACTAAAATCGCAACGAAATAATTAATAACATTTGGGTGTTATCTTAAAAAAAAAAAAAAAAAATTTCAACAAAATTGGCAGGTTTTGCCCGTTTCGCTGGTAACCATATTTAAGTGAATAAAAAAAACTACACTATTTTGATATCGCTTTATAAATAAAAACTAAAGAGAAAATCCATTGAAATTTCTGAAAATCGTGCTCCCAGTCCCGGCTGCCAGCGGCAGCGTTTCCTTCACCCTCATTCTCGGGATGGTGTCCTTATTGCTTGCGACAATGTCTCACCCGTGGGCTTCCATTTAAGTGTTTATCAAATGACAGGTTCAAAACTAACAGTGTCGAAGAAATCAAAGCAGTACTACTATATTTAAATTGCATTTGCATATGAACAACACTGTACGTACTACACACAGTATTTACTGTCACGTTATTTCATGTATTTTATTTTATCCTGATCCTGTAGACCATAAAATAACAGCAATCTGCTTTTCAAAAAAAATAATACCTGTAACCGTGATTTCGCAGTTATTTAACTGCATAATTTCCTACATCTGTCTTATTAGCTGCATTTCGAAAAATATGTTTTAAATCGGCTAAATGGCAAAAATGCACCAATGTGTGTTCCTCGTAGTAATTCCTAATGAACCCACTTATTTCATTAAAAATTAGCATAAAATATACCTTAAAAAAATCTATTAAAAAAAATTCTGTTTTTTAAATTACTGAAGTTTAGTGTCAAATTACATCTCAATCCGACAAAAGCGAAACATTTCTTCAGTATACCGATAAAATCTAACTGTTGTACAGATTTTATCTGGCGATTATATGTTTTCTATTTTAGATACGGAGAACTCGGTATCAAAGATGAATTGGGAAGTGCTAAAGTCACTAATTGTACCTCTATGCCTGCAAAGTAGAAATAGTACCACTTACGCGAAGGGGTGAAAAATTCTCATTTGCGCGACCGAAAATTGCAGGATCAGGCATGAAGGGGATTCTTCCTTTTTGACTTGATAATCTGAGAACGCCCGTTACTGAGTTCCGCAGCGTAAAAGCCCCCCCCCCCCCCCAAAAAAAAAAAAAAAAAAAAAAAAAAAATCTCTGGACACCTCTACCGCGCTGTGCATGAATCTGATAACGCCCGTAATTCGGTTCCGGGGCAATCACTACCACGCAAGTAAAAGCCAAAAAAACATCATCTGACACCCCTACCACGCTGTGCATGAATCTGAGAACGCCCACAACTCAGTTCCGCGGGAAGCACTACCACGCACATAAAAATTAAAAAAAAAAAAAAAAACATCACTGGACACCCCTACTCCGCTGTGCATGAATCTGAGAACGCCCCTAACTCGGTTCCGCGGCAACAGGTATTTAACAGGGAGGAGGTGCCGCTCATCACTCTAAGAGTGGTGTTGAGCGCTTCTAGCTATGCTAGGCCCCTCCTCCGAAACGTTTATTTAAAAAAAACTAGTATGTTGTGGCCACCACATGACTTTCTTCTATCTTTTCCTATACAAATTCACTCAGCAACAATAATTAAAAAAAAAAAAAAAAAAAAAAAAAAAAGTGGGACTTTGAGAAAATTTTGGGTAAAATATGAAAATTATTCTAAGTTTGTCAAAACACGGAAACCGTGGGACTTTGACAAAATTAGGGGAAAAAAGCATTTTTACATTTTACCCAAAATTTTGTCAAAGTCCCACTTTTTTTTTTCCTCCCTCTCCCCTTAATTCTATCAAACTCCCACGGTTTCCGTGTTCTGACAAACTTAAACAAATTTTTGCATTTTCCCCCCAATTTTGTCAAAGTCCCACGGTTTCCGTGTTTTGACAAATTTAGAATAATTTTCACATTTTACCCAAAATTTTGTCAAAGTTTGTCAAAACACGGAAACCGTGGAACTTTGACAAAATTAGGGGGAAAATGCAAAAATATGTTAAAGTTTGTCAAGACACGGAAACCGTAGGACTTTGACAAAATTAGGGGAAAAAAGCAAAAATTAGTTTAAGTTTGTCAGAACACGGAAACCGTGGGAGTTTGATAAAATTAAGGGGAGAAAAAAAGAAAAAAAGATTTTTTTTTCTAAGTTTTTTTTTCGTAAAAAGTAAAAAAATCGATAACTTTGTTTTAAATTATCACAGATTTATAGTTCAACCATTCGTTTTAAAGGTACTGACGAGACCTTTCGAAAGATACCCATCTTGAAAATTTTTGCTTTTATCACCCTGTTGAAAATTTAGAAAAAGCGGGATGGCAACGCAACCTGTAAGACGATTTTTACCAAAAGTTGATAGGCACTAATTTATGTCAAGGTGCAACTACATACCAATTTGTATGAAATTCTGTGCAGTAGTTCCAGAGATACAGTTGCCACAAAATTTTGTCACACACACACACACAGACAGACAGACAGACAGACAGAAAGACAGACAGACAGACATTTTCTAAAAATGGTAAAATCGTGTTCTACACCTCTCAAAACGTGTAAATCCATCAAAAACCCGAAATCGAAAATTTTTACGAATCCAATACTTTCTTCTATTGAAGATAGAAGAAAGTAAAAAATTACAAGGTTCGCCAGAATGTAGTTAACACACGACAAGGGGCGACATATAAGCCGCCGAAACAACATTCTGTCACGACAATTGGCGAAGTATAGTAATTTGAATGTTTATAGTCACTCTAATTTCAACATATTTGAATAAGTACAGAGAGAGAGGAGAGGATATTAACAGAGGGTAAAATTTGCTAGAACAATATTCCCGCGCGACATAGGGCGAAGTATTACAAACAGATAATAATTATTAACAAACTTTAAAAAAATAATACCCAAAGGTAAAATTCGCCAGTACAGAGTACTCACGCGACAGGGGGGCGAAATACCATGCACGTAAAAACCAAAAAAACATCACTGGTCACCCTTACCTCACTGTGCATGAATCTGAGAACGCCCGTAACTCGGTTCCGTGGCAATCACTACTACGCCCGTAAAAACAAAAAAAACATCAGTGCACACTCCTACCTCTCTGTGCATGAATCTAAAAATGCTGGAATTTAAAATATGGACTTACGTATAGACGTTGTTTATGCAATAAACAACGGGGGAGACTTAACCTCTAGAAACGGGCTCTTTCAAAATTTCACATTGTTATGTGACATTTGTTGTCAGAGCCCCTCTTTGAAGGTTAAAATCGCTCAAAACTGCTGCATAGTGGTGAGCGGCCTCCTTCCGTCTTTGAATCTTTGAATATTTGTCTAATCGATTATCATATGTATCAAATATTCAAAATTAGTGAAAAATTCAAAATTAGTGGTAATTTTTGAAAAAAAAAAAAAAAAAAAAAAAAAAACGTTAGCAACACTGTTGTGCACCAGCATTTTATCGGGTTTTTATGCCAATCATTTTCTGTAACGTGCTAATTAACAAACCTTAAAAAAAAAAAAAAAAAAAAAAAAAAAAAAAAAAAAAGATCAATATATAGGGGAAGGTGGGGCACTCTTTTTAGATAACGATTTTTAGAAAATTTATTTTTTTATTCAGTTTTCACCAAATCTAGTTTGACATAAAGTTTAAGACTTTCTGTTTCAGATAAAATTTATTCCATTGCAGTATTACCTTAAATTTAATTTCAGTAAAAAAATTTAAAAATCTTTAAAATGTCCCACTCTGCCCCACTGTGTGTGGCAGCTTGGGACATTGACAATAAAACGTCAATGAATAAAAAATGCTAAGCAAAATTTATTAATAAATCAGTATTTATAGATTTAGAGCCTTATGAATGACAATGTATAGTATACTATTGTATTACATTTACAAATAATGTATTTTACATTCGAAAATTGATCTCGTGTAAATTCTAAAGAAATAACGATTTTCATCATAATAATAACTATTGTCTGAATTTTAGCACATTTAAAATCTCAATAAATTTATATAATACATACAAATATTGCTTTCTTTACATTGCATAGTGGTGGAGTATGTTGAAAGAGTGTGGCAACTTGTTCCACCACTATGTTATCCCAACCTTCCCCACTCGGATCATTATTATAAGGGAAGGTTGGGACAACATAGTGGGGAAGGTTGGGACACAACAGTGTTGCTAACGTTTTTTTTTTTTTTTTTTTTTTTTTTCAATAATTACCACTAATTTTGAATTTTTCACTAATTTTGAATATTTGATACATATGATAATCGATTAGACAAATATTCAAAGATTCAAAGACGGAAGGAGGCCGCTCACCACTATGCAGCAGTTTTGAGCGATTTTAACCTTCAAAGAGGGGCTCTGACAACAAATGTCACATAACAATGTGAAATTTTGAAAGAGCCCGTTTCTAGAGGTTAAGTCTCCCCCGTTGTTTATTGCATAAACACTAAAAAAAAAAAAAAGAAAAAAAAATTACATTTGCTGTCGGATATAAAATCCCACGCGACAGAGGGCAGCAGTTAATAAAAAACAAAATTTAGGCTTCTAATGAGGAGAATTCGTAGGCAGCTGAAAAAAGTTCAAATTTTTGCGACGGGACTTTGGAAAAGTTAGTAAGATTAGTTTTTAGTTTGTTAAATTGGATAGTTCCATTAGGGTTACAAAGATTTGTTATTTTAGTTTTTAAAAGGGGACGCTCTAAAATGTTAAATAGCCAGTTATTGGGTCTAATTGGAGGATTGAGTAAATGATATGGGGCTGTGAGGGGACATGCAAAGTAAGCATGTTCAGGAGAGCCTTCCTCTCCGCACTCGCATCGGGTGGTCCTCGAGCAATGAAAACGAAATAAGTAGGTTCTGAAAGGTCCATGACCCGTCAGAAAGACTGAAATTGCTGGAGACAAATCAAAGTTATAATTTTTTACTGAGTTAATGAGGGCATAGGTGTAGCGTCCTTTGTCTGAAGTATACCATTCAGCTTACCATTCTTTCTGGAGATTACGGAAAAGGGACTTTTTGATAAAGGAAGTGGGGAGAGGGAGGAAAAAGCCGATGTCCGGATTTTGAGTGGCTGTTTTAGCCAGCTCATCAGCCTTTTCATTGCCCATGACGCCCCGATGCGCCGAAACGTGAGCTAGAGATGCATTTTCTTGCAGGTTAATTAGAAGTAGTTTAATTTCCGTTACGAGACGGTGTTTAGACCGATGGCGGTGTATTGCCTGTAAGGCTGAGAGACTGTCACTGTAGATTGGAACTGAGTAAAATCTATTTTTTATCTCATTAATCCATAGGAGGGCTTGATAGATGGCAAATAGTTCGGCTTGAAATATTGTGTTGTAATCTCCCAGTCTTGAGGCCCACTGATGAGTCAAGATCCCATCTGAAAGGACACAGAAAGCTGGGCCGACTCCGTGTTCTGTCTTTGACCCATCAGTATACACCGCCACTGGCAGATCCCTTCTTGTTTTGCCCGAAAGGATTATCGTGAAGTCGTTAGCGAAGGCGAAGACTTCAAATCCTTTAGAGGTCATAGGTTCAAGAATGGTGTTAGCGATTAATGTCCAGAGAACTGGACCAAGACATAAGCCTTGAGGACAACCTTTTTCTTGGATATGATCTGAGGATCCTGAGCCCCAGTTGACCATTATTTTCCTGTTGGAAAGATAAGAGCTGATGACTCCAGCGATATTCCCCGGGCATTGAATGGATTGTAAAATATTCAAAATATGGAGCCATTCAATATTATCGAAGGCTCCTTGAATGTCCAACGAGACGAGGGTGGTATAGTTTTCCCAGTTGTAACTAGAGGCGCAGGAAGAGAGGATAAAATATTACAATTAAAAGTCAGTGAGGAATATTAACCCTCGCTTTCCCAAGTTGGGGTCATTTTGACCCAATTTTGCAGTTGAAATTTAGTTCAGCCCGCCTCATTTAAAAAGTGTGCTAATTCGCCAAAGGTAGCAAACGTAACAAGTGGAATGTTGCAACTTCTAAACGGTACAAAAAGGCGCGGTGCTGGTGGTTTTCGCCAAACGTACCAAGCGGCACCTGAAAGCAATTTTTCTGCAGTAAAGCCTTGATCTTGGGAAATCGAGGGTTAAATATAAGTGTTTCTAAAGTTGGCAACACTGGTATACGATTTAATCACCCATATATAAAATACAATTAAAAAAAAAAAAAAAAACTCCAAAATCTCGATTTTTATTAAAATATGAAATTATAAAATCTTCCAATCATTTCCAAGTAAAAAATTAATTATTCAAGTGTCAAACAAATCCATGTGTGACCTACTTAAAGAAAAAACAAAATAATAATCTAGAAAGACTAGATGAAAACAGTTTTTAAAAAAAATAAACCATTTTGAAGGTGGAATTTCATGATCATTATAGAAATATGGCTATCTATGTAAAAGACTTCCGTTGAATTATTTCTATTTTTCATTTTTAAAAGATTTTCTTTTGGCAGATGATAGCGAGCTCTAGTATAAATTGACTAGTAAACGTTGGAAAATATTATAAAAGTTGTTTTGGAAAAAGAAGTTAAAAAAGTCGATTACTTTGGAAAATTTCCAATATAATCTACCTCTTCGATTCTTAATTTTCTTTCCTGTCTCACTCAGGCAAAATAACGTTACATTTACCGCATATCGATCTTAAACGTGAGCCAAACTAAAGTTTGAAAATGTCTCTAAAGAGAATTGGGGTGGTTCTTTTTTGCATTCTGAAAGCAAAAGCATCTTGAGAACAGAATAAATAATGAGGAGTATCATAACTGTAGTTGAACTCTTTTTCTTAAATATGTTACACAATGAAAATTTCAGAAAAATACCCGATAAAGAAAAGGGATATTTCAGAGTTTTAAATAGAAAAGATAAAAATTGTCCTGAATATTTCATGGGAAAAAGATAGAATTACTTAAATTTTAAAGAATGAAGTTTTAAAAATATGATGCATTATGATATTGTAAAAAGTATATTATTCTCATACTGATTATTGTATAAAAATCTATGCTTAAATAATATAATTTATATGATCCGAGAGATAGATAATATATGTATCGAAAATGTTAATTTTTAGATATGTGTATTATTTTAATATGAATAATGAGATGTATCATAACTGATTTTTTTTAATACAGCAATAATCCAAAAATCTCTAACACATTTTCAAGTTTAATATAAACTCAAATAATTAATGCACGTGAGTGCGTTTGGTATTTAAAATGCTTTTCATGATGTTTGCCGAGCGGTTGTCAAGCTCATCGACCTAACAGTTCGTAGTTTCTAGTGGTTTTCTAAGAAACTCTCGTAAATACGGGCTTTAAGAAGATCCCCCCCTCCTCCACGGAGGACATTCCACCCATAGGCCCAGAACCTTAGTGTAGTCATTTGGCCTTAAGCACTTCAACAGCAGCTTATCACGAAGATTTTTTATTTTTAACAATTAAAAAAATTTAGTCCCAAATTTTGCTCATAGATAGTAGGGGAAGGGTGGCAAAATGGGGTGGTAGGGCAAAACGGGGTTTTTGATAACTCCGCTTATGTGTTTCCATCTGCATGTCATTGCTATAGGTTGTGCGCGCCGTATCTGATATTCATTTTCACGTGAGATAATGCTTGCAGAGTCACCGACAGATACGCTCCCAAGATTTATGTACTTTTTTATTTCCCTGATGGTGTTTGGATATTTTAATTGTTAGGTTAGCTTGTAGATACGAACGTGACAGTTTGTATTAGTTAAAAGGGATGCTTTTTAAGTGGATTGCATGAAAGAGTAGAACTACATTTAGTGTGATTTATTATGTAGGCCCAGTTGTTTTGCATGATTGCTTGTCGGGCAAAACGGGGTATCTCGAGGTAGGGTCAAAAGGTAATGGTCAAATGGCAAAAAGATCTGGTGTCGGACAGTTCACAAGCCAAGAGAAGTCGCGTTCCTACCCTACCAATAGATAACATATCGTCAGACAGTGATCCAGACGATGTAGATGTTACATGCTTGTACTGCAGTGTTGGGCATAATTGATTAAAAAGTAATTGAATTACAATTAAATTACAATTATAATTATTTTACTGTCAATAGATTACCAATTAATTGATTACATATAAATTTGAATTATTTATTCAATTTATTTGTAATCAATTACTTGTTAATCAATTGAGAGTAAAATAATTATAATTGTAATTCATTTGTAATTCAATTGTAATTCAATTACTTTTTAATCAATTATGCCCAACACTGATTGTACTGTCACGAAGTATATGCAAGATCAGCTCATGGAGAAGGATGGATGTGAAGTGCAGTGAATGTAGCAAATGGTCTCATGACTAGTGCGCCGGTGTTGATGAGGACGATGACAGGTTCGTATGTGAACTAACTGTGTCAGTAAAGTTTGTTAATTTGATAGGTACCCCATTTTGCCCTATCCCGTAAGGCAAAATGGGGAAGTTTGCAACTTTGAATATATTTATATTCAGATCATAAAATATTCGGTGTATTTCAAATTCCGATACTGCAGAATAACCATTAAGATTGTAAAATTGAAATAAATATTACTTATCGCATTTCGTTCTATTTGTCACAGAGTTATTGACCAGAATAACCTTAAATACCCCATTTTACCCACCCTTCCCCTACACTTTGGCCTACGTAAAGATAGTTTGCATAAAAAAAAAAAAAAAAGACAGAGGAAGAGAAAATGTTTCTCTTTTAAAGGAATTTTAAAAAAAGTTGCTATTCTATAAAAATTATGCATTAACATAACTGTTATAAATAAGTTTTTAAATTTAATATACTTAATTTTTTCCTACTGCATTGCCATTTTATTTTCAATATATATAATAAATTTAAAAGAGGAAAAAGATTTCGCCTTGAAATGAATGTATTAAATAAAAAATAAATTGCGTAATAGCCGTTGCTAAGATAATCAGACTATTACAATGGAAGAATAACTTCATGAAAAGTGAAACATAAAGCAAATACTTAAAATTGAAAAAAAAAAAATTAATTAAAAAATTCGAATTCGAAATTCGAAAAAATCTCGATGAGGTGCACACCTACAGGGTCCTAGGTACTTATCTACCAAGTTTCGTAGTTCTGCGTTCAGTAATGTCAGCACCAGAGCGCAGACACACACACTTCTCTTTATTTACATAGATAATAGCTGTTTCTAAGGGATTCAATAGACAAAATCTAAAAATTTAATATGTTTAATTTCTACTGTATGTATATAACTATTTGATTTCAATAAATATAATAAAAAAGATTTCTTTCTCAAATGAATTTAAATAAATATATAGTTTAATAGCGGTTGGTAAGATACGCAGACTTTTGAAACGAAAGAAATTTCTGAAAAAATGAAACATTGAAGCCAATATTTAAAATTGAAAAAAAAAAATTAATTAAAAAAATTCAAATTCGAAAACATCTCAATGAGGGGCACACCTGCAGGGTCCCAGGTACCTATATGCCAAATTTGGAAGGCTCTGCAATCAGTAGTGTGAGCAGCAGAGCACAGACAGAGACACACACACACAGACAGACACTTCTCTTTATTTATTTAGATTATATATATATATATATGTGTGTGTGTGTGTGTGTGTGTGTGTGTGTGTGTGTGTGTGTGTGTATTTTCCAAAATGGTAGCATTTACGCTTGAATAATTATTAGTTCTTAGCCAGAATTTTAGAAGGAAGTGTAGAATTTATGCGATTGTGGAATTATCAGTTACGGAATTTTATGAATGTAAATTATAAATCAATTTTACGAACACTGGTTTAATATTTTCCTAACAATATCAGCCTACTAAATTATTTTTTCTTGAAATCATAATGTGATGAAATAACCAAAACCTGATAATTGTTTCATTGGAAAACAAAATATGTTTTCATTGTCAAAATGTTATTAAATTTTTATTAATAAATTCAAAAATAGGAAACATTAGTTGATGATGATACCAACGGGGGAAAAATAAATAAATAAAACCATAAAAAAAAATATATAAATATTCTTTAAAAATATTCGTGAGTGATAATTTAAATAAAATACAAAAAAAAAAAAAAAAAAAAAAAATATGTATATATAATAGTAAAACTCTTTATTTTAGAACTTTTATGCCTTTTCTTTACTTTCTATTACTTTTATGCATTTCTGCTTTTATGCTATACTCGTATAGACTATTTTTTGCTTGCAGAAAGGTCGTCATTCTGTACTTAAAAATTAAACAGTTGTTCAGCGCATGTGCATTTTATGTTTGCCTTAAAGGTACATAACATTCAACGTTCTTACACTTCACCAATTAACTCCGATTTTAATAAGCTTTTAATTTTTACTTTACTTTATTTTATTTATTTATTTTTCTGCCAATTGAATTTTCAATTTGGGGACTGAAATTCTTTATCATTACACCGATATGTTTACGAACATTTTAACTCTGAAATTATTTGTCTTATTGCTATCCATAATAAACTTGAAAATTAATGCCCCAGTTTTCTTGCATTTTTATTTGACATGAAAAATATTTAGTAAGTGTGATTGTTGGGGGAGGGGGGGGGAGGGAAACCGATATTTAAAAGACACAAATTGATAAAGATTATTGAAAGAGACGATTTCCTGTCTGAAAGCTTCATTTTTACAATTAATTTTATACAAAGATACATTTTATTTCAAACGCAGTTCAGAAGAGAAAAATGTCTTTACCATAGGAAATTCCTACATTTTAAACAAATCTAAAGTATAACAAATGAAAGTCGCTTAGCTTAAATACAAACAGAAAGGAAATTAAAATAAATCTCGATCCACAAATTAAAAATTAATTGCGAATCACAAAAAATAATAGCCTACATACTCATTTTGTGTTAGTGGTTCAGTCATTTTTCAAGTTAGTAGGTTGAATTATTTACCTGAAGAGTTCTTAAAACCAAAATTAAGAAAACAATGTACTTGACAGCGGGATGTAATTCATACAACAAATAAAATATAGCAATCACATAAAAGGTTTAAAAAATAAAAAAATGAAAAGTAACAGCATCTGCATTTGTCAGATAATATGCACCAAAATAAATAACTATATAATTTCGAATAACAGGTATATCATCTAATAAGTTATTTACTTGATTCTCAGTCAAAGAAATTAACTTATACTAACTACGCAAATTGTAAAAATGTAGCTTAAATGCATATCATTTTAAAACACATTTGCAAAAATCAAATAAACACAATTAATGTCAAACTAAATATAAGTTATCATGAAAATTTTAATATTTTTTAAATATTAAAAAATTATATCTTGTAAACAGCCAGTTTCTAAAAATATTCAAATCGCGTTCGAAAACCCCTAAAATGTGTAGGGTAAGTGTACCAGTGATTGACATTTTTAGAGCAATCTCTGATGTTTTTAATGTTCTAGTCATGAGAAAATATTTTTAGAAATCTTAAGTTAGTACATATGGTATGAAAGACATTCAAAACCACATATATGCTAAAATATATATATTTGATAACATTTTTTTATATGAATTTTTATTTGACACCCACTCAATGTTTCAGTAATTGACACTGCCATTTTTCCATTTTGTCAGTAATTGGCCTCCTATGTTCCAGTGTTTGACACTGCTAGTTATTCATTTTACCAGTTATTAGCACCCTATGCTCCCGTTTTTGACATAAAATGTTAAATTTCTTATACGTAAAATATATGATTTTATTATTTTTCTTATTTATTAATTATTTCGGGATAGATGTCAATTACTGGAGCATGCCAATCACTGGAGCACTCGCCCTATATCCACTAAAAATTAAAGTTAAATATTTAAGAAAACACAATACATTATCAATAGAGAAACACATATTTAGAAAATGCTTATAATATATGAAGAACCTGTATATAAAATTTTAGTAGATTTGACCAATGAAACCCTTCTGAAAAATTTCCATTCCACTAAATATTCTTTAAATATTTTTCTAAAACGAAATCGGCAATTTATTCTTTATTAAATGAAACTACGATACAAATAAGTTAAACTGACTAATCAGAAAATTTTTAAACGAGATTTATTTTCATAAACACATACTGTGATATTTTTAAGCAGATATTTTTCAACAGTTCTTGATAGCATTTTTTACCCTTTCAACAACATTTATGTTGATTTATTTTCAAAAGAGCTTAACTTTCCCCTCATCTTGAAAAGAGTCTCCTTCTACTTTTTTTTTTTTTCGCTGATCGAAGCTTTTGAAAGTCCTTAAAGTATTTTCAGATGTTATTTTTGAACGAAGTTTTATCATTATTTAGTTACTGCTTTTCTGTGACTTAGTTACTTTACACTCTTTAAACATTTATAGAAGACATTCTGAATAAGCAGATCTTTTTGTTAATTATTATTTGCTTATCTTATTTCATTTCAGTTAATAGTTGTAATCGCTTCATTACTTAACAGGAGCAATTATTATTATTATTATATACTTTTTAATTTATGGTGTTTGTTTGCAAAGTTTTTATAATTATTACTTTTCTACACCACTTCTTTGGGGGCATTTGTCACTGCTGTTGTCATAGTCTCATACGGATTTATATATTTATTAGTAAAGCACTTCTTACAGTTTTACTTAAAATCATTATAGTCCGAACAAATCATATTATTTTGTACTTGACAGAACGTAGTATTCATAACATTTTTATATTACAGTAACTTTAATGAAAAGTCTAAATAATTAGAGTGCATTCATACGAACGTAAATAATGAAGAAAAAATTCAAATTTTTACATGTGCAAGTAATGTTATCTAAAATGACGTTTATGATTATCTAAACCTCTTAATTACAATGATTTTAATTCTAGTGGGGGGGAGGGGAATGAGAATTGGAGAAAAAAATAGAAATTTTTATCATTTTGCATTAAATATATATATATATATATATTACAATACATACTTTCTTATTGATTATTTTTTATACAATTCTTGTTAACCATATAATTTATTTTCACTGTTCAATTTCATTAATAAGTACATTTATGTTCGAAAAATATTAGAAAAAAATTATTTTTCATATGAAGTTATGACTGCTACCATATACAACCTACAATTATTAGACAAAAGTCTGAAAATTATCCTTTAAGTGTAATAAGTAAAAAGATCGAATCCTAATATTCAAAATTTTGCGTTTATTAGAACCTCCTGGAACCCTTAAAAATAATTTGGGCTTACTTCACTTTACGGTTTATTATATACGCAAAGACGTAACTGAGAAATAGTGAAATTTAAATAGAATATATGTCCCATAAACTTTTTATATGCCTAATTTTACTTCGTTGTATAAGAAATCTTTGCTCAATCAATAAATTATTTTTTCTCAGATAAATTTTAATTTAATTATATCACAAAATATTGGCAACAAAATATTTTCTTATCTGAACGAATTGCCGAAACCGAAAATTTAATCTTTTCTTTACAGCAGACCATTGAGGTTGCAAAATTATCCAAGCATTTTATTAATTCAGAGGCATTAGGTGACATTGGCCCTAAAACAAAAAATTACGGCTACGTGATGTTCTCACGATATGGTCAGTGACGCTATCTGTATCTATGACAACCAGCTCTTCCCGATTGCAACGTTGAACTCAATACGTTCCTACCAATATCCCATCATCTTACGAAAGACAATTCCTTTGATTAAATATTTAAGGTTTACGGATAACGTCCAACTCTATGAGTCATCTAATCTTCTATCTTTTGTAGAAAAAAAAATAAAGAGTATATGAAGTTTTTGAATATAGTTTAAGGGCGGAATATTTTCACAAATAAGATTTTTACATGTGTTTTGTCTGAATTATACATTATTGGCCTTCTACGACGAAAAAGTAGGTTATGTATGCCTAGGGTTAAAAGAAAAAGTTGAAAATTGTTATATTTTCGCAAAGATAATGGACCTGAATTTTCGTTGAAAAAGAATTCTCATTTTATCGAGTAAGTTTTTATTGAGATCGGTTATACAAATAGCACAGCACTTTATCTAGTTAATATTAATCTATATAATAAGTGTTTATTATTTGACTTATAAAGTCAGAATTTTATTTTAAATAATTCTAAAGGTATTAACAAAAGCAATGATAGATATGTTGGCCCAACTCTATTAAACAAATAAACTATCTAAGGTGATGAGCAATTTTATTTGTTAAAGTAAAAACAGAAAATTGGATAATAATAGAGCATACAGTATAGTTGTTTTCTTTACTCCCCTCGCCGATATCTTTTTTTTTTTTTTTTTTTTTTTTTTTTATATAATAGAAAGTACATATTTATTTTTTTTTCTACTTTAATATCATCCCTAGAAATGCATTTTTATTAGAATTTAGACCAATAGCTGACGTGAGATTTTATAAGGTCCATAACTTTTATAAGGTCCATAACTTATAACTTTTTAAAATTCTCATTTTATGTTTTCAAGTGTAAATATTTCGTTTAAGAAATTTCTCTGTAAAAATAATAATAAACTGTGCTGCTGTTTTCTTTCATTAGCCATGCATTAACATTTCAAATATATTTTGTAAAAGTTCTGTAAATAAACACAAAATAATAATAAAATAGAAATCTGACCCCTAAAGATTTTAGCAATACTTACCACTGTGGTCATTTCTTTTTCTATAAACATAGGGAAAGTTTTCATGATTTACGAGTGATGTTGAATATTACCGCATGCATGTGCATATATATAAAAGTAAAAATTGAGATCTGCCTCCTACAGATTTTAGTACTTTAGCCACAGTGGTTATTTCTTTCTTTACAGTGAAAATGTTTTACGATTTATGAGATAGGAACTATTTTACTTTTTTGCTTCCTATTACGAAAAGATTAGTGTCACACACGTGTATATACCATATGTTAATTCTCCAACTTATTTCCGGGTAATCCGGTGAAATAGAGACCACTTTTGTTTTGTGTATATATATATTCACACAGGGTGTTTCAAAAGTCCCACACTCCCCTTTCAACTCGAAAATGAGTCGTAATTGTGAAAAATGGAGAAACACGTGTTCAATAAATTCGAGAGGGACCTCTTTGGGTGAAAAATGTTTGGGCCCAGGGGCGCTAGGGAGCGCAATTTTAAAATTTTAATTGAGAAGGTATGTCTTACGATGCATCCCTGGAAACGTCTCTTTAAGACAGTGAATTTGATATGAATAGTTTTGCCCTACGATGATTATTAAAGGAGATACATGAGTTTTTAGATTTTTGAAATGCGGATTTTATACTTATGTATCCCTTTTAATATTCATTGCAGGACAAAAACTATTTGTATCAAATTCATTGCCTTGAAGAGACGTTTCCAGGGATGTATCACAAAACATACTTTCCTGTTTGAATTTTTAATGTTGCCCACCCTAGCGGCAACCTCCCTAGCCCTTGCCCGGGCCCAAACATTTTTGGGCAAAGTATGTTTTGTGATTCATCCCTGGAAACGTATCTTCAAGGCAATGAATTTGATGTAAATAGTTTTATCCTGAAATGATTATTAAAGAGATACATAAATATAGAATCCACATTTCAAAAGTCTAAAAACTCATGTATCTCCTTTAATAATCATCGTAGGGCAAAACTATTTATATCAAATTCATTGTTTTGAATAGACGTTTCCAGGAATGTACCACAAGACATACTTTCCTATTTGAAATTTTAAAGTTGCCCTCCGCGACTCCTGTAGCCCTCCCCCCCCCCTTCCGGGCCCAAACTCCTTTAAATTCCTTGAGTGTTCATGTAATGTTTGCATATTGTGTTGTAACTACTGATGAGGAAACCCGGACGGGTTTCGAAACGTCTAGATTTTAATTGTTTTTATATGTATTTATTGTTTTTTAAATGTATTTTAACTTAAATTTTTGTCTCTTAAATAAAACAGTTTTTTTGCTTTTAATACCATAATAAATTAAAGTATTTTGGATCATCGTTGATTCAACTATTCCAAACTTTCAAGTGTTATTAATGTGTTTTGAGGTTTTATGTGTTACAAATAATCTGGTGTGCCACTCGAATGACTTTTTCTTACCCTGAAATTTAATGCAATAAAAACAGATTGGAGGTTAAGAAGTAAGTTAACGAGTACTGACGTTAAAAATAATTTAAATTAGGCTTCGAAATAGCTTTATTTGACAAATAATTCATTGTGAAAAGGGGGGGGTGTGGTGCTGCCTCCTTAACACCCTGTTTTATCATTGTACCTACATTTATACAGATTTCAAATCTGCTATGAAATTTAAAAGTTCATTTAAAATTATTCAGATAACTTTCACACGTACCATTCTTGGTAACTTATCAATCTTGATCAAAGTTTTCAAGTAAAAAACTTACATTAACTTCAAAATATAACATTTGAAATGCCTCAAATTATTCGTTTTTAAGATATTCTGATAAGAGTCAGAGACAAAAATCAAACGTTAAAACATGTCTTCGGTATTCAGGAAAGCTCTAAACGTATAAATATATAAAACAAGTGATAATTATTTATATTTAAAAGATAATTTACTTGCCGAATGGGTATGAGGAATTAATTTCAATTCCTGAGCAGTTTTCCTAGACATGATAAAATATTATAGTAAAGCATTTTCACAAATTACATTCAATAAAAAAATAATGCTTTCGCTTAGTTATTGACATACCTGTATATCTTTTAAAAATTATGTACACACCACATGGTGCATATAAGTATAATTCTATATTAATAACACACGGCACAACCTGAAATACATTTACATCAATTTTTAAGTATTGTCCAACTATATTTTAGTTCTTTTATGGCAACCCTGCAAACAAACGATGAATGATTTTTATACCCTGTTCTACATGAAACCTGTTTTTACATATTTAATATATATATATATATATAATCATTTCATTTGTTTTAGAGCAGTTTATAGCTGTTAAACTCTACTTACCTACAATTTACCCCATAAACGTAATGTATTTGAATTCTCTTAGGCGTCCTTGTACACAAAACATTTGCTTGATCTCAACGAAAAGTTTAGCGTAACATTCCTATATGATACATATTTAGAATACTGAGTTTGAACTTCCTGCTGGTAATTGTTTTTGAGATATGCTGATCACAGACCCATACAGAGACCAACGCTAAAATTATGTTTTTCAAATTCAAGGGACCTTAAAATGCGTAAGTATAACAAAAATTCGCTTTCGAAAATTTGACCTAAAATAATGTATTCTTTACCATATATATGGGGTAAATTAAAATAGACTTTACATGCAAGATTTTCTCTGTATATTAAAAAACAAGTTACTGTCACTGGCGTCAAATTTTTTTGCCTGCGACAGCATCTTCTAACGCAGGGCAGGGTCCTTCGCGTCATGAGAGGTATCAATGAGTTCCTAGTACTCCAAGGAAGATATTTCAGCCTCTTAGAAATTTCTATCATTTTAATTGAAGAAGTTATTAACTAAAAACGACAAGTTTATGAAGGTACTTTATTTGCCATTTTGAAAAAAGTTTCTCCCAGTGACGTTGTTCTTCTGGCATGAAGCCATTTTACACGAGAAAATTAAAATATGATCCATGTTTGTACGTAGGTAGGTAGAATGTTTGGATTTAACGTTGCACCAATACTGTGGGTAATTGGCGACGGTCTGGGACGCACCCCTAGAGATGTTCCGGAAACATGTCATCACAATTTTGAACCTTCACGGAGGAGATCCACTCCACTTTGGTGTTCCCAAGAGGTATAGTGGGGATGGGAACATGGAAGACTTTGTAACCACTACAGATTTTATGTGCACCATCCACCATTTGTGTACACGACGGTCTTTGGCCGGCTCAAGCATCGAATTGGCAATCTTCCAATTACGTGCTCAGCGCTTTACCGACTAGGGTACAGCAGACCCGCAACCATGGATGTAAAAAACAAAGAAAAGAAATATCAACTTTTTTTCTCTACTTTTAGAAAATTAATCATCTTACACGGGTAAATTAAAATATCCATGATTATAGATAGGTCAATAATTAGGAAGGTTGTGATTGACGTCGCACCATACTGCGCTATGGATAATTGGCGATGGTCTGGGACGCACCCCTACGGATGTTCCGGAGACATGCCACCACAATTTTGGTCCTACACGAAGGGGATAGCTCCCAAGCTTTGGTGGCCCCCAGAGGAATAATTTTGATGGGAACACGGAGGATATTGCGGTCAGGACATATTTTATGTGCACCAGCCACCATTAGTGTACACGACGGTCTTTGGTCGGCTCGAGAACCGAACCCCAATTTTCCAATTACGAGCTCGGCGCTCTACCGACTGGGGTACCGTGGTCCGGATTTAAGGTTGTAAAAAAGAAATAAAAAGGCTTATATACTAAAGCTGTAGTGCAAAATGGTCTAGATATTATGATTTTCTTTCTATTATTATATATATAAATATTATATATTTCAATTTGACATTAAATATGAGGATTTCCACAATAATTTTCTGCTTATGTCTTGTAATATGTACTGTTAATATTCCTTTTCAGTGAAATAAAGCAGCGAATATGCGGGCAGAGTTCTGCATGGGTTAATAAGTAAAGTGAGTCGGGGAGGAGGCGAAGCCTCCTTCGGGGGTTGGTGAGCGGAGCGAGCAGGGGGCAGAGCACCCTAGTAATTAAAAAAATGTTTTAGGGTAATATGGACCAAGTGGTTGATACAGAATAATTATGAAGATAAATATGGAATACCCATTTCCTTAAGGAATACTGTGGAATAGCGTAGTATTTTTAGAATAAATCATGAATAATTTCAAAATAAATAATTTTATATTTAATTATTATTGAAAATAATCAATGTTTAAAAAAATATTAATTTTCAAGTTTTGCAAAAATCGTAAATAATATGGAATAGTTGGTATTCCATATTACTAGAATCGCCATCTTGAAGAATAAATTCACGTCAATTACCTGTTGGTAGAAATAAGTTCATGGGAATTAGATTACCAACTTACTCAACTCAGAAATGACACTAGGTTTTCACTCATCGTACTGCTTCGTAAATAAATTGTGGAATTCGTAATACCTCTAAAAAAAATCTGAAACATCATAAACCAAAGAAGTTTTATGACACACATAACTGGTCTTCTCACTGACACAAAAATTTACCTTATTCAAAAAATACTATATAGGTATATATATCTATTTTCATTTAAATAATTATTGACTAAACACTCAAAAACTTACATTTTCTGATTTAAAGTATTTAATATGAGTTTTTATTTACTACTGTTGTTACATGAAAAAAAACATGTAATGCAAACTTTTTTAATTAAATCAGCCATGTTCTATTGTTTGAAGCACTGTGCAACCGCTGTATAATTTTTTTTTTTTTCTTCCACTCTCTGCAATCGAAAATAATCGATATAAAACTCATATGCGAAAAAGAAACTCGTCAGAACACATTTGCTTTAGTCTTTTCACCTGAAAAGAAAATGAAATTTTGTCAGAGTATGTGCTTTCGCCTATTTATTATTCAGGAAACGTCATCGAATAGTGTGCAGTCAGCTAACAAACATATTCAATTTATTTTATTCTTCTCCATCCTTTATCATCTTTATCTATTTTTCTATTTTTTTTTTTTTTTTTTTTTTTTTCAGAGAAAATTCAAGATAACAAAAATTTCTAAAATGTACATTCAATGTAAGAAAATATAATTGAGATTAAAGAAAAGTTTTGATTTAAAAGATGAAAGAAACTTTTATTTATTTATTCTACAAACCTATAGAAGAAGAAAAATATATTAAAGCCACAGAAAATTATATATTTGTTCGATTATAAAAAATAATTTAATTTTCAATCTATATGTATATATATATATTCAAGTTTCGAGATGAAACATATTCATCATAAAAATATGTGACTAGTATCTTTTGAAAGTAAATCATTTTCAAAATGAGACATTGTATGTTTATAATCTAGTAACTTTTTTTTTTTTTTTTATGTTAATTAATACTTTTTTTAAAAAATAATTCGAACTGATAATTTCTTCATATACACAGAGAATTTAAACATCACTTGGAAAATTGATAGTATTTTGTTTTCATCACAATACTTTCTTTATATCATTTTATGTAATAATATCACCTGCTGGTTAATAAGCGCAATAGTTTAATCACAATTTCTGTGAATAATAAGTTAACATACACTGCTTTGAGTAATTTCAAATGAGATGAAGCCATATTAAAATTGCAGGAGGTGAGAAATAGCAGCACTTCCTGTCCGCTAATAAATGCCCAAATAATATATATATATATATATATATATATATATATATATATTACCTTGGTCTTCCAACGTGCCAATTTTCATTGCTGCGAATAATGCTAATTTTTAAATTAGATTTTATCACCAGTACTTTTAAGAAGGAATCTGTCACAGTTGTTTTTGACGAATAAATAAAATTAAGTAAACTGGAAATATTTATAAAACTTTCCGGTATGAAGTCATCGTTTTAAATAATGGAGACTTGGCACCTATAAATTTTGGTGAATTTATTGGCTATCGATACTGAAATATAGACTTTCCGTGCATGAAAAAAAATAAATCAGCCTATCGGTCGATATGAACCAAATTGGATCTGCATAGTTCTTTTTTTATAACTTTCTCACATATCAGGTTTTGGGCAGTTATACACAATAGCAGCTAAACTGTGGTTTTCTTGTAAATGAGGGAAATCAACATAGCGGCACCCCCTTATTAGACGATATGCTCCAAAAGTTACTAGACGCTAATTTATGTCATGGTGTAACTAAATATAATTTTTAAAGAAATCCTGCGTATTTCTTTTTTTTTCTTAGATTTACGACTAAATTTTTGTCGCAGACATAGAGACAAGCGAATATATATATATATATATATATATTTTTTTTTTAAATAAGTGATCTAATCTTTTTTATACCTTAAAACGTGTAAATTCATTGAAAACAGGGAGCTGAATTTACAAAAACGTCTATTGTGATAAGAACTTGACCTTTCGACAACCAAGTACCAATATTTTATCACTTTTGGCATAGTTTACACATAGAACAAGAAGAGTCTCTTAAGAACATTCACACTAAATTATTAAATGTTGACGTAAATTGATAAATTGTGAATATGATATAATAATTTATTTTTGGTGTAATGACTATCTTTTGGAATTACATTAGCTCTGTAAGTATTGTAATGTAAGAGTAAATGCGCATAATTTCATTTATGTTTAGTTATATATGCCGTTATAAATTCTTACCGATTAATTTTTGCTATAAATAACCTGTACACTTTCTGAGATTGGTGGTTTTGCACTTTCTGGAATTGCTGTAAACCGCCATTTATGGAAAAGATCGTAACATACTTAATGTTTAAGCCTTCAACGTTCATCGGTGTCGCACTGAAACTTAACGTTTGACATCATTTAATACTTTTTGTGCTACAAATTTCAATATATATATATATATATATATATATATATATATATATATATTTTTCAGTGATTTCATCGACTATTAAACTTTTATTTCTTCTATATTCGATAGCTAAACACATACTTGACAACTTCCTAATTATGAACCTGAAGATTTTTTAGTACACGCCTCTTTTTCCACACCAGTATATTGAGTGTTTTTCATCCTATTTAATCATATTTAAATTTAGAGAAAATTACTGTAAAAATGTACTGGTGTGGAAAAAAGGGGCGTGTACTAAAAACCTTCCAGTTTATAATTAGGATGTTGGCAAGTATGGTAACAGCATTACTAAAAATTTAAGAAATGATGTTTCAGATTAAGTCAAATACAAAAGTGCACTTGAAACCTACTAATGGGCGCGAATGCACTTTGCTACTTTTATAACCCATTCATGCTGACGAAATGCCGGGCTATTATTTTGACATAAAGCATTGATTGCGAGTTTTTGAAATATAGAATGTTTACTTATGCAAAATTACTTAATTAATAAATTAAATATTATTTGAAGTTTATCTGGTTGATGTATATGTGTTTCATACAAAAAAATTCTCGAAAATTATATGTGCAATTTTTATATTATTATTATTATTACTATTTTACATATTTATGATCAGCCCTGTATCTAATAGCCATTTTCGGAATTAGTTTAGCAATTTTCAAAAGAAGATATGAAGTGAACGTTAAAATGCATGCTTTGGTAGGTAAAATTGCATTGATTAAAGTTTGTTTTGACCATTTATGAGAGCCAAAACTGCAGTGTACTATATAAATGCGCAGGAAAGTTTTGTTTTGACCTTTCCACAGAAAATAAAAATATTTGTATTCTGCTTTTTATGACTGCTCACAATTTTGGTTCGCGCATTTTATGTGAAAGCTATGTCTGTACCAAATCAAATATGTTCGGTCTTTTTGGAAGAATGTTTAGATTTATTGTTTTCTCTGAAGATTGGATATGTGATTTGCTTTATTGTATTCTTTTATTGTTTACTAGCTTTTATTGTATATGTAACTGTATATGTAATGCTTTTATTGTACACTAGCAAGCTTTGCCAGCTTCCCGTTATTATATTGAAATAAATTCTGAAAATACCATATCATTAATAGTAATTAAAAAAAAAAAAAAAAAAAAAAAAAAAACATTAAAATCAGTCAAAATCTAAGTTAAAGTTCCCGCTACATTAGGAAGCGAACATGTCGAGTCTGGACGCCTAATGCCTTCGGTAGTGCCTTACCTGCTTTTTACTCTCCCTCCTTCGTGGGTAAAGTTCAAAGCTTTGAAAAATCTCATTAAAGTGCATATAGCGTCGTGCACTTAATCAACACCCATACACCAAATTTCCCCATTCTAAGGTAATTTGGAGCAGATTTAATCTTGAAAAAATGTTTCTTGCAGGGGGAGGGAATTTCGCAAAATCTCTTTATACTATGAGTTAGATACATATAAACGACCCAGACATAAAAAATCCCCTTCCTAAGATAATTTAGTGCAGAGTTACGCAAGGATACACGTTTTTTGCCCCCACCCCTCAAGCAGCGGTAGGGTGGAATTTCACGCAATTCCTTTGTAATGTGTGTTGAGTACGCATGAGCAGCCCACACATCAAAAATTGCCATTCTAAGATAACATAGAAGAGATTTACGCATGAAAACAAGTTTTTTGCCCCCCCTCCCTCAACTCCCAAGAGGGGATATTACAGAATTTCAAAAAATCTCTTTATAGTGTGTGTGTTGAGTACACATAACCAATCGACATATCAGAAAATCGCTTTCCTGAGATAATTTTGAGCAGAATTACTCTTAAAAGCATGTTTTATCCCCCCCTTCGCCATTGAAGGGGGAAAAGGGTAAATTTCACAAAATCCCTTTATAGTGCGTGCTGTGAAGGCCTAATCAACCTACAAACAAAAAATTGTCTTTCTAAGATAGTTCGGAATGGAGTTAGGCGTGAAAACATGTTTATTGTCTCTCCGCCACCCCTAATGGGAATAGAGTGGAGTTTCACAAAATCCCTTTGCAGTGTGTGCCTTGAGTACGCATAACCAATCGACATATCAAAAAATGCTATCCTATGCGATAATTCGGAGCATAGTCACTCTTAAAAGTGTGTTTTTTATCCCCCTCCCCGCCATTAAAAGGGGGGAGGGAAAATTTTCACAAAATCCCTTTACAGTGTACCTTGGGAATGCATAAACAGCCCAAACATAAACATTAATCTTACTGAGATAATTTGAAGCAAATTAGTTATGCTTGGAAACGTTTAGCCCTCCCCCCTTCCCACCATGGGGGAAAAAGGGGGAAATTACGCAAAATTCCGTTACAATGGATTTTTGATACACGAAAAAAATCCACACACTAAAATTTGTGACCTCCTCTTCTATAGGTTTCCCCAGACAGATGTAGCGCTAATAGGTGGGGCTCGAATTTACCCCCTCGTAACTTCCCCAAAAATCGAAAATCACAAAACGAGTTTTTGGAAATATCCTCAAGAAGACGCTTGACGTTTTTTTTTTTTTTTTTTTTTTTTTTTTTTTTTTCCCCAATATCTTTGTGTAATTATTGATAGCCTTAATCGAAAATCCGCATTTTGCTAAATATGCCTAAAAAATTCTTTTTTTCCACCTCCTCCCCTTAAAAATCCAAAATTCCAATATCGCAGGAATTGATTTTTTTTTTTTTACTCAAGTCTATTCTGCCCATTTGTAATTTCTTCATCGTGAAGTAATTTGAAGCCGAGTTATGCTTATAAAGATGCTTTTGCCGCCTGCCCCCACCCCACCCCACAGGGTGGGAATGGCGAGATATTTTGCAAAATCCCGTCTTAGTGGTGGTCAGGGCCCTAAAATCAACCTATTCACCAAAATTTGTGACATCTCGCATAGAATCGCCACGGCTGTGTTGAGTCAATGAATCAGTGAGTTTATTCTTTTATATATATAGATTAATTTACAAATTACAAAAAACTGTAATTTGCCTCATAAATGTGCAGATTATTTTTTTTTTTTTAAACAAATTTTAATTTTTAAATATTAAGGATTTAGAACAAATATATTAAGCATTCTCCCTTTAAAATCAAAACAGCAAAGCCGATTTATATAAATTAATATTGTATTAAATAACATTATCTTACCTTTTCAGAAGAAATAAATTAATTTACAACATGTAATATAAAACACTAAATAAGTATGAAATGTTTTATTCTGCAGAAAAATGCCACTGACTCACGTTGTGAAAGATTTTCCTGTCTCATATGGCTATTCAAAAGTTTTCCAGAAGTCTCAACTAAAACACGATCAAGAGATAGTTTTATTTATTAATATATATATATATAATACCACTTTTTTTTTTTCATGTTTTTCTTTCATCTGTTCCAAGACGTTCTACAGCAGTTCGCCCATGGTTCAAAAAACACCGAATATAAACAAAGGACCATATAAAAAAACTTTTTGTAATTACAACATAGTAGATTTTGTTTTATCTGCAATAAATGTTAAACATAATCTTCGTTTACATATTTTGATTACGCATCCGAAGGCAAATTACTATTTTTAAAAAATTTGATTTAAAAAAAAACACACACACACGACTTTCATTATCCACTATTACGTGTATTATATGCACTTTTTGGCGATAACGTGATCAGAAGACATAAAATTTGACCTAGCAAAGCAGACAACTAAAAGTTTTCCGGTAACAGAAAGTTGATACACGTGTAAAGACATATAAAATAGAGTTTATATAACGAGTTATAAAATAAGAAAAAAAAAAAAAAAAAGAAGAGTTATTTTTTGAAACACCAATTTCTGAGATCTAAAACTGACCTACCTAATAACCACGTAATACATAATAAAGGAAATATAAAATGATTTTTATGTAACACTTTTCAACAAAATCGTTAGTGCCGTTTTTGAGACACCGACTTTTACCAAAACTTAGTATACTCAATTGTTGATGGAAAAACAACAGTTACACACAAGAAGGATATTTAAAAAGGGCTTAATACGGCAAGTTTGAAAAAAATCTGTACAGTCATTTTTAAAGGAACGCATTTGCGAGATCTGAAATATAAGCTTTTTATACAAGACGCCTATCAATTTTTCTGAACTAACCAACTATATCCTTCGAAAGGACATCTAATAGTTCGTTTATATAGCAACTTTGAAGAAAATCGTTAGAGCCGTTTTTGAGAAACGGACTTACAGTCCCACTTCCGGTTTCCAATGTCCTACTTCCCGTTTTCTAATTTTCACCAAAAGTTGGAAAATTCATCTGTACACCAGACGTGTCTTAATTTTATTGTTTCGTAAGTCACACACACACACTGACCAATTGCCAAAAACCAATTTTTTGGACTCAAGAGACCATAAAACGTATAAATCAAGTGAAAACTCGATATCGAATTTTTGGACCGAATACAGTACTTCCATTTTCTCTTACCTACGGTTATCGGGAATTGAAATTAAAAAAAAAAAAAAAGAAAGAAAGAAAGAAAATGAAAAATATCCCTCTTTTACATAATGTAATAAAACAATAAGAAAAGAAAAGAAAAGAAAAACTTTCTTAAAGTCAAATTTTATTATCACATCATAACGCCTATGATTTGTATGTAATTTTTCCCAAGGGATTTAAAAAAAACCTTTTCTGTAAAGCTTTTTGATATTATATTAAAGTCTTGAGGACAACAAGTATGGTTTAACTATATACTTTAAAAAATTTAAGAATAAAATCCCTTGGTTAGAGACTTAATCATGATAGAAATCGACATCGAAAACAATAATGTCAATAAAAATTTTAAAACTTGACTGCAGTTAAAAATAAAATCCTGCTTTAGAAAAATGTACTCACTATACACTTTTTTCTTTTCGGAACTAAACACATACCCGTATTAATGTCTGCAAAATGACATTTAAAGAAGTTTGAATCCAACTGGTTTATTTCCAAGAAACTAAAATTGAAAGTTTGATCCCACTTTACGATTAAAGAGATAAAGTAAGTTAGCTTAATACCAATATAAAGCTAAATTACCAATTTTTTTTTTTTTTTTTTTTTTTTTTTTTTTTTTGTGAAAGTTCATAAAGAAATAAACCGCCATCATTGTTTATAGAAAAATCTTTTGATATAGGTTTTACCTCTTTAAAGAATAAACTAAAAAAACACCACACATAAGGGGTTTTAAAAATGATTTTAACTTTTGTTAATCGTAAAATTGTTTGCAATTCCTTTGATTTCGTACGCGTAAGCATTCCAAAATGTTATCCTATTATAAATTAATTTGGTAGCGCTGAATTAAAATAAATAAATAAATAAAATGTACGATGGCAAAATAAATCTCATTTACTTAAAGCTTTTACTTTGACAAAGCTTTACTCAAGAAAATTTAAAATTCAGGAGAACAAATTCGTTTATATACTGACATAAATTTTAATAGGCTTTAAATAATCTGACACTCAAATGCACGGAAAATTTATTTAATCTTCCTTTCGACAACATCAAGTCTGAAAAAGCTTTTATTATTTTTATCTTAGCTGCCAAAATGCGAATACATTAGTGTACCATAACGAGAATTGCAAGAATTTAAATATACTGTAATTGATGGAGTATTTAACAACCTCTAAGCCCATATTTTGCATATTCTTAGAAGCATCAATATTTCTTGATTTTCCGGAAAAGGGATTTATGTATGAAAATTAATTGACTGGATTTCTGTCAGTCTTTTTTAGGCTTAACTCTCAGTCGTGTTTTTAAGATTGTAGCTTTTGAAATTTCTCGAAAGAAAAAAAAATAATTTTAAATATAAGTCTAAATTTATTGCTTATTTTTTACAGGGAATGACTGTACTAAAGAGAGATTATCTCTAAAGTTTGTCAATCTCTCTACACATTTACATGATTATGAATAAATTATAAGATTATAAAAATTAATCATTTTTTCCTCAATTTTTCTAACTGACTTTAACAATTATAATATAATAAATAATAAATTTCATGCTATATTAAAAGAGGAGTTGGCGTTTGATAAACTAAAAAGAAATTATTTCAATGCACAGAACGCCAAGAAAATCGAAACTGAAAATTGAGGCAGCATTGAGGATATTGTCCTCAGTACGTGATTGACAGAAAGGATATATGCTTCTATATACGTGAAAAGAATTGAACCCTGCAGAATATATTCTAATGGCTAATTTCCCACAATGTTTTCAATCCCACAGGTTGATAAACAGTCCATGGGATCTAGTTGCATTTACATATATAAAAGCACGTATCTTAAACGCACTGGCGGCCCCAGGTAATTTTGACTTAAAATAATAATGCAATGTTTTATATTAAAAACAAATACATTTTTAAAATTACATACCTACAGAAATGGAAAATACTTTATTTAAAATACGATCAATTGAATATTTATAGAATAACGTTCATTTAAAATGTGAATATATATATGCACGTATCTATGTAATTCCATCAAAGTTAAGAAACTATTTATCAAGCGTAAAGTCAAAATTTTAATCAGCCTGCAGTGGTTATTTCTCACTGAGAGTATAATATAAATTAACAATGAGAAACTTCATTTCTCAATGTTAAGTTGATTTAGAGCCACTTTTTTGTAATGCGTATAACGTGTTTGAAAATACATAATTTTGCCTCAACAATAACAGCTTAGATTTAACAGTCAAAACTTTGTAATTTTATTGAAGAACATAAATTATTTCACAATGATTTTCAAAATTTGTAGTAAAAGGCACCTTTATAAAAAAAAAAAAATAATAATAATAATAATAATTTGGGGAGTTTTTGACAAACTTTTGAAAATCCGCAAACGTTTATTTATTTTTTATTATTATTATTATTATTTTTGTTTTCTGTAACGTCTGAAATTTTAATAAAGTTTTCCGTAAACAGGAATAAGGTTAAGCTTTTACAAAGTTGTAATAAATTTTAGTAACATAACCCTTATTTTCTAAAATCTACCATTTTTAGAGACTTTAATTTGTTTAAATCCATTAATAAATTTATTTTATAATTTATTGGAATTCAAAAACAGAAGAAATCATGAAAATGCACAGAGTTTTTTCGGACCCGTTTTCCGGTTACAGACTTAATTTTAAATCAATTTATTTCGTTACTGATATTGTTAAAACGTATAATTCAGAGAAAGTTTTTCGAGTTAATGCTGCATACATATATGTATGTATGTATATATGTACATATATATATATATATATATATATATATATATATATATATATATATATATATAAGAATTTATTCCCAAATAGCATTTAAAATATTCTTTGAAGCAAAATTACAGGTATTTCGCTGTTAAGGAATTATAGGAAGACCTTAAACATATATTTATTTATTAGTTATTAATTTTGGGAAATGTTTTCCTGTAAAAACTCATATCTATTTCATAGCTTGAATAACAAATTTAAATCTCCCTTAGCAAAATTTTAGCTTTTCTTCTGGTACCTTCTTTAAATTCTGAACATTATAAACATTATATAAAGTTCATTTAAATATTTCTTGGTACAGACCAAAGAAATTTTTTAGATTTTAGCCTAAATCCTTTATTTTCTGTAACCACATTATAGTTTCAACTAGAATTAATAATTAAGTTTAAAATAACACATGCATATTTCATAAATTACTTTTCTAATCGATTTTTTTTTTCATTTTGAGAGATTCATTCGATTTTAATGATACAACTGTTCGATTTCATCTTTGATTGACTGTTATGGTAAATGCATTCCAGTTTTATATATATATATATTTTTTCAGTATATTTAAAACAGTTCTCTGTGGCATACTTTCCGACAATATTAGTAGTACTATTAGAGCTGAAATATTACATATTAATGAATATCTACCGATATTTCTTGTACGCTCAAAATTTTTACAACATTTTTATGTATACAGATATATCGTCGCATTGTCTTATAATCCAGTTTTAGAAATTTAATCTTAATTATTTGAAAAAGTATTTGCATTTTTTTTTCCTTTTAATTTTTAGTACATCCTGTAACAAAATATCACGCATAAGTAGAAATAATTAATCTATCACAAAATATATTTTAAATTTTTCAGTTCAAATTCTAAGCAACTTTAAAACATTAACTTTCTGCTTATCATTGCAATAAAGTAAGCATTTTAATTTAATATAATATAAACTGTAATTAATAATGATTATTTCTAATTTAAACAACTTTTTAAATATTTTTTTTCTATTAGCAACATATATTAAATAGAAACGAGGAGCTAGGCTTAATGTAATTATTTTAGTTGTATGATTATGCGTGCGTTATATTAATTTTCCTTTTATTTAACTTGAAATTTAATTCAAATAAATGTAAATAAATACCTGTGTAAATAAAACAGGAAATTATATTTTAATATTGTACAATATATATATTTATTATAGAAGCACAGGAAATTATCTGTATGCCACATTTAAAACAATACTTGTAGTAATCTCGAAAATATTTGTGAACCATTAAAATTAGAATACGGCGTCGTTATATATTCAAGAATCTGTATTCACATTTCATTCATGCTTGGAATTCATATTGCGGACTCATATTTATTCATACATTCTCATTTGGGGAGTTTCGGGAGTTAATTATAAGTTTTCAAGATATGATATTCCTTATCGTCATTTTTCAAATACGCAAAAGATAATCTAGGAAAAATTACTACATATATTACTAATTTGAAATGAATCAATTATACAAATTATTATGACAAATTTTGCAGCTAGAATTCTGGGTAATATTAGTCTTTAAAATGTATATATTACATATACATATATATACGCGTGCGTGTATATTCAAATAATTTTAAATATTGTACATGTATTAATATATAAACCTGCATTTTATAAACTGTTCGATTATAAAGTTTTTTTTTTCTTTAAAAATGTTTTTTATATGATTTTTGAACTACATTTATTTTACTAATGTGCACAGTACAGATTTTTATTATTAAATCATTATTCAAATTATACGTTAATTTAAATGTACCGGGTTTAAAAGTATGCATGTGTGCGATGTGATTGAAATATATATTTTTAAAAATCCAGTATTTTTCTTTCACATGAGGATAAAGAATAGTAACATCACGAACCTTTCAGTTTGTAAAATTTGAAATAAGACGCAATGTTTTACACATTTATCAACAGTTAGCACAATTTCATACACATTACGTATTTAAATATTTTCGCACTAATGTGTGAAGATGTTGAAATTTTGGTAATAAGCATTTAAAATATGACACATGACTGCCAATTTTTTTTCATGCTTAAATTACTATGGTTTATCTAAATTTTTAAGTGAAAAATTTTATTAGAAGATATTTTTTTAAATTGATCTTTTGAAAATGTCAAGTAACGAAGTTAATATATATATATATGTCTGTGTATGTGTTACAGTTTAATTTAGTGTGAAAATATATTTAGTATACCAGAAGTCTTCGATCATTTCCGTGCAATGCTCCAGATACTTCGTGTCTATAATATTTATCTTTATTCAAATATCGGATTATCAAAAATAAGTAAATTTTCAGAAGATTACAACTTGTCAGATCAATTTTTAATGTTGAAATAACCCTTTATCCTTAATTTTCCTTAGAATGTCTTAAGTCGTTTGATTTCTACAATGTCCTCGGCAAAAGCGTGCTATCTGTAAAAACTATTTTTTCTGGTAAATATAACTTAATTAAATTAATTTCTATGTACTGAAAGGTAGATTTTCAGTAATAGTGACAGAAGTTTAGTTTTTGTAGTGTTTGGTCTACAAAATGATAGTATATCTGACTGATTGAAATACAACGTCTCTCATACCTAAAAATATCACATCTGTAAAAGAAATTTATAAAATTTCAAATAAAGTATTTTTTCGATTATTTTCTACAAAAATTCGTTTTGTAAACAGTGTTCATAAAGGTGACTTATTTGTTTTATTTTGTAAACTAAACTAGATTTTTAAACAATTTTCAACCAATTTTAATGTACTTGTGAAATATTTAAATACAGTATCTCTTACTTTTACTTAAAACTGTAACAATTCAATTTTATATAGAAATATATAGGGTACAAAAATAGTCTAAGTGCAATAAAAAATTATTTTGTATCAGTTATTGGAGATAAATTACTGAGATAATCAAATGAAGGATGTTTTACCTCAAAAATTAATCATATAACTTTATTTAATAAGTGCTATTACATATTTACTATTTTACTTTATTTACATTTTGAATATTTTCGTTAAAAAGATCTAAATATGTATGATATAAATAAAATAAGAATATCGCTCTAATTTTATGCAAAATTTCTCTACCTTAGCCATCTGAGAATAAATTCCTACACCAAATTTAAACAATCTCTATAGCAACGACTTCGCAAATATTCTAGTGTCATTAGAATTACGAGACACATTACGCCTTTATGAATCGCCACGATGTTGACAATTTATACTCATATTAGATTGAAACTTATCCGAATTTTCTCATTAGTAAAAGTTTTCGAATTTAATGAATAGTTTCTGGAGATCTAGTTATTCATATCGTTCGCTTCTTTTCACATTTACTGCTTATAAATTTCAAACGAAGAAATATATACTATGCATAAGAGAAAAAGAAATATTTCCAATAAAAGCATTGTGTAGGTTTATGGATAAAATTTAAAGAAGCTTGAAACTACAACAATACAACTTAATATCGTCTGAAGAATGAAGAATGTAAAATGTCTTGTATCATGTAAAAAGATTAATATAAGATTATATGAACCGATTTTATACAAATTCAATCCAGTGTTGAAATACATGATTGAGAAAAAAAAATAAAGAGCGAATGTGCACCTTAAATTTCACATTAACAGTCTGACAAATAATATGCTGCCAAAGTAGTATATCATGTATAACCTAAAAGCATAAGTTAAAAATATATCAATAAATTAGTATATTGTAGTAGCAGATGTAGAAATGCATTCGCTTGAAACAAAGCAGAGAGCTCACTCTTGATATCTTTTTATTTTCTTTAATTTAGCTTAACAATAACCAACAATAACGCTTGACGTAATTCATGACACTTTACATGGATTACAAATGTTTTTCTTTAACACGTTGACTGCCACGCGTGTTTACAACAAAATCCCCGTCAGGCCACCCGTGCCACTGTAAGATGCGTGCTCTGCTACCGCATGTCTGTTTACATTTCTTTCGGTACTCTCACCCCGATATCTATTACGATCCTCATTTATCACGTTATTACTCTGCACGAGCAGAGTATACATTTCCGAGTTATACATACCCATCTTCAAACGACGATTCCAAAGCAACCAAAAGAGTCTAGTGATCGCAATCACTTTCTGAATCTGCCAAATACATTCTAGTTTCATAATAAAACAATCGGGAAATTTTCACGTTGAACCATTTGGCCAGGGGCCTTTTTCGTGAAGACCTTCGCCTGCTGTTACTCCGCCCCCAAACCTTTTTTGAGTTTCACTGAATTTTTTTCAAAATCCGATTCCAAAGCAACCAAAAGAGTCTAGTGATCGCAATCACTTTCAGAATCTGCCAAATACATTCTAGTTTCATAATAAAAAATTCAACAGTATTATTATCTCCTGTCATATATTTATCTAAATATGTTCGGAAATCCTTTGGAAGGAGTCACCCGACGTGGCCTGATGAGAACTCTTGCTGTCACCCGAATACGGGTGACGTGGCCTGATGAGAACTTTTGCTGTCACCCGAATACGGGTGACACGGCAGTTAACGTGTTAAAAGTATATAGCATGAAACATAAAATCATTAAAAAAATTTCATTTACTCTAAAACAAAATGCCAACGGTAATGGGCGAATAAACTCTTAAAATATACTCATAAAATATCCAAAATATTTCATAGAAGCCGCCGATAAAAGGGCCAAAAATAAAGAAAAATCCTTCTTCCTGTTCCGAAAGGCAGCTACATAGACATCCATAAATTCAATTCTAAAACAACCAGGTGTTGCCACTTTTTTTAAATTTAAGTAGAAAACTAAAATATTGGTAGGAACCAAACCTATTACTTAATGAAACATAAAAAAATCAAACTAAATTACACTGAACATATACCTCAAATGTGTCGTCTAGTTTCAAAACCGGCCAACCCCTTAAATTCAGAAAATGCGTTTTTTTTTTTTTTTTTTTTTTTTTTTTTTTTCAGTTTTTTCAGTTTAAAATAAACATTTTCACCATCTGAAAAAAATCTGGAGTGACTCCACTTGATTTTCCGAACATTGAGTAATTAACAGTTTTATAGATAAAGTAAAGAAAGAGGAGTTGTTAAACAAACAAAAGAGAATATAATATTCATATTATAATGTTCATATAAATGTTCAGCTCAATTGAATAAGGCGTTTAGATACTATCGCACTTTTAAAAATTTGGTCCAATAGGCCATAATGATAAAGAATTTTTCTTTGTGTCCCTGTAAAAAAAACTGTAAGTGCTAAATCCACCAAAATCTATACAATTGGTGAAACTGTGACCAATAACATGTGTAAAAATTTTTTGCTCAGATTAATAAAACGTTTAGACGCTATCGCACTTTTAAAAATTTGGCCCCATAGGCCATAATGATAAAGAATTTTTCCTAGTGTCCCTGTAAAAAAACTGTAAGTGGTAGATTCACCAAAATCAATAGGGTTTGTACTATGGGGATTTACAATGTACGTACCAACTTTCAGCTTATTCGAACAAAGCGTTTAGACGCTAGCGTGTACACTCACAGACATACACACACATGCATACGCACATACATACACACATACATACATATATCATCGTAAAAATAATGAAATAGACTTAGGGGATCTTGAAACGTATAGAAACATCAAAATCTCAAATTCGGATTTTTGACATGATTAAAATACTTTCCTCACTATAGTGTTCGGAAAGTAACAAGAAAACATGTCAAATCCGATCCGTCCACGTGTTATTTGCGTTTGAAAATCACGATGTACTGCAAAACCGGTCAAATCCTAATGCTAGTGAGTTTCAAAACCGATCATCTACATATCTGTGAGATCACAATTCGGCTCCACTCGACTGAAGCAGCACACTGTTTGATTAGGTTAGTATAAGAAAACACTACAGAGTTTGTGTTTAAAAAAATGAGTACAAAACATGAATGTGAGTTGCGAGTTCTTGTATTTCATGGAGTTTATTCTAACTTTTCTACTCATGATTAGGTTAGTGTTACCGTGTTTTTTCTCGCTTATGATTACTCTTTCTTGATGCACACAAAGTTTCTAGTAATTGAATTTCGTGTCTTCTTCGACTTTGGAGAAGTTTATAGAAGAAGTATCTTCTAATCAATCAAGGAACAGGAAAAAGTGACCCTACGACTTAGAAAAGGAACAAAGTCGAAGTCCAAAGGTAATGTACGATCACTTTGTAATTACGTAATATTATTTGATAACATAATAGTATCTTGGTTAAAACTTTATGATTAATTAATCAAATGTTATTTCATTAATAACATGCCTATGATGATTCAGCAGGTTATAGCGATGTATTTACTTTTAAAGAGTAATTGCTCGTGATTAATGAATTTGTGACCGTTTGCGATACATTTTCATGATTGTTTAGTTATTTTTTTGTTATGGATACCAGTTATTTTTTATAGTTATTTTTTTTCTTAACAAATAACAGAAATCAGTTATTTATAAATAAATTTTAATTGAACAAAAGACTTTGTGCATCTGCAACCCTAAAATTGAAATATTCACATTAAATTTAACTAAAATTGAATTATGGTTTGTTGCAAAACCGGCCAACTCCAAAGTAAGTTGCAAAGGTGGCCAAATCCAAAATAAAACTTGGAATAATCTCCTACCATTACATGCCCCTTATCACCTTATCTCGAGTTTTAAAATATACTGCTCTAACGATTATAAAACTAAAAAATTTTGGTTCCTATCTTATTTTGTGAAATAAGTATTGCGAAAAATCAGTTTTTTCTTAAATTTTTACTTTTTGGAGATGGCCGACATTTCAACTCGATGGCACAAATATAGTTTACATCATAATAATGTGTTCATTTAGTAGTACATTAGCTTTATCATAATAAGAAACTAGAATTTTTTGTAACATTCAAAATAAATGCATTAAATTTAAATTAATACAAATAGCTAGGATAATATTTTGTTTCAATATTCTGCTAAAATGCTATATATTTTAGGCATTTATTCTTAAATGTCATTTGAAGTACTTGTATTCTCAAGAGTAACATTAGCAATATTTTAGTCCGGTTAAAGCTCATATGAAATACGTATGCAATTATGAATTCACGTTTCATCTAATACATGTATGAAATTTATGCTTGCGTTAGATAAGGATTTGTTCCAATTTTCTCATTAGCGATGGTTTTCAAATTTAATTATAACTTCTTGCGACGTAGTAATTCATATCACTGGATTCCACTGAAATTCACGGACGATATTTAATTAATAAGCATACACGTACGATTGAAGATCAGAAAATTTATTTTAAAAACTTTATATCTTAAATTACTTGAAAAACAGTCGCTTTAATTTTTAATCTATAAGTATATACTACTTACTCTTAGCCCATATATTGCAGAGAAAATGTTGTTTTAATGTCAAATTTTGAAATTACATTTTTGCAATGTTTACGCGTTTTTAGGTTTTTAGACATTGTTTTTTGTGTTTGCCTGTGTGTCTGTTTGTCTGTTTGTATGTGAGTGTTTTTATCATAACCCAAGAACTAAAAGCAGCAGAAAGGGCAAACTGGGTATTCTAAACTTTATACTTGAAATTTTTAATTGAATCGGACAAATGTTTGTGTGAAAGGACATCAATTGAATTACGTCTGTGGGCGAAGATTATGATTGGACCAGTTTAATACCTTTAGATTGCAATGAACAAAATAAAACGATCATATACTTTTATACACATAGAAGCAAGTTTAATATAGGATACGGTATGAAAATCATTTACTATTTGTTTAGAAGCCCACGCAAATAATTTCGGCTATATTAGGACAATACTCAGAGAAATTGCTAGAAACGCATTTCCAGTTGTGTTAAGTGTTTTTCATACCGTGCGAAATTTAAATACACTATGGGATGCGTATATATAATTTATACAGACAATATACTGGTTTGCCCAAAATTAAATGAATAAATTCTGTACTGATAAGTATAAAGGATTTAAGTCCAAAAATGTCGATTTTGAGTTAAGTACATAGTCAGACTCAGAAAAAAATTCTCTATTGATTGGTATTAAGGATTTAAATCCATGTCATTTAGTCTTTGAGAAAATCCATTCGTAAAAAAAGATTCAAGTCAGAAATTTAGCATTAATCTTTGGTATAAAATATTTAATTCAATTTTTTCCCTTTATTAAATGAAGATTGACAATCACTGAATGGTATAAAGCGTATAAACCAACATAGTCCCTTTTTCCTAATCGATTCTTCTGATTAGTTTTTAGTTAGTTTAACTTTATTTTTCGTCTCCTGAAAAATCAAAAATATGGACTTAAATCCTTTATACTTATCAGTACAGAATTCTTCTCTATTTAATTTAAATGATGTACTTTATTAATTTTTACCAAGTCCAGAAAAAACTGCTTGAGAATGATTATTACTTTCATACATGGTTAAGAAAAATACTAGTTTGGATACTAAATTTCAGCACTGACTTTTTGCTTTATTTATGCGTTTGAAATAAAGTTTTCAGTGGTTAATCTGCTTACAGGCCAGTTATTAGTATACTTAAAAACAAATAATTTCTAATTGGGCATTTTGAAAATCATATGAGATTTCCACTTAAACATATTGAGCAAGATTGGAAAATTTTAGGGAATAGTGTGGGCGAAAGTTTTATGAAATATTTGCAATAAAATGCAAATTTAATAAGAGCACTATTTATTATTATTTTTCTTTTACGAATTTGAGTACTATATTCATTCATTCTGGGGTTTGAAAGAGGCAGAAAAAAGTTTTTCTAAAGTTTTTCCTAATACAATTTATATATATTTACTTGCTATCGTATACCTTGTATCTTTATAGTATTCCAATGCAAGTTACAAAAAAATCGTGTAAGTTTCCCACCCGATTATTTTAATATTTAAAAGTTTCTAAATTTTAAAAATATTCATTTGTAGAAAAACGTAAATAATCAAATTTTTAATAGAAAGAATTTGAGTGTGAAGAAGTGCAACCGTGTTTTCTCAAATTAATCAAGATATAGGATAATCCAAAATTATAACTGGAAAAAGCTTTCATAAACACAGAAACTGACAGAAAGGAATATAAAGAAAGATACCGTTCACGTAAGTAAAGATGGGAGTGTGTAGCAAGTATATTTTGTTTTAAAAAATATCTTGAATTTTAATAAACAAATGCCCCCCACGGTTTGCAGATTAGATATCTGACGATGAAAAAAAAATTAGCAGGATAAAAAATATTGTCTTATATTTAATTTCAATCCATAATGAATTCGTGTTAGAAGAAAGGAACTCAAATAATCCCTCAGCAGGGTACAGACTGAAATGCGACACACAATAGGATATCCTAGCTCCAATTCCATACATTTACTTTATCCTAAATTACTTACTAATTTTATTAGATTTAGTTTTGTATTAATGTTTTCTTAAAAATTCATGCTATTTCCAATTAAATAATCCCAATTACGAGTATGCACATTTATGCGAAATTTGACCTATTCTCCCATTTAAAGCAATCTTAAATTTTTAATAACTTACCAATTTTCAAAGTGCAGTTTTCATAGTTAATGATGCTCATACCAGATATAATGAATAGCATATTAAAACTCATCCGACATCTTTAGAATGAAAGTAATTCTCATAATGCATGTATATGCAAAATTTTATTTTGTTCTCCCATGTAAAAAAAAAAAATTCTGGTGTGAAACAACCACACGACTTTCATTACCCACTATTACACGTGTTAAACGCACATTTTAGAGATAATGTGATCAAAAAACATAAAAATTGACCTAACCAAGTAGACACTTAAAAAAATTTTCCGGTAACAGCAAGCTGATACACGTAGATATATAAAGCAGATTTACACTGCCAGTTAAAAAGGGAGAAAAAGAATTGGTAGAGCCATTTTTTGGAACACCAATTTCCGTGATCTATCTAATCAGGATGACTGTTGAATTTCCTGCACTAACCATGAGAAATGATATACGAAGCGGATTTATGGAAAAATTTTCAAGAAAATCGTTAGAACCGTTTTTGAGATACCGACATTTACTAAAACTTGCCATGCGTAATTGTTGACCGGAAAACAACAATTAGATACAAAAGGGAGTTAATATGACGAGTTTGAAAAAAATCTGTACAACCGTTTTTAAAGGAACACACTTGCTAGACCTGTAATTGAGCTATTTATACAGGGCGCTTATCAATGTTTCTGAACTAACCGACTGATTCATACGAAAGAACATCTAATAGGGTTTTATATAGCAAATTTGAAGAAAATCGTTAGAACCGTTTTTGAGATATGGACTTATGGTCCCACTTCTGGTTTTCCAATTTCCATCAAAAGCTGAAAGAATCATCTGTACACCATACCTATCTCAATTCTTATGTTGCATAGTTCTGTCTTAAGAGTTTTGGGGATATGATAGTCAGAATATTCCGCACACACGTACACACACACATACTGACTAATTGCCAAAAACTACCTTTTTGGACTCAGGAGACCTTAAAGCATGTAAATCAGGTAAAAACGTGATATCGAATTCTTGGACCGAATACAATACTGCCATTACCTACGGTAGTCTAGTAATGGAAGTTAAAAAATCGTAAATTTGGAATACCTTATGAAGTTTCGAAATTAGAATGTTTAAAATAAATGAGTTTTTTGCTAATATCATGAGTGACATTTTAAAACCAATCCCACTAATTTACTATCATTTGTTCTAGAGATATAGTTATACAAACTAACAATCCAACAGACCGACTAACCTACGGACGGACACTACATGGAAAAGTTTCAATATATTTCGTCACCTACTCTTCAGAATCGACAAAACGTAAAATTCAAAATATCTTTTATTTTGTTCACACCTGTATATCTTCGTTGCTAACGTTTTACAAAATTGCCGTTAAACACCAATCGCATTAGACGTACATGCATAGTTTTTAAAACCTCGGTTTGGTATTAATATTCTATTTAAACAGATAGCTGAAACTTCGTACAGTTTTATTTGTTTTTATTTATTTGTTTATTTTTTTTTTTTATGTCTCAGCAGTTTGCGACTAAACATTGGCCGGAGGGTAGCCAAATTGATGACCATTTATGAAGGGGCACCGGATGGGTGGTCATTGCTACCCCTAACAGGGACAACACTTCCATCCTTTGTCTGGGATTCAGACACAAGCCCAACCGTGTAGGAATTTGAAATTTCGTAAAATAAGTATATTTTAAAGTTTAGTAAATTACATTTTAGTGTTTAAAAATGTATATAAATAATACTAATTTCTTTCTTTTTCTTTTTTCTTTCTTTTTTTTTTTTTTTTTTTTTTTTTTTTAATTATTGTACCACACCTTTTTAAAATCAGATAACTAACTGAAATCCGCAAAATAATTCGTTATTGTTGCAATATACATAATATATCACAATTAAATGATTATTTATTTTAAAACTTACGAATAAAAACATTATATTTCACAATTTGCAAAATCAACAAGCATAATAAATTTTCTAACGTACATTTATCAGAATATTTGCTTGAAAATATTTTAAAGAAAATAAATTAGAGAAAAAAGAATCTACATACATTTTACAAATAAGAATTAATGTGAATTTGTTGTTTGAAATCCTGTTCTTTATTTTAGATTAACCTTAAAGTTTTTAAATAAAAGCATCATACATTATTTTTCTTAAACCTGGGGACACACCATAAATTTTCCCCTAAACATTAACCAGAACATTTGTTTAAAAATATTTCAGAGAAAATAACTTTGAGAGGAAAATAAATCCACCTTTTTACAAACCAGAAAGAATAGAAATTCGTAGTTTGGGATTTTGCTCTTAGTTTTATACAATATTTCTTTTCAAAATACGAGTCGTATAACAGTGATATGATAAGATTTGATAAGATTAAAAATGTTATTTTGATAATAACATATTTAAATAAGGAGTAAAAGTATAAAATGTTGCATGCTGAATAGAACAAAAAGAAAGTTTACCTGTGAACGCTGAAATTACTTTATTTTGATAAATCAAATTTACAGTGAAACTATAGTTATCCAAATTACTTCAGATGTTCTTTTTATGCCCCTCCTATAACACTGCAAATATATATGCAGTATTCCAGTTCCTGCCACACTCGTGCTAGAATATTCTGTGTTAATAATTCGAGAACTTTACTTATCCGCTGTATTAGTTATTGTAAGTGCTCGAGAAATAAAGGCACGAACATTTTATCTTTAATCCTTTCGCTACCAGAGCTTCAGGAGAAAAACCGTCACCAAAGCCCGGATGTCTTACTATTTAAATATGATACCAATTATTTATTTTTGTGGGATGTATCTATAACGTTCTAACTAAAACCAATAACATCCTGTATCTATTTAATTGTTTTATTACATAACCCGTCTGTGTGCGACACGATTTGATGCAAACAGTTATCATAAACTGATAATGAACACCCGTCACATATTTGTGACGCGGGCTCAGGTAAGAAAATCGGATCGTCACATATACGTGACGCTGGTAGCGAAAGGGTTTAGAAAACATCATATGGAAAATCACAAGAAGTTAGATCTGTGGATCTCGGTGACCAACAAAACAATGGCGTATCGTTTGATCCAGCACCGCCACTCCAGCAATGAGGTGAATTTTAGTTTAGGTACTGCCGTACGGTTTTATGCTAATACGGTGAAGACCTTCCAACGATTTTTTTTTTTTTATCAACTTCTATTTTTGTTGTCCAGTACAAATCTTGTAATAGATTTTTAACTAACTTCTCTACTAGCTAGACATTTGAAATTCTCAGAATAGCTCAGAACCCGATGACAACACAATACTTCGAAGCCCTATTTTCAAATTTTTGATTAGATTTCTTTTAATTAATTAAGATATGAAAATAATAATATCCTAATAGCTTAAAAATAGCCATTAAAATATTAGCTATAATTTAATTGTTGCCAAAAAAAAAAAAGTTTATTTTTATTTTTTTTTTTATTTTTCACATAAAGATAAATACATTTAGTTAAACGTGAAAGTTAAAGTATTATAGAAAGTTAAATTATGTATCTCACAAAAATTCACGTCATTATCACTTTAAAAATTTTATACACATTGATAAAGTACTAATGTAGTTCTATAGCTACGATTCAACAGGAAATTTAAAAACACGGTATAGAAAAAGTATTTTATCTTATAATTACTCTTAATCTTCGCATGCGAAATTTTTTAACATGTTTCTATGAAATTGTGGCGTCATTTTGCTTAATAGTGGCTCTAGCGGTAATTTGGTAAACGTGAGATTTCTCTTTATTGTCAGATAAAATTTGTAGTTTCAGAATTAATTTGTTTCGGCTAAATAAATCAAGTACAGAATTTGTCCTACGCTATTCTTTTTGTCCCATTCAATATAAAACACTCTGTATTTTTATGTAATTGAGACAAAAAAAAGTATTTATTGGATGATCCAGATTTAATAGATTCTTTAACCATGATTTAATTAATTATACTCCATGGATTACTACTAAAAATATTAGTCACAGACTAAATATTGATGGGTCTATTACATTTCACCATTTAAACAGCTTGGATGTACTTCGAAATCCTAATTTTTCTGCAATCCTACTAGACACACTTCCACTGAATGAAACTCAAAATATGATATAAAGTTCTGCTCTTACAATTTTCTTTTCTTTTCTTTTTTTTTTTTTTTTTTTTTTTCATAACTCATGTTTCATCTGCAGTTATGACTTGATTCAAAAAAAGATTCATTTTATTAACTGACAAGGAAAGAAACATTGAAAATGCAGTTCAGTTTGTTCGTTCTGTGAGGATGCGCGGAACCCTTAAATCGGGTTTCCAAGTGGATAAATGGTTAAACTCAATAAAGCTATCAATACTTAGACACTCAGTAAATTTTTTTCGTGGCGTTCTATGGACTATAATGGCCTAAATTATAGATAAATCGTAACGAATTTCAAAGATGACTTTAACTAGCGAGCTATGCCCGCTTCCCTGGTCACTATATTTAAATGAATCACTTTATAACTGAACAACTTATAGCAAATTCCTTTGAACTTGGTGAATTAGTTTTTCAAAAAGAAACAAATGTGCATATAAACCCACTGCCTTTGGCAGCGTCTTTCCCGAGTACGCTTCACGCTTACACTATCTTGTATAGTCTTTAAAGCTATATGCGGTAATGTGGGTCCGGGTCCCACTACCTTTGGCTGTGCATCGCATGAGAACGCTGCATGCTCACAATATTTTTTCTCGAGAAAATGTTTAATGTCTAAAAATAAAATACTTACCTTGAAAAAAATTCCTTTGCATATTGATCAAATAGCTCTTTATATATATATATATATATATATCACATAATTACTTGTTTGTATCCCTTGTGCCTTAAGCAGAGTCTTTCTTGCGTTAAATTTTTATTGAAATCTCCTCTCCCCCCCCCCCTCCCCACACACACACACTTACTCTTTTTACGCGTATAAATCGGGCAATTTCATATCTGTAATATGGGAAAATGTTTCACAATTTAAGAGTGAAAAGTGATTTTACTACTTCTTATATGCTACACTATATGTTACTTTTAATTTTACTAAGGCATGAACTGGTGATAATTTCAAATTTTATTAGTTCCCCATCATACTATAGGTATGGGGAACTAAGGTAATCGTGAAAATTTTCGACCTCGGTTTTTTGACTTTTTTACACGTTTTCAGGTGTGAGGAATCCGAAAATGACAAAATTTCTATGGTGTCTGTCTGTAGGGTGTCTGTTAGTCTGTTAGTCTGTTAGTGTGTAAGTCCGTTTGTCCGTTAGTTTGTTAGTCTGTGTACATGATATCTCAAGAACAAATTGTCGCAGAGAGGTCAGATCAGTTTTAAAATATTACTTTCGACACTGGCAAGAACCCTATTCATTTGCAACATTCGAATTTAAAAACTTCGTAAGTTATTAGAAATTTACGATTTTCTTAACATGGGAGAATAGGACAAAAATTCACTTAAACGTGCATTAAATGGAAACTTTTTACTGTAAAAATGTCAGACCAGTTTTAAAATATCAGTTTTGATGTCGGAAGGAACATCAGTAACTATAAATATGCTACTTTGAAAATTTCGCAAGTTATTGGAAATTTACGAATTTCTTAACATGGCAGAATAGGGCAAAATTTCGCATAAACGCCAATTTTTAGAGATCTTTTCATCGTAAATATGTCAGACTACTTTTGAAATATTATTTAGGACACTGGCATGAATATTAATGACTATGAATTTTCCAATATAAAAATTTCGTAAGTTATTGGAAATTTACGAATTTCTTAACATGGCAGAATAGAGCAAAATTTCACATAAACTTCAATCTTGAGGGATATTTTCATCGTAAAGATGTCAAACCACTTTCGAAATATTATTTAGGATACTGGCATGAATATCATTGACTACGATTTTTCCATTTTAAAAAATTCGTAAGTTATTTGAAATTTACGATTTACTTGACATGTCAGAATAAGGCAAATTTGAGCATAAACTTCTATTTTGAGGATCATAAATACATTAGACAACTTCAAAATTACATTTATGATATTTGTTTGAACATGATTGAATACAAATATTCTAATAGGGAAATTTCGTAAATTATTCGTAATTTACGATTTTACCAACATAGCGAAAGTGTAAATTTTTCATATAAATATGAATTTTGTGGATTATTGCATTGGAAATAGTAGCATGAAAACTAAACAACGGAAATGACCCTGATAAAATAAATTAATAGATTAGAATAAGATAAATATATCGAAGTGAACGGTGGATAACCTATTAGGCGGGGATTTCATTCTATCACTGTATCAAGCTTTTGTCAGATTCATTTCTTTTAACATGATTATATGTCTCAAACTAGAAATTTATGAGAACATAAATATGATGGGGAACTGAGCTGAGTCCACCTACGCCAACTAGTTTTACATTCGTATGTATATTCTAATATTAATAAGCTTAAAATATGATTTTTTTTCTTTTCAAAATATAAAAATTGAAATATGCAAAAATCAATAATAAAATTGCATGTTACTACATACTATTTGCGATAGCGTAATTAATTCAAACATAATATTATTTTTTTCTGAAGAGTGATTTTTGAATAATATATTTTCAAAATATAATATAATATTTTTATATTTTCAAAATATAAAAATTGAAATATGCAAAAATCAATAATAAAATTGCATGTTACTACATACTATTTGCGATAGCGTAATTAATTCAAACATAATATTATTTTTTTCTAAAGAGTGATTTTTGGACATAGAATTTGGTGGTGTTGAACTATTAAACCAACCTATAAGCTTGTTTAATTTTCCTACACTTTATTCAATTTTAACATATAGTTGATCCGTTAATTAAAATGAACCATTTACTTTAAAAAATGAAGAATTAAAATGATGGTACGTTTTAAATGAGTTTCAAGGCTCAAGAATTGCTATAATATTTAGCAGTAAGTTTAATAATAGTTTAATGCATAGACTAACTGTACGTTTAGTTAAGATATATTTCTAAATAAAGGTGATTGTGTTATTTATTTCTGTTTCGAATGCTATTTTTTTTTTTTTTTTTTTTTTTTTTTTCATATTCATCTTATATTACTAAAATGCATTTTAACAAGGAATTTTTAAATACAGAGTTCTATTTCGACAAATTTTATTATTACAGTCATTAAGGATGACTTTGATCTATTGTAATTAACTTTGTATTGTCTTAATATTTCATTTTTTTTCTCCTGGAGACAATAAATTATAATTCTTAATCATATTCAGTTGGTCTATTTGGTAGGTCTCAGTTCTATATTTTAGGGGAAAAAATGAAATCATTTTTGCGCGCCAAGTTAGTGTATTTTGAATATTAATAATGTATTATTTAAGGTCTTATATTAAAAATTATATTGAAAAAAGAGAAACTATTTTTTAAAAAGTTGTTGAAAGCTTGAAAAATGCAGGCACTTCTATATTAAAAATGTCAGTATTCTAGATTTATCATCTGGGGCAACTGAATATAATATTATATATGTTTTATTGTTCAACTATCTGGCTTTGCACGCTTCGCTGTTCATTTTATTTAAATGAATCCTTTTTATAATATTAAGTCTCAATTTTTTAATTCTTATTTATAAGCCTCAAAAATATGAACGGTTATCATTTGCTACAAATTAATCATTTTCAAGGAAAAAAATTCATTTTTAAAACATAATCCTGGAATGGTATCACTCTTAAAAAGGGGAAAAAATAAATCTAGTTTTTGTTATGCAGATGAATAAAAAATTTATCTGTGACAAGCAGAAGCCTTCTGATATTGTAATTTGGAGTTAAGATCACTATTTCTTACTACTTATTATATAGCAAGTAAATAAAAGCGCCACACAATCATAGTAAAGTATAGCAAGGAATTGGCACACGGCGTATTAGCACGCAGGGCAAATGAACTTAACTCTTGTCTACTCCAGATGTCTGCAGTAATAGTAGCCAAGACTACCGTAAGAGCCGTGTTGTGTCTTTCAAAACACTGGCTCATACTGTATTATTTCATTTATTTAACAAGATCTGAGACCTCTACTTACATTGACTTTCGTCTCGAATGATACATATTACATAGTTTCACAATAACAATGCTGAATATCTTATGTAACTGTCTTACTTAATGGCGTCTGCGTTTACCATTTTAGCTTCATGTTTTCTCAGACGTGTCATCTTATCTTATATCATTCCTCCAGGGTTTTCTCTATAAAAATGCACGTTTCCTATCCAATGACTTCTAAGAAATGATGTCAAAGACGATAGTACTTTATTTGGGATACTTTCTGAAAATGACGTCATTCGAACTTGTTATAAAAAATTATTTTTACTTTAATATTATTAAGGTACTTCGTCATTTTGGCGCATTCATAGTGACATGTTTAAATCACATGCAAGAAATTTTGACAAAAATGTGATTTTAAACCTTTTTATTATTATTATTATTATTGTTTCAACGCTTTTCAACTACGAATTCTTAAAAACCTCTCCGAAGGGAGAATGTACGAGTATACAGTAGAAGTAGTCTACATATCAAATTTGAATTTTCTAACTGCATTAATTCTAAAAAAAAAAGCATTTAAAGAAATGATTTTCCAGAGAATTTTTCTTACCCTCTCTCATTGCACATGCGGCAGAAATTTCAAACTGTCACAGCACTCAACCCTTCTAACAGCCGTTTATTGTGCCAGGTTTAGTTGAAATTTGTTCAGTATTTTTGAAGGAGATGTAAAACATTACACATGCCTAGCTAGAATGGTTTTATTTACATCAAGATGTGACAAAGGATTCTTTCCAAAAGTAATTATAGATTTATAGGATAACATGTACTTCGTACAATGCTTGAAGAAAACCGGCGCACATTTGAAATAGCGCAATAATAATAAAAACTTGTAGTCTGAGAAATAACATGTATTTGAGCACATATATACAGAAGAATTAATTTCAATTAGTAATCAAGACATTCCTTTAATAATTTCTTATTTAATGCAAAATTGTCTTGTAGATAGTGTTAATAATATGACTGTGCAAATTTTATGTTTTTGGAGATTTTATTGTTTATTTCTTCTTCTTCTTTTTTTTTTTTTTTTTTTTTTTTTCTTCTGAGGAAAAAACTATTTTTGTGATAATGCTTGTAAGAAATTGTACAGAAATATATTTTAGACCAATACTTTTTACCATTTCTATTTTCCTTTTATACTCGTTGAAAGTGAACTAACTATGCGTAATTTAAAATATTTATAGAAATGAAAAATTTTCTTAAACAGAAATTTTACATATTAACAAAACAATGGATATGTTTAATTCATTTGCATTTAGGTGTTTTTTTTTTTTTTTTTTCTCCCTTACTTCCTACATAAAATATTTATTTTTATAATATTTAAAATAATACAAATTTGTGATGATAGAAAATGTATTTAAATTTTTTTAAAAGCGTATAACCTTAATTTTACAAGTTTATACTTATATTAACCCATATATATATGTGTGTGTGTTTATAATATAAACATTTAATTTAAACCTTTTGAAAAGTTGTTTAAAGTCACCTTTACGGGGCAGAGTAACTTTCAACCAGGTTAAAATGTTTTCCTATTTATGCTAGAAAATTGTGTTGACTTCAATAAGTTTAAATAATTTAAACCATATTTTTTTCATTTTATTCCATTAACTACTAAAATATCATGAACATTTCAGAAAGTATTGAAAATAGAAAAAACGGTAATCAAAATTACCCTGACTGACTTACTCTGATTAATTTACTAATTATTTGTAAATCTCTAGTAATATATCGAATATACGAGTATTAAAAGAAATTGCTCATGTTTTGAAAATTTTTTATATTAGTCGATAATTTCTCCAATTAAAAGCTAATTTGGAATAAATATTTAATACTTTTTTTATTAACGGCTTAAACGGAAAGTTCAGTGTCAGCCAGTTGACATGGCATTCAACGTGTTAAATGGGTGAGAACGGACAGTGAGTGGACAACCTACTGCATTATTTATTAATAACGTTAGCATGCTACCATGATTATGAATGAAAAGTTTTTATATCCTTTACTTTACTGTTTTAACGGCCACCGCGTTTATTACGAAAGTAACCCTAAACGGAATGCAACCCTAAAAAATAATTAAAATAAATATAATTAATTAAAAACATAAATTATTTAAACAAATTTAAGCTTTGTAATTTAAATAGTTATAATTTCAATAGCATATAGTTAAAACAATTATATTACATTTAGGTACTTTCCATTTGCTCCTCGTTTGATGTTATCTCCATAAACGTAGAGGCCGTTAAAACAGTAAAATGCCTTTGTTAATGTTTAAAAAACAATAAGATATAGTGAAATTTTTCTATTTTATTCTTAAAAGAGTGCGATTATTTCGTCAGTCAGTCGTATTAATCAGATATTGCAGGCATTAATATTTAAATAATGATAATAAAAATGTATAGAGCTGAGTTATGTAAGTATTATCATAGGCTCTGATTAAAAAGTCACAAACTTTAGAAAAATCATGCGCCAAAATTTAGAGTGCTGAAATCTAATACAATTAATTTCTTTAAAATTTTAAAAGAGAATAAGACTGTTTAATAACTTTTTTCACTTATTATTATTTAAATTTGAAAATCGTGTAAATAGGTATAATCTGTTACGATAATTAACTTTAAAATTTCGTTTAATTTTGAAGTTTTAAAAATATCTAAACATCTTTCAAATGCAAATTTTCAAATCCTTTTCCTGGTTAATTTGTTCAGATTTATTAATATTAATCTATTATAACATATCTGCTCTAAATGTCAAAGGAAGTAAATATAATTAAACCAAGCATAAATGTTTGCCAAAACTAGGGGTATATATAGATAATTAAGTAGCTAAAGTTAATGTATTAAATATTTTTAAATATTTTTAAGGGCATAAATTTGCGCTTAAAATGCATTTGTATGCATGTATTGAAATTGTAATAAATAAATATTTTATGATATACAACTTATTAAGAAATACTCAATAGTGTATGTTATTCGAAGGAAATACTTTTAAAATAAGTTTGCATATGTAAATTAAATATTTTCCTTTTTTACGAAAATACGCGTTATGTAAATTTTTGATCTAAAAGACTTACTTCATTCCTAAATTTTTTTATTATGAATCCAAAAACTAAATTTTAAATTAGGGAAATTTTTCAACGTTTAAAAAAAAATTTCTATTACGATTTTAACTATCAGAACAATAAACAATAACAGTGAAAAATACGATGAATAATTTTTGCTAATTTGTTTAATGCATAACGGAGTTTGAAAAGTTCTTAGCAGAACTGTCTTAATTGTTACAATGATTACACTGTTGGCCATCCAAGGTGGAAATGAAGGGAAATCATCCAAAAGGCACGAAAATTGTACCCTGGTTGTACTATAGTAGGATATTGATAGGACATAAAACTGAGTCGTGTTTCAATGTAAATACATATCATGACAGAGACCCTATCTATATTAAGAGAGACTGGACATTGGAAACAAGTCAGGATAACGAATAGTGTGTACTATTAATAATATTATAGTTTTAAAAAATTAAAGAACACGCTTTTATAGAAATGTGAACTAAAAAAGCACAAAATATCTATCTTAGTATTAAAATGCAGGGTAAGAGAAAATCGTGTGAGTGACAAACCATAATATTTACATACATTTAAATCTTTAATTAAAATAACTTAGAATTAAACAAAAACCATTTTTAAAAAATCTCTCCTGACTGGGATCGAACGCTGGACCTTTAGGTTCGTAGCGCGGCGCCTTACCTCAACGCCACATCGTTCACGTAGGGAAAGTATTTTTTTACAATATAAATTTTTTGTTTGCTCCCAGAAGCAGTTACAAACATACATACATACAGATGAAGCTAATAAAAGCGTGTTAAAAATAAAGTTCAACGTTGCATAAAAAAAAATTTCAACAATGGCTAATACAGATGCAGCCAATATTTTTAGTAATTGGTGCTAAGTTTTATTTATTTAGTAGTGATTGCTGGTAAAACAGTACTACTGAATGGGGGAAATTTATCACTTATTCTAAAAATATTGATTACAGCTGAATTGACCTAAATTGTTTTAGACCTAAGTTTTAGGTTAAAAATTAAGCGTTGTTTTTGACAGTGATTTTTGAAAACAACTTTGTTTAATTTTTCATCTCATGTATATAGCATACTAACCTTTTTGTTTATATAAATGAATACATTCTTTAAAAAAAAAATCAATTTGAAATTATTTTTTTTAAAGCTAAACTTTAATAAGATACAAAAATTTAAGCTATTATAAAACACGTTATTTTCTTAATGATTTCTCCTCACATCAAAAAAAAAAAATTAACAAGTATTTTGTAGAAAATAATCTAAACAACATTTTTATTTCATTCCGCTTTTTAATTTTACAATTTTCAGGAATGAAGAATTTAAAAGATTTCTTCTCATTAAAACGAGACTTTAAATTTTATTCTTCTCATAGACATTCACCATGGCCAATTATTATTATTTTCTTCTTTTTCCAAAGTCACCAACACTTATTAAAAGTTTCTTAAACCACAATTCCTTATTTCAGTCTTTAAAATATCTTTTTGAATTCTCCTCATGTTCTTTAAGTTTAACATATTTTATTTCATCTCGTTTCCGTAGTTAATTGTGAAGCACTCTTTTGTTTGATGATGAATGAACTGCTTTCTTAGTTAAAGAATAATTGTGAATAAAGTGAAAAAAAAAATAATAATAATAAACTCATTTGAGTTAAATTTAAACAAAATGTCATTTTCTGCCAAGATCTCACATTAAAGAGTTGATCATTATCTCATAATAATGAGAATTGCTTTTATTCAAAACCTTAAACAATGACTAAAATAATTCTAACGATTTAGCTTTAAACTGTTCAACATAAAATTGAAAGGTTTAAATGAGCTACTTTTGATCCTATTGTAAGCAGACTATTAAATTGGGTGGGGGGTGGAGGGGGGGGGGGGAAGCAATTAAATGCTGACAAAACCAAAATAATTTTAATTTCTAAGTAGTTGAACCCTTTTTGCATTGATTTTCAAACGATATTACTCTCCATGGCAGATATTTCCATAAATTACTTTTAAAAAATGAGAAATCTACTAAATAATTGGATTAAAAACACTGATGGAAAGCAGTTTCCTCTAATGTGTTGACTAACATTTTCAAATTTTAAAGTGCTAAATTAAATTAAATTAAAATTAAAATGTTGAACATGTTGCACTTTAGCATTATAAAAATTTGTGATTAAGAGCATCTAGCACTTTGTTATTTTAGTCTTGATCATACATTATTCTGGAATATGTACATACGTCCTAATATTTTATCACCGTCGGATGTTTGCTATATACCTTTTGCAGCATTTACTATACTAACATATCTGGAGAAAAATGTAACTCAACTAATTTAGAAAAAAAAAAAAAAAAGTAAAAAAAACGGATATAAAACAATGAAAATATTATCTTTACTGATGTTTCAAAGTTTCAAATTTTTAAAATTAACTGAAACCAAGCTCTTAACATTAATTATTAAACACAAAAACATCATGATAAAAATTTGATGCGTTTTAAAGAAAATTAATGGCAATTTTTGCCATGTTTTTGAAATTATGTAGAGTTTTTGCTGTAGCTTTTTCCTGTTATATAAGGAATCCGAAAATCACAACACCAATGTAGTGTATGTTAGTTAGATTTTAGTTAGTTAGTTTCTTTCTTCGATTGTTATTCTGTGTGAAATTATCTCAAAAATGAATAATCGTAACGTCGGGTTAGTTTTAATAAATCATTACTGGCCAGTGTGTCACTGAATATTTTAGTATTGTTGTTTAAATACTTCGTTATTAAAAATTTTAAATTATCTTAACTTCAGAGAAAGGTCAGATTTTTGCGTATACGTGAGTTATGGGGATTATATTCATCTTAAAGACATCTAACTAGTTTTACATCTTTTCTAATAGTGTTATAGATATTATATAATATCAGTATTCCTCTTTAAAAACCTCGTAATTTATTAGAAGTTAAGTTTTCATAACATATAGCCAAGTGCATAGCATATTTCAGTCTTCGATTGGTCTTGATCATCAACTGAATTCACTGCTCTTAACATGCATATAGGAAGTATGGAGAAGAAATGTAGTATGTAAAGTTTGTTCATGATTTCAATTAAGTTTTTATCATTATTATTATTATTATTATTATTTAGTGAATCTGCAGTTCTTTTATTAATGAATTTGTAGATGCCTTGGGCACAAAAGTGAAACAGTGAGAATATGAAATAAAGCAAAATAATGTATTTTCAATTACTTATTTATTTGTTTTACTTTATTTTTTATTTTTATTTGTCCTACAGTACAGCTACAAATTACATTAGAAACCTGACGAATTAAGTAGAATCTTAAGAAAAAGCGTTCTCTGAGCATTAGAAAAAAAAGAGAAGAAAAAATTAGCGTATAAAGTAATAATAGTAATAAAACAAAATTCTGCCAGATTTTATCTATAACATATATCCAAACCACTAAATAAAAGTATACATTAATCATAAGATTTCTTTAATTCTAAAGTTTGGCTCGTGAGGGAAAAAAAAAAAAAAAAAAAGAAAACAGCGATTTATTTTGATTGTTTTTATGCATATTTTTCGATCAACAATCTTTCCTGGTTTAATTATCCCGAATTATTAACGTAAAAATTTATTATTAACATTCTAAAGGTAAAAATTTATTATTAACATTCTAAAGAAAAATAATAAAATTCAAATAGAATATTTAGCATTAAAATAGAAACGTTACGTTTGCATGTATATATTTTTTATTTTGCGTGAAGTAAAAATGTTTCTGGCGTTAAAAAAAAAAAAAAAAAAAAAATGAAATAAACCTTGTGTCGTTACATAAATGCCACTCACAAACGAAAAGTTATTTAACTTGACAAATTTTGCCTTAATTACCGAAATTCGAGGAATAATTATCCAGTAACGATTCCAATTAGTGCATTGCATGTCATAAACTGAATAATTAAAATTTCAAAAGGTGTTTTGAGCAACGGGTTTTGTAATAAGTAATTAAGCGTTTAGTAACTATAAAGCTTATGAAGCTGTCGTAAAGCGTGGCAAAACTACAATTATATTAATTTAAAAGGAACTGTTCTAATATCAACATAAAAGAAATTATATAGGTCTAGAAAGGAATTATTTACATTGTTTGCACAATCTGCAGTTGCATTTCACACTTTTCCCGTTAACATGCCATTCTACTGCGTGATGAAAAATTATTAAAATGTGTTACAAGAACTGAGACATTCATAGAGATAATGGGATTAATTTATAAAATTTAGTTTTAATACAGCAAAGTGAATTTAGTTTTCTTTTGTAAATATCGAATAATCGAATAATAATCTAATATTTAACTAAATTCATGTTAAGCCCACTTATTTCAAGAGAAATTCTAGCAATTCGCTCGGGTTTATTAAGCAGTATTAAAAAACGAAACTGGAAGGTAATTGGAAGCATAATATCAGGTATTGAGAATAGCATATAGATAATAATACTGTATTAAGTACAACAGTTTTTTAAAGTTAAAAAAAGCTCTTTGTTCGCTAACATAACTCTGCCACCGATCGATTTGCATATGTCATTTTTCTGGTTATTTATTATTATTATTAGTAGTAGTAGTAAAAATTTTTGAAAAGAGACTTTATCAAGGAATGTTCACGGCATGCATCTAGGTATGTTTAATGCGAACTTTAAATTTGATATGCAAAAACAATAATTAAATGGAAAAAAACAATCCTAATGACCGTGATTTTTTTTTTTTTTTTAACGAGATTTATTTGAAATAATGCCTTACCTTTTTTTTTTTTTTTTTTTTTTTTTTTTTTTTTTTTTTTTATTCTTTTATTTATCTATTTATTTGCAACGCTATAAATAATGTGTGTTGAAGTAACAGTTAAAATTTTTCCTGAATATTTGTAAATCTTCGAAATCATAAAAATTACTAGAAATTTAATATTTTGCTTAAAGCCCAGGTAAATATTTTTAACCTTAATCCCGTTACAAATCTCTACATATACATTCTTTTTACATAAATAATGTGGTGTTATTAGTCGTAGTCTCCTCCATAAGGTTATGAAAAGTTCGAATTGTTATTTCAACAGACAGAAATTACAATACAGATTTTTTTTTCTTGAAAGAATAAAACAATAAATAAATAAAAACTCCAAATTTTAAATTTTTTTTATTAAGAATAAATGTGACTTTAAAAGAAAATCGCATGAAACACAAAATATTTATAACAGAATAATAATTGCTAAATGTCTTCTTTTATATCTTTTTAGCTCTTTCCGATCCAGGCTGTACGATCGTGCGGGTTAGACATCCACGACATCCACTTACATTTTTGCATCTGGAACAGTCGTATGTAATAAAATTAAGAAATGAACGGTCGAGCTAATTAGAAGTATGTGTAAAGTAAAATTTTCAATCAACAAATGTCGGTTATAGTCCATATTTTTCTTTCAGTTTTCAAAAACAAAAGAATGTAATGTTTTCAGGTAAAAAAGTTTCGGGTCGGAAAGGATTAGAAGACCCTCTGAAAATTATATGTAAGATTACTATTATCAATAACTACATTTAGAAAAGAATATATATATATATATATATATTAAAGAATTTAACAGACATCTAAAAGCTATCCTTATTACGTTCATTAATATTTTTCATTAATTTATTATTTATCTATATAATATTTCTCTAACGCGGAGCAGTTACGATTAAGTTTTGTTGAAATGATACGATAGTGACGTAAAGTGTTACCTGATTGGTCAACCGAGATCCAAATTCGGCTACTAGAGAAGAGACAAAGCGATTATAAGCGCTTACAAAAGTAACGCTTTCGGCTACAAAAACTTAATCTAATGCACTTGAAAAGCACATTTTCTTAAAGAAATTGTAAAATATTAACTTTTTGTGTTGAAACATATGCTCAGAATCTCATATTTTGAAGTATAGTTTGAAGAATTTAAAGCTAGTAGGCTTAGCATTTAATGGTGGCTCTTCGGCAGTGTGGCAGTGACGCAATCTACGATTTTTTTTTTTTTCTTTCATTCACTAGAAATATAAGGAATATTACTTCTTTCATTTATTTATTCTGTATTTATCGCCTTATTCTGTATTTATTTATTTATTCCGTATTTATTTATTTATTCTGTATTATTTCATTTATTAAATGTGGAATTTATATTATGTATGATGATATGGTAGTTCAATTCCGTCAAATTGTAGGAACTAATTAATTTATAATATGACAATATTTTAATTTAATTTTAAGAATTTTTAACTTAGCGGTGGAAAAAATTATTTCCTAAAATTGTAATTATATTGCAAATGTCAAAGATTTAAATCTCTTTTTATTGAAAAAAAAAGGGGGGGGGGAGAACTGAAATTTTCAAGTGATTTTATTTAAGACATTTTTCTCCAAATCATTTTAGGTATGTGTAGGTACTATAATGCAGATGTTCCAAGCTCGAAAAGCTAGTAACTTTCTACTTCTAGTTACTATATTGATTTGTATTTGGTACACATTTACATTAAATTCTTTAACTTATTTAATATAAAATCCAAAAATCATTGTTTCCAGTAACATAATGATTATTATATTTATCTATAAATTTAATATACATTTTATTTTTATTTTTCTTGATATCAAAAAACATTTTCTAAGTAAAAAATAATCTCCCTATACAAGTGAAACATGTATTAAAAGCGTTTTATATATGTTATTTTTTATTGAGATATATTTTCATTTTTCATAAAAAGTTATTGAAAATTAATATGATCATCATCGCACTGTTCATAAAAAATCTTACTAAAAACTTTTTTTGAATTACTCAAACTGTTTTTAATAATGTGTTTATTACATCTATATATAATCGTATCTCTACATGTGTGAATTGATTGAATAACAAAATATATATTCTTCTCTATATTTGTCTTAATAAATTTAACTTTATTTAAACTAAATACATAGTTTTCTATTTATTTATGCTAATTTTATTTTCTAAATTATTATTAATTTTTTGAACAATTTTAGACATTTATTTTTCCAGCATTTTTGAAAACATTCTTTTTACTACGTTTGTTTGTTGTTCTAAATTGTCTTAATATTCTATAAAATTTATTATAATTATTATAAATAAATAAAAATATTTCATCGTTGCGTATAAAAAAGAAAATTATAAAAATAAAGAATCAAATTTAAATAATATGGGTAAATATTGAAATATCTATTTATAAATATGCACTCTGTAGTTTCTTTTTCTTTTCTTTCTTTCTTTCTTTTTTTTTCTTTTTATTTATTTTTATTTATTTTTTTTTTGTTATTTATTACTGTTTCAACTGTTTCTACTTTTAATTTTTCAATCTTTGAGATTGAAATGTTTTTATCAAATTAATCACCATATTTTCCCCTTGTTATGCTATTTCGAGTCATTTTAATTTTATTCATTATAATATTTTAACGTTTATTCGTTTACTAATATATTTCATATTACATAACTCGCATGTCAATAAAGAGTGTATTCAAAACAATTACATAAATATCTTGGCTTTATTTTTTTTTTAAATCAATTAAATACTTCGATTTACTTTTAAAAAATTACAAAATTTAAAATTTTATGGCTGTTATTAAAAAAAAAAAAAAAAAAAAAAAAAAGTTGAGAAAAGATATCATTTTAGTCGTCATACAAAAACTGAGCTTAAAATTTAATTTAACGCAAATAAATAAATATAATTAAATTTGCGAGTAATCCGTCAGCAACTTTGTTTGAACATATCTGTATGGCTTTTATGATGCAGAACCCAAATTTTGTACACGTCCTTATGCAGTTATTAGATACTCATTAGTATATATAAATATATATTTATGGCATAGATCTGTATAAAAATATAATTTTTTCTAGTTTTTGAAATAAATCATTCTTTTAAACCAATTATCCGACTGAACTAAACATTGCGGCGTTAGATACATTTTATCCTATTAATAAGTGTACCAAGTTTCGTAGTAATCAGTAGGGAGTTGCACTTTGTATAGCGAATTAAAACCTGATAAAAAATGATATACCTTTTATCAAAATAATGTCGCGGTCCAAAACATATTTTTTGGAGTGCTCGTACCTCAAACTGTTTTTTTTTTTTTTTTTTTTTTTTTTTTTTGGGGGGGGGGGGGCATTTGTTTAATATTATATAGGATGGTAAACACTTCTTGCGCACCTATAATGGGTTTTTCTCGCAGGAATATTTCAGAAAATATATCATACAGGGACTAGTTTAAATCTAGTTCCAGAAAAGTTTAATAGATTTCCTAAAATTCCGTATTTTTAATTACAAATTTTCATAATTTGTTGTATATTTCAACTTACTCCTCCGACTGAACCGGAAGGGCTTGGTTAATCTCCACTTTAAAAGTTTCCACGAAAAATCCATAACTTCATTTCGTATTAATGTACATTTCACCTAGAAAAATTATCAAGCGATTTTTATTATTTTGTCCTATTGGATGAATAGCAAAGTGATTTTTCTTCTCTTTGACCTAGAAAAACACAAATAACACCAATAATAAAATCTCCATTAAATATATATTTCAAGGTTTTGCGTGAGAGAAGTCTTCAAATAATTATATACCCATTCCAGATGTATTCTACAATAATCGAATGCAATGATTTCGAAAGACATTCCTTTGCAGAAAATAATGGACACGCAAAACCCTAAAGAATGTAGGCTATTTAATAGCATCAGTGAAATGTTATTATATTTTTATGAGCGAGAATGTTTTCTGATATTTTTGACTGATTATTTGTTGATGATAATTTTTTGCACTCGAAATTTAAAAGAAAATATTTTGCATCTAAATAGGTTTAAAATGTTGGAAAAATACATTAAATTATTAAAAATTAAAGGTTTATTTTAAATGAAAGATCAACTATTACGATAATTTCTTAACTGATTAAATTATTAACAACCCATTATCGAAGATGTGTCTGTTTAAATGAATATATATTATTATTATCTTCTAGTTGTTCATAGATGGCAGAATGCTAATACAAGAAATTGTGATATAGTAATTATATGCGATTTATTGTGCGTAAAGTTATTTATATGCTTAATAGTGGAAATATTAAATTTACGATAAACAAATTACTGATTGAATGTGATAATATGAGATATTTATAATAGATAGTAAATAATAAATTATGACATTTAAATTCAAATAAAGTGCAATTAGTTTATGTTGATTGGTTTGTATGTATTATATGTAATAGTTTGACTTTTTAGTATTAATACTATTCTGTGTACTTTTATTTTTAAAAATTTTGAAAATGGTATGGTATTTCTAGTTTTATATGTGCCAGTGTGTATGAAGCCTGGCATAAGCCCACAATGCCCATGACAAGTCGACATGACACATCCATTTCGTTAACCAAGAATCCTGTTGTTTTAAGCTTCGTTTAAAAACTTAAATTCCAATGTAATTTACAGTAGAATTAGTATAATATGCGTGGTATATATATGTGTGTCTGTGTGTCTGTGTGTTATCCCTGACAGTTAAATACAATTATTAATGTATTGTAAATTTCATATATTTTCAAATACGTAAGCCTGAATGTTCAGATTATCTTAACCTTTAAATTTTTATAAACGACTGTGCATATAGTAGAATTCAAAATATAATGTGTATATGTATGTAATATAAGTTTCATGAATTATCATGTTGTATATTTTCTTAAGATGTAAGCATTAATTTCATTTTAAAATGCACTAAAAATTGTTCAAGTACGTAACAAAATATGTATTTAAAATAAAAATAGGAGTACGTGAATTCGTTAATTGATGCCTGCTAGCAGCAGCAGATAGACAGACAGATAGAAAGGGAGAGATAGAAAGGGTTTTACTTTCGGAACGTACATATTCAAGGAAAGTTATGTCATCACGAAAGCGTTCGAATTTGAGATTTCGGTGTATTTATGCATTGTATTTTTGCTGTGTATTTTTGAGGTCTTTCCAGTCCATTTTTTGGCTATTTTTATGGTGGTGTATGTATGTGAGTGAACACAATAACGTCTAAATGCTTTGTTCGAAAGAGCTGAAAGTTGTTACGTATGTTATAGGTCAGCGTAGCACGAATCGTGTTGATTTTGGTGAATCTAGTACTTACAAGGAGACGGCAAGGGTGTGGGGTCCTCAAATCGAACGGAGGTTCCGCGTGTAATTAGCACTCAGTGAGTGTATTCATATACTCAAACCCTAGAGCGCACTACTTAGCCATCGCCGAGAAAAAAATTCCTGAAGTTTGAAAAAAAAAATTAATTTGTATTAAAAATTTAATGAATCGTTATAAACAATTTCTTTTCAACTTTTATACATTGTTAAATCGCGAATTTAATTATTTCTAACTTTTTAACGATTAGAACTTAGAACTGTAGATAGAATAAATACAAAAGCTACAGTTCTTTTAAACATTACCATTTATTTTTTATAAAATAACATATTATTAAATACAATGAATATTTATGATTATACGTTTATAGCATTAGCAATTCTTTCAATCATTCATCTTTACGAATACACAAGCCTGGATGATATTTATCATAAAAACAAGAAAAACACAAATTTTGTCGACAACTTGCACAACAAATTAATGCAGCTTTTTTACAGGAGCACGTAAATTCTTCATATTATTTTTGATATATTAAATTTTATTTAATTCCAACCACATGCGAATAATAAATTTCCATATGTTTAATGTTAAAAAGTTAGAAATCATTAAATTCGCGATTCAACAGTGTATAAAAGTTGAAAAGAAATTGTTTATAACGATTTATTAAATTTTAATACAAATTATTATTATTTTTTTTTTTTTTTCAAACTTCAGGAATTTTTTTCTCGGCGATGGCTAAGTAGTGCGCTCTAGGGTTTGAGTATATGAATACACTCACTCAGTGCTAACTACACGCGGAACCTCCGTTCGATTTGAGGACCTCACACCCTTGCCGTCTCCTTATTAGTTTTTTTTTTTTTTTTTTTTTTTTTTTACAGGGACGCAAAGAAAAATTTTGTGTCATTATAGGATAGACTCAAATTATTCAAAGTGCGATAGCGTCTAAATGCCGTATCTGATTGAACTAAATATTTTTTAACATGTTAAAAATTTCACACAGTCATACGAACTGCATAGACTTCGGTGAATCTAACAGTTATATAGAATTTTCCGCTGTGTACCTGTAAAAATGTATAATTATGGTCTATGGACTCAAATCATTTGAAGTTCAATAGTGTTAAATTAAAAACATACTATACGTAAAAAAAAAACACTCCAACACCCTATTATAAATATATATATATATGTATATTTAAGACTTCAATACTATTTCAATACTATACTATTTATTTGTATACCCATGAATTACTTAAAGGGTTTTGGCGCCTTCGATTTGGCATTATAGAAGGTTTCATATAAAAGCTTATATTTCCATTTAATATTTATACACTGAATTATATTAGGTTTTGTTCGAGAAAATATATATTCTGGCAGCAATTCTAATGAATTTTATGCATATTTTTACAGATTTGAAATCCTTATAAATTGCGTTTTCTCTCTTTGCATTTTTTCTTGAATTCATCATGATCTTCAAACTGCTTAAATTTCTACAGATATTTAAGAAAAGAATATGTTTTTAATTAAATTATTTATTTTATTTATATATTTATAGGATGTTTAATAGAACCTACTTAAAAGAATTAATGATAGATTTTACAGTATCTTAAAAAAATATAAATAAAAACCTTAAAAATAAAAATATAATAACAAATATGTTTATTTTATTTATTTAATATTTACGAATCTTTACATAGGTTTGCACTTTTTTATTTTTTTCTCCAGAAAAACAAATTAATATATTTCAAAATCCACTCCTAATTCTTCTAAGTAGGTTCTTTAAATATCCCCCCCACACACACACACACAAAATAAATAAATAAAAAATAATAATAAGTCTTTCCTTAAATATCTGTAGAAATTTAAGCATTTTGAAAATCATATGAATTCATGAAAAAATCCAAAGTGAGAAAAAGCAATTTAATGATTTCAAATCTGTAAAAAATATGTTAAAAATCATTAGAATTGCTGCTTGAATATATATTTTATCGGAAAAAACCTAATATAGTTCAATTTTAAATATTAGAGGGAAATATAAGGTTTTACATGAAACTATCATTAGTGCCAAGTCCCCTTGAGTGTAGATGGCTAAAACCGAGTGGAGACACTCCAGTTTTTTTTTTTTTTTTTTTTTTTTTTTTTTTTGTCATAATTATTATCTTCATTTTTCATTGTTACCATATAGTCTTGCAGATTATTTGGGGAAAGTTTGGTGCCCGACAAATTCATTTAACGCTCTTCTCGTCTTTAGTCATGGGGGCCTCTGCTCCTTCTTCTTCTTGTTTATATTTTTCCCTGATATGCTTTGTTCATATTCGTTATATATTATCCCATCCATTAATGTTTCAGAAACAACTCAACTTAACTTTTTCAATACATTTTGTCTTGTAATAATGCTTCACTTCTATGAGTAATTCTTTATTGATTACTTCAAGTCTTCCTTCCTCGTGTATGATCACCATATACAGAATTATCATCATTATTATATATGTATAATATTATTTTACTCACAAATTTATATGCTTTAACTCTAAATCTATCTCAAGACTATGCTTAGCGTAAAATTTATTTTTTAATACGTAAAAAGTGTATTTTAAACCTAAAATATTCATGAACATTAACAAAAACATGCCAAAAAAAATGTTTATGAAATGATGCAATTATATGAGATGCTTTTTAAGTTTCCTTTCAAACCACAATGAAAATTACCGCGATTCTTTAAATCAGATGTGTCTAGATTTCAATTGCAGACTATTCTATCTAATTAAGCTTCAAATTAAATTTATTACATAATCTATTATTTTTCTTTTAAGCTAAAATGACTTTCAAGAACTTTAAGAATAATATAAATTGAATTAATAATCGTTTTTGCTTATCAAAATCTGTATAAAAGTTTATCTTTAGTAAATTTTTATTTTTTCAAAAGTAATTCAAATTAAACATTTATTTTAATCTTAAAATGACATATCTTTAAAATTGATTTTATTCATAACACTTAAAACTGTGCTTAATATATCACGTCATGCTAATTATTTTTGCTTGAAATAATAATCATGACTCAACATTGAAACGTTTGACATATTTTTAAATAAAAATGATATTTTACATCTACAATAACATAATGCTTAAGATATATTAATAAAGGTAATAACAGTATCAGCAAACTGTCATTTCTACCGTACTACATTATATAAATACATTTTTAGCTTCTGAAAAAAGACAGTTTTCTTATGCAACTAATAACGTTAAATTACCATGGCTGTAATTTAAAAAAAAAAAAAAAAAAAAAAAAAAAAAAAGATCATTCAAATTTTTGATTAAATTTTATTTTTTAAAAGATAACTCTCGTTTCATGACAAAACCCATTATCCTAAATTGAGTTTCAAAAGCAATTTGTGACATTAATTATTCATAATCCTTAAAGAATATTTCTAGAAATCGTCGTAATTGGAAAACAATAAAATAGTAAGATTCCGTAGGAATGTTGAAGGGGAAAAAAGCATTCATAAGAAATATTCGAGGTAAATTTAAGTGACTGGATTTAATCGCGAATCTAATTAAAATATCTAGAGAGAAATAAGCCTCCATAAGTAGCTTAATGATAAATTTTTATTAATGATTGATTAAAGAACGTTCTACATTATCAATGATGTGAAATGTATTCGTTTCCATTTCTGCATTTTTGAAAAAGAATGAGCAAGGAAATAAACTATTTTACAGATTTTTTTTTAATATATATATATTTTTTTTTAAATGGTACCTTAAAAATTTTAATAAAAATACAAAGAAAACGAAATTCACATAAATTAGAGTCATACGTTAATGGTTGTATCTAAAATAGAATCAGATTAAAAAAAAAAAAAATTAAAAAACGTCTGGGATGTAACAACCACGCAACTTACATTAGCCACTAATACACATCTTATAAATTTATTTTAGATATATTGTGGTCAGAAGACAAAATATTGACCTTTACGATTAGGTATCAAGCATTTTTTCTACAGAGAGAAAAATACAACAAATCAAATGTTTTATATGTCGTAAAAGCACGTAAAAAGAATTTATAAAACGAGTTTGAAGAAAAATGGTAGAGCCGTTTATCGAAACGCCAATTTCTGAGATATAAAATTGATATTTCTAATCAGAAAATCAATTTTCCTGTAGTATCTAGGTAATATAAGCAAAAAGGTGTCTAAAAAGAAGTTTGGGACAAATTTGAAGAAAATCGTTAGAGCTGTTTTTTGAGATACCAACTTTCGATGCCATTTCTAATTTTCCTTGGTAAATTCATTTATTCACTGGAAACCAACAATTTTATTCTAAAAACCATCTTTAAAAAAGAATTTAATGTAGCGAGTTCGAAGAAAATCCATAAAACCATTTTTTAAGAAACCCATCTGTGAGACCTTAAAACAACCTTTCTATACAGGGCGTCTGCCAGTTTTTCTGAAGTTTCCTACTAATACATACGAAAGGTCACTTAAAAGGGAGGGAGGGGGTTATACAGCAACTTTGAAGAAAATCTATAGAGCCGTTTTTGAGATACGGATTTACGTTCCACTTCAGATTTTCCAATTTCCACCAAATTTTTGCAAAATCATCTGTACACCGGACGGGTCTTAATTATGTTTCGTCGTATATCTTTTTCCATCTTGGAGATATGATAGGCAGAAAATTACCACCCCCAATAATAATAATAAATAAATGTTCCAAAAAATATTCACTTAACAGTTTTGTTAATACACTTTTGTTCACAGGTTTTATTTAATTTGACCGATTTTATTGGAGAGCATTTTTTTTTATCGCAGGATTTCAAACATAGGTCTTTCATAATAAATATAGGCTCCAAAACAATTTTCAAGTTATAAACGCAGTTTTTAATCAAGGTGATACTATTCAGATCATTACAAATTTTTCTTTACTTGACTAAACAATGGGCTATGGACCCCAGCTGTTATATATATATATATATATATATTAATCTAACAAATAAATAAGTAAATAAATATGTGTGTATTTAAATATGCATATTAACATCTTTTAGTAAAAAGCATGCTCATTTATTTTGTTGGTTGTGGAATAACAAAATAATATTTTAAGTAAACAAATATATTATTTTTATCAAAAATTAAGAATAACTATTCACTTACAAATTCCATGTAGCTTATACTTCAGATTTCTTATTTTACATATTCTGGAACAATTTGATTTGTATGCATATAATTTGATTCATATAAAAGGGTGTTTTCTGTAGCAATCTGCTTTTTTTTTTTTTTTTTTTTTTAAATTATTATTATTTATTTATTTATTTTTGCTCGTTTGTTTGTTTTATTAAATTTACTTGAATTTCTTCCAAAAGTTCGGGAGAAAATAAATCTTTGGTTCGAAAATTAAAAATAAACAATATAATTACTTTTTTCTAAAAAAAAAAGATGCACTAGCAACAATAATTCATATCACTGAAAGCACAGCTAAAGGCCAATTAGTAACATGGATTTGATAAAAAATAATAATAATAACCAATTGAATAACTTATGAACTAATTTATTAATTTTAATTAATTTTATAAAGGTGGAAAAATCTTCAAAATTCTTCTTATGGTAAACATTTTAAGTCATTTCAATTTTCATCTTCTTAAATATTTTATTATTTGACTTAAGTTATAATAACGTCACTTTATTGCAATCATATTAATTTTTTTCAAATTGATCAACTAAAATGCAGTTTTGTCGGCAGTTCTTTCGACTCTGGCATTATATTCATCATCTGAAATTCAAATTTCTAAATATTTTTTTAGCAACACAAGTTTTTTTTTTTTTTTTTTTTTTTTACTTTCCGAACGCTATAGTGAGGAAAGTATTGTAATCTTGTCAAAAATCCGAATACGCTTTGCTCGAATGAGCTGTAAGTTGGTAAGCATATTACAAGTCACCGTAGCACGAACCCTATTGATTTTGATGAATCTAGCACTTATAGTTTTTTTGCAGGGACACAAAGAAAAATTCTTTATCATTATGGCCTATGGGACCAAAACCTTAAAAGTGCGATAGCATCTAAACGCCTTCTTCAATTGAGCAAACAATTTATACAAATATTATAGGTCACAGATACTCAATCTCTATAGATTTTGGATAATCTAGCACTTATAGCTTTTTTACAGGGGCACAAAGAAATATTCTTTATCATTATGGCCTATGGGGCTAAATTTTTAAAAGTGTGATAGTGTCTAAACGCCTTATTAATCTGAGCAAAACATTTGTACACATGTTATAGGTCATAGTTGCACGAGCTGTATAGATTTTGGTGAATTTAGCACTTACAGTTTTTTTACAAGGACACAAAGAAAAATTCTTTATCATTATGGCCTATGGGGCCACATTTTTAAAAGTGTGATAGCATCTAAACGCCTTATTCAATTGAGCTGAAAATTTATGTGAATATTATAAATCACTGTTGCACTAAGCATTTTGGTGAATCTAGCATTTATAGGTTTTTACAAGGACACAACGAAACATTCTTTATCATTATGATCTATGGTCTCAAAGTTCAGTAGCGTTAAATAAAACATCGTGTAATATATAGAGAAAAATACTCAAACACTTTATTATGGTTTTCTCCTTTTTGTTTGTTTAGCAACTCTTTCTTTACTTTATCTACAAAAATGTTAATTACTCAATGTTCGAAAGTCGAGTGGAGTCACTCCAGATTTTTTTAAGAAGCTCTTGTGTGCCACTTCTTTCTGCCCATTTTCTAGTAAAATAGGCATGGATAAATATTTTTAAATTTTAGGAATAATTATATAAAAATGCGATTTTTATTTTTTTTATTTATTTATTTAATTTTTTTTTTTTTTTTTTAAGGAATCTTATATTTATTGATCAACATTTTATAAATTCCAAAACTTTTGATAATCGTATCAATATATATTTTTTTCTAAAGATTTTTTTTTTTTTTTTTTTTTTTTTATATATACTTATGTATATTTATGTAGTTTTGTGCGGTAGGAAAATTTATTTAAGACAAAAGAAACAAATTGCTTGTTATTCATGTTTGTTAACAATGTCTTTATACTTAAATATAAAAGTCCCATTTGATGATTAATAATTAGCAGATAAATTTTTTGAATAAATTATATAGCTCATTTAATAAGAAATGTTTTAATATTTGTATACTTGAAACAGCGGAAAGAAATTTCATCTCGTTCGATCGCGAGACTTTTTTTTTTTTTTTTTTTTTTTTTTGGTAATTGAATCTATCACGACTTGCAGTGCAGTCTGTGAATACGCTTGTCGAATGTTTACTTTTGTGATAACTATTTAGTGATTATTTATATTTATTTAAACTATATAGTTGTCAACATTGCTTGTATTTTATTCCAACACATGATTATGGATTCAGTTTTAAAATCCTTCAAACATTAAAAAATAAACAAGAAAGAAAACTTGGAGCTAAATTGTTTTACCTGTTGAGCGATACTTTTTTTCAATAGATTAATAAAAATATAGGTTAGTATCGAATATTTTATGTGGTAATTTCAAACAAACCCAGAGAAATAGACTAAGTTTATTCTAAAAAATGAAAGTATCTTGTTTTATTATTATAATGTTTTTAATTATAGTATTTAGAAACTATTTAAAATTTTTACAATAACTATAAAACTTTTTTTTTTTTTTTTAAATAAACATTAAAATTATCAGTTTGACACTTCATAGATTATAATGGATTATCTCTAGCTTTTTTTATCCATTTCTTTGGTGATAGGATATTTAATATATTTATACCTTATTGAATTATGGTGTTTACTAACGTAAAATAAACAATATTTAGTGACACATTTATAACATAAAAATTAAAATCAATTACCAGGCATACAATATTTTAAAAAGTAATTTAACAGTTCTAAAAGTATAAATAATTGTATTAAAAAAAACATTAAAATTATTATCTCCGGTTTTATACATGTAAATATTAATAGCTTTCATTTCAAACATGTAAATATGCATATATAAAAAAAGTATAATGGTTGAAAAAATGATTAAAAATTGAACATATATTCATAATACATCCACTCATATAATTTATAGATCTTACCTCAAGCTCTCTTTCTATATGACTTCAGATTATGTCATTATCTAGAAATAAAAATTACAAATTGCGTTAAGATTAAAAAGTATGCAATAAGTATTTTGTAATTATACTATAATTAAATAAACGATAAAAAAATCTATTAATTAAATGCAGCATAAAAACTAATACGATTTCACTACAATAAAAATTAACACCATCAGTATAAAGTTTCATTCATTTCAACTGTTTCTGTCATTCTAATTATTAAATAATACTATGAAAGTCCAGTAATTAAAAGTTCATAAATCTAATCCTTTTTTTTTTTTTATGAAAGTATATTTAAAAGTAATAATACTTTTTTTGTGTGTGTGTGTGCGTGTGTTCTTATATACGTTTATACTTAAAAAGGTAAATTGGAATTAGGAGGAACGTCTTTTCCCGCGGGCTTCGTGAATATAAATGAGTAATTAACAATATTATTGCTTCATAACATTCATGCATTTTTCTTCGCATTAAATATTTTAATGTTTTATAATTGTTTTAAATCAGACTTATGCAAAATAAACCTCCTAAAAATGGTATTTTTATTTTCCGTTTCAAATACAACACGCAAATTATAAAATTTGCATACATTTCTTTCATATAATCTTAGTATATTATATTCTCATAAAAAAGGGGGGAAGGGTGGGGGGGGGGGAGAAGATTACAAAATATCACTGAACAAAGTAATCTATTGCTTCCTAAAGTAAAACCCTAGACATTGGATCTAGAAAAAACACAAAAGGAAAATTAAATTTTAAAGACTGGTTTCGATAGCAATATGATTTTATGTATTTCCGATTTTAAGCTAAAAAACAAAATAAAATGTTTAATTTTTTAACATATCGTAGGATCGAATACGGAGAAAAGTTGCATCAAAAACAGATAAAAATAATAGAACGAAATTCATGCCAGCAACTGTAAACCAGTATAAATGCAATAGAAATTACCGAAGATCGCTCTTCAGGAAACACACAACTGAGGCGATTTTACGAATTAAAAAGGAGAATTCATGACTGCGGGATCATTACGTAACGTTTTAATTATTATTAGTAGCTATCTGGATAAAATGTATTCTGAAAATAAGCTGATAATTGTGCATGTAATATTGTATATTATAGTTAGTAATGTCGATTCATTTTGTTTCAGGAAATTTCAAGTTTGAAGTAGCCTATAATATGGAGAAGATAGAGGCTCACAGTGAAACTATTCCTTTAATTTGAACGGTCATAGTGCCTGAACCCCCCCCCCCCCCCCCAATAAGATGATGGTGGTTTTCGCAACTGATAGTCTGTCATGGTAGTAACTATTGTGATGTGATAAAAGAATTTTCAAACTAGCCAGATGTTCTTCACAGACAATCTAAGTAGGGAAAGACCATCTCTTACAAAATAGGCTGCCATAATGCAAAAAGTGGTAGACATTATCCTATTAATTCGAAGTACAACCATCCAAGTAATAATGAAAGAAACTTATCTTAATCATGGCAGTGTGTGCAAAAATTATTCATTAAAAAAAAAAAAATATGCACATGTTAAAGGTATCTGTACGCTGTGTTCCATGATTATTTACTCACTTCTTGTCAGATGCAAACAACAGCACAACCTTGACAAGGATGATGTTGAATTTTTGAAGCAAAACAAACAGAACTTTTTACGTCGCCTGGTAAATAGAAGTAGGTCTTAGATCTATCAAGATGATCAAGAGACTAAAAATATGAGCAATGAGTGGCAATTTAAATTCCCACTAAGGTACAAAAGTTTGCAGAAAGGTCTTACTGTCTGTTTTGAAGACTGACGTAGAGACATTTATATACTACCTGGAAAAAGCTCAGACTATCACTGATCCATATTACTATATTACTACACCAAATGTGTCAATCATTTTGCCAACAATGCTCCCACTCATTCGCATCGAAACACGTTTGAGGAATGAAAACAATATGGCATTTAAATGTATGCACGTCCACTTTTTTCGCCCGATCTCGCTGAATCGACTTTTTATTATTCCATGAACTTAAACACCGTTGCTGGGTTGGCCATTACAGCCAAAATTACATCATTTACGAGATAAATCAACGATTTTAGACGCAATCTGTTGAGTTCAACGATGATAGCCTATGAAAAGTCAGAAATTCTTGGGAAAGAGTGTAATTTTGAATGATGATTACGTAAAGAAGTTATAAGATTAATAAATAAAAATATAAACAAAAATTAATAAAGCTTCTATCTAGTTTATTTTTCGTAACATACAAATCTTTACGATAACCCGTCGCATTTTCCTGAAACTAACAAAAAAAAGGTTTAAATATGCGTAATAAAGAAATTTAATTAATCTTCTCCAATAATCTTTATACGTTTATAATGGTATGAGTTAGAAATAGTATATTCAAGAAATGATAGCTGTCATACAAAATACGTACAGCTCACAGTTTCTTCTTACTTCAATTCAATAAAGGATTCTATAGAATTATAAAGAGTTCTGAAATTTTGACATTTACATTTTCTATTCTGTAAGATTTATTGCTTTTCTGTTTACATATAATGTTTTTTATTGTTTTGCAATATTAACAAATAAAATACTTTTCACAACTTTTTTGTTGTTGTTGTTGTTGTTTGTTTGTTTCATTCAAGCCTCGCAGTGTTCCTAAAATTTTACACGCATTTTATATTATTGTCACCGCTATTGTCAAAAATAAATTTTTCTGGAATACTTTTGAATGTTTAATTGCTAAAATATTGTGTAATAAAACATTTTTACTTTTCGAACATAAATATGTAAGGAAAATATTGTAATCATGTCGAAAATTCGACTTTGAAATTTCAGTGTTTCTGTACATTTTGAGGTTCCCTGAGTTTATTTTAACTATTTTTACGAGGATGTATATATGTGTGTGTGTGTGTGTGTGTGTGTGTGTGTGATTTAACACGATAGCGCCTAAACGCTTTGTTCAAATGAGCTGAAATTTAGTACGTATATGTAGGTCACCATAGCACTAACTCTATTGATTTTGGTGAATCTAGGGCATATAGTTTTTTTTACAGGGAAACAAAAAAATTCTTTATCATTATGGCCTATGAGCCCAAATTTTTTCAAGTGCGATAGCGTCGAAATGCCTTGTTCGTCTGAACTGTAAATTTATGTAAATATTATAAGTCACCGTCGCATAAACTGTATAAATTTTGGTGAATCTAGCCCTATACAGTGTTTTTCAGAGACACAAAGAAAAATTCTTTATCATTACGGTCTACGGACCCAAATTGTATTTAAAAGTGTGATAGCTTCTAAACACCTTATTCAATTAATTTGAAAAAAACATGCTATAGGTCATCGTTGCACGAAATGTATAGACTTTGGTGATTCAAGCCCTTATAGAGTTTCACAGGGACACAACGAAAAATTCTTTATCATTGTGATCTCCGGGTTCAAATGATTTGAAGTTCAATGACGTAAAATTAAACAATGGGGAAAAATACTCAAACACCGTATTATAGTTTTCCCTTTTGTTTATTCAGTAGTTTGTCTTACTTTAAGTAATTAACGGTTGTATAAATAAATTAATGTTCAGAAAATCAAGTTGAGTTACTCCATTTTTTTTTTATTTTTTTTTTTACTTGTGGTAAGAATATAATAAAATGAGGGTAAAATTTTAGGAACGCAGCGAGGACTGTTCATTACATTTCACTTAGAAGATATAGAAGGTAGTTGATATTATACAATTATATTTTGAAAAAAATTTCTTTACAGATTACTTCAGTAACTAAAAACGCAGCATAGCAAAATTTTAGATACGTAATAATGAGCTACCCATTTTTATATATGGTGATATGTATTTTCAAAAAGTACTTTAATATTCAAATTTTACTGCAATAAACTCATATTAAATTGCAAGAAAATAATAGTGACTTTTATTACCACATTTATTTATTTTTTTTATTTTTACGTACTATATTTCTAGAATGTATTATTTAAAAATGCAATAATAATGTTAAACTTTAATAAATACTGCCTCATAATTTATTTGACATTTATATTGGTCTCTAAAAATTGTTAATGATTAATATTAAATAAAATAAAAAAAGTACTCTCCTTTCTGTTTTTAGAAGTCATTAAAATAATATTTATATTTTGTCTTTGGCATTCGTTCTGTTATGAAGAATAAGATACAAATACAGCTTTAAAAGATTTGTGTGAATTTTCTTTGTTATATATATTCCTTTGTTATATATGTATCTAACAAAGGAATATACAACTTAATAATATAATACTGAATAATTAAAGGATAATATATAACTTAATTACACTTTCTGTTTATTTCAAATCAAAGAGCCTTGTGTGCATTTAGTTTTTTTAGTACACTGGGAATGTCTTTATCCATTAACATTTCATCCTTTTTTCCCTGTAGCAGTAATTAAAGTTATATATTTCATATCCTAAATATCGAATATTACGACAAATAAATAAAAAAAGTAAAGGATTTTCATGAAACGTCGCATTTAAATGCACCAATTAATCCGATGTGTTATTTATTTATAAAAAAATATATATTTAAAGAAAATTAACGATACATTCTTTTAAAAATTAGTAATATTTTTAGTAAAAATGTTATCAATTGAGTTATCAATTGAAGTCTCATTATTGCCTGCCTGATCTTCTTCGTTCATTTATTAAAAGAATATTAGTTTGAACAACTTTTTGTTAAATATTTTGCACAAAATGATTTAATTTAATCTTTTTTTTTTTTTTTTTTTTTTTAAGAATTTTTTCGTTAGTGGAAGGTACCTTAACATATTTTTAATCCCTGAAAAGTAATAAAAATGTAATAAAACACTTAATATTTATTTGTAAGTCTTATAAAATTATCATGATATTTTTCAGAGATATCTTAATTTAAAAGACACCTTTTGTACCCTGGTTTGAAAAGTGGCACAACTAAAAAATGCCGCATTTGAGAAAAATCAACTTAAATACAGTGTGTCCTAAAAGTTCCAGTACTGACGCTGATGTATTTTTTATTTACAAAACAACAAACCTTAAAACGATTATTTTTATGCTAATGATAAAAGGCACATTTAAAATAACGGAGGAAAAAATAAACAACTTACATTTATAATAAATCTTCAAAATGTCCACCTTTTTCAAGGAGGCAAAGCTGAAATCGTTTGCGCATGTGTTTAGAAACGCGTTTTAACATGCTGGGAGTGACTTCTTGTAGAGAAACTTGTACACACCTGCACAGAACCTGTATTACGAAATTGTCGAACGAGATGATATAGCATATTTTTACTCAGTATAGCATCCTCTGGATATTTATATCGCCAAACATCTTTGCATCTTTCATACGATTTACATTCAAAATAAGCTTCAAACAGCGTAAAGCCGCTATCAGACGAAAGACCGTATCTTCTGAAGTATAAGCTATTGCATCTCAAACCTGCCGAACGACACCCTTTCTCCGAATACAGGGTTGTTTTTCAGCACGTACAAAATCCACAAAATGTAAAGAGGGAATGCAATATTTGGCGATACATCGCTAAAAATAGATCGAGTAATGGAATGGAGATGATGTTTATTCTTTGCCTTTTGCTTCCTGCGCTCTGATTGGAGGAGTTCAGGCTAACAACTACAATATAAGATTTAAACAGTCGAAAATGCGTGAAAGAAGACTATACGATAGGCAAAAGTATCAAACGAAGGTATTTCGTCAGTTTTCCTCCTGAAAAACCGGTTTATGCTGAACTATAGGCTAATGCAGTTTATACGGTCTTTCGTCTGATAGCGGCTTTATTCTCTGAATGCGTGATAAACTCATTTCACTATGAAGAACAAAATAACGTAAAACTTTGTTCTCACACAACTTGAGCGAGAAAAAAAACATACGATAAAAATTAAAGAATTGATGCAATAATAAGCAGACGATAAAATTTAATATTTTAAAAGAATCATGGACACAATGAGTTCTTTAAGTTGGAGTACTGGAACTTTTAGGACTATAACGATAAATGAAAGACTAGCCTACAATAAAACTGATACGAGTGCGCCACAGGTGGATAAATTGCGAGATAGATACCTGACGCTTTTCGTGAATGTTGGGGTACGTCATGCATATTTTTCAATGACATAAACTCAATATTGTTCTCCTCTTTTTTTAATTATGACACTTTTTTACCGGTGGGGGATTTTATTTCATATTATTTACGTCATTCCTTTAATTATTTTCTATTTAACTAATGTTTTTTTTTTTTTTTTCACGAACCATTTATAATGTAAAAATATTATGCATTTTGAAAGAATATTTTTCATTCAATTTTCAATATCTTTAAAAATAAATGCATAAATTATAAAGATATTTAACGTTATAAAAATTCATGATTAAAATTTAAGAGAAATTCACATTTATTATGGTACATTTACTATTTAAAACGACTTCACATTTAAAAAAAACGACTGAAAGTGATTATGGATAATTTGCGACTAAAATCAGAGCCATAATTAAATTAAGTATACATTAAAAATGTAGATTATTCTCTTGAAGAATAAAAAAGGGAAAAGAACGAATAAAGAGAAAACTGGTTTTTTATGGACCGATTCTGTAATTTTAAAATGTTCTAAAAGAAATTGTATTGAACTTCTTTAGAAATACTCTTATCAAATTATATAAATTGATATTTATAAAAGTTTAACTAATTTAGATAAGAATTTTAATGCATTCGGATATATATAGATATAAAAGATTATATCAATGAGATTTTTTTTGTTGTTGTTTCCTTGCAAACGTCCTTTTCTCATTTCAAAGACATAGCATTAATAATAAGATATACATCTCATATTTTAAATTACATAAAATGTTTTATGTATATATATAGATATATATATTTTTAATTTAGTACATTTATTTTTATGTGATATTGTGAATTCTAGTTGGAATTAGTTATACGATTTATGAAATCAGTGTTCGACATTTCAAAAAGCACTAAACTAGTCTATTATTTTAAATTAAACAAAAATTCACAAGTAAGCTGTTCAACTGATGAGCTTACACAATATAAAAAAAAGCTCAATTTTTTCGGTTAAAACATGAAATACTATTCAAATAACTATAGATAGTATTGCTTGTGTAAGTACGACAGGAGTACTTCATTTAGACAGCGATTTTGTATTGTCGCCATTTATTGTATGACACCTTGAACGAACGTTCAAACATTTTTGTTTTTATTTAAAATATATAATGCTAAAATTATGTCATATCTGCCCGGATTATTAGAGTTTATATAAAATTTTTACACTTATTAATAGGGACAAAATCTAGATAACCCTGTGTTTTTAAGTTCAGTCGGATAATTGGTTAAAAAATATAAGTAAAAAGCCCCATTTTAACTTTAAAATTTTTGGAAAAGAAAAAATATATTGGTACCAAAAATAAATAAGTAGATGTATTTCTTTTCATATCCAAAAAATATAATAATAATAATAATAATAACAATAAAGAAAGGAAAAAGAAAAAAACACTTTTTTTTTTTTTTTTTATCAAAATAAAATTGAGAAAAATCGTGCTAAAGAAATAGAAAAGCTTTTCAGTATAGAATCCGTTTGCGAAATTTGAAATTTGGCACCGAAGTAGATTGGACGTTTCTCGCCAAGGTCTTTACAAGGTCTCGCAATTGCGATAGTCATTTCAATTCATCGCCGAAATGACAACAAAAACAGGAAAAACGCCAAAGGGATTCTATGCTAAAGCTATATCAAAGTAGTTTTAAGAAATGAATACAGTAACCGATGCTAGGGAATAAAATAAACTTACAGCATGCCTTTATATGGAAGAGTACATTAAAACAAGTCCTGTAGTACTAAATTAAATTATGTTTACAAATAATTAAAGCAGATTTTTTTTAACATGTTTAAACATTGCTGCTATGTTCGATTCCATTTCGACCCAAAATTGACATCATGAAAATTTATATTTTATGATGATATTCTTCAGAAAATCAAACGTTTAAACTAATTTAATTCTAAAATAGAAATTTAAAATATTTTAAGATATTGAAAATAAAAGTCATTGATGCATTTTTAGGATCAAATAGAAAGTGTGTAAGTTGGAAACAAATACAGCACTGTTAAAAAAAAATTTTTACAGAAAAACTTCTAAAAATCATTTATCTAAAGTCATGTAACACTACAGCGAAAAGTAAGCAGATATGTTAAAAAAATATTTTATATATCCATTTCAATGGCTAATATTATTTTAATTATTAGAGGTAGTATGCAAATTATTTATAATACATTTGTTCCGAAATAGAATGATTCAATTTTAAATTTTATTGAGAAATTAAATAATTTAAAAGAATATATATAGAATAAAGATTGAGAATCTTGATTACTTTATTTTATTTGAGTACGATTGTAAATTTACCGAGACTCTGGATAAATATTTCAGTAAATTTACACAATTTTTTTTTTTTTTTTTTCGGTGCCAGGAAGTTTAATCGATTTAAATTACATACACTGTAAAAAAAAAACGGTAGATTTACAGCATAATATGCTGGCAATATGGGTGCATGGAAGGGGGGGGGGTAAAAAAGAAGTAATTTACAGTAGAAAAGCCGTAAAAGAGTCTTTTGTTACAGATGTTTCCGCTGTAAATTGCTTTATTTAACAGCAAAATGTGCTGGCAATATGGGTGCCAGCACATTTTGCTGTAAAAGCTTCCGTTTTTTTTTTTTTTTTTTTTTTTTTTTTTTTTTTTACAGTGTATATCTTTAGAAGAAATGGTAGAAACAATTTTAACCCCTTACCAGCCGACGAAAAATTACGAGTTTCGCGTCCCAGTGCTACTATCTTTCTCACAGGCGAGTGTAGTTATGTGTTCCTTTCCAATTCCTTCCACTCCCCATCTTCTCCGAGGTAAGTAAATCCTTCGAAAAGACTGTCATGTTCATTTAATTGCGTTCCAAAGCCGTGAGACTAGTTTCACTGGTAACAACGTAACACAAAGGATTATACTTCTGCAAGACGTATATATGCGTCCTGGGTAGTTAACGCATCGACATAGCGAGACGAATATATACACCCGGGGAGTTACGGGGTTATCTAAAACTAAATGTTATCAGGCCAGAAATGGAGCTGAGGCTTTTGTCATAACGGGCAAATACTCTCATCCCTCATCTAATAAGATTGGCGCCCTATTTGCCCAATTTACTCACGTTTTATATTATAGATATAAATTATCGTTATTATAATAGGTTAATTTAAATTTCATTTGTTCAGAGAATAATTGTACAGTTTTATGTATGGGGGGGGGGGGGGTTAGTTATGAATCGATTATTGCAATAACTAGTTTCAACTGCGATGAATAAGTTAAACTTGACCAAATATATACTATACATTTTTTAGCTTTTTTTTTCCCTTAAAACAAAAATAATAAACAAAAATACATTATTTAGATGCACAAAATTTTTTTAAAATATGGTATGACTAGAAATTACGATTGATTTACAATTCACACAGAAATAATTTAACCCCTTGGGTACATTTGACGACTGAGACACGTCATTGACTTTTTTTGTTTTTTATTTTTGTTTTGCAATTCTAATTACTTGAAGACATCTTAATACTACATATGTCACCAATATTTTAGAAATAAATAAATTCTTACGTAAAATGTACTGTTTTTACATACTACTCCAAGCAACCAAAAATTATATCCGTTCCACATGCAAATATCTTCTCAAATAAATCCGTACTCAAGGGGTTAAAACATTATAGAAATTGCATTGAATGCCTTTCTGTTGCGTTATGCATTTTAAAAAATTTCAATTTTATTGAAAAATTAACATTTAAGCGATGTAGCGAGTACGTACAGATGGAAAGTGTGTAATAGACTAAGCAAACTATTTTATTTTTATTTCTAATTAATTTCATTTTGTATTACATTTAAGTGATCATTTTTTAATTATTATACATAAAACGTTTTCAGTAGATATTTCTACTTTGCGAGAAAACGCACAAAACACATAGTTTCTGGTAAATTCTGCCAAAGAAACAATTTTTTTTTTTTTTTTTTTCAGCATTTATGAATTATTTGGGAAAAAAACAGTCAAGTAGTCTTTTTAGAATAGTGTTATTAATTTTGAAATAAGTTAAAAGCGTGTTTCCTGAAAATAATAGTAGTGTCAAAAGAAAATTACATTTTTATTTGTTTTCAATATATTCTTTAAATTTTAAACAAAAATAACTACTATCTATTTTTTAAAACGAAAACATTTAATTAAATGTTATTTTTAAACATTTTATAATCATTAAATATTTTAATTAACTTACTTTTTTTTTAAAACAATAATTGTGGAAGAAGAAAAAAGAAAGACTTCAAAGACAGGAAAAGATAAAGATAATTTACATTTTTTTTTTCAAACTCAAAGAAAAAAAAGGTCACAAGCTTGTTATGTTTCACAATGTGTTTTTTGTGTCACTAATTTCATAAAACATCCTGTATTTGCATACTTTAAATTTACAATTAAAATTTTTCGAATTAAAATTCGCTTATGTGAGTTGCAATATTTCTTTTTGCGCTGCATTAATAATGAAGATTTTTTATGGGATTAAAAAAAAAAAAAAAAAGAAAAAAGAAAAAAAAAAAAAACAGTTGATTCAAGAATATTTGCATTTATTATCAAGATCTCGAGATTAAAAAAAAATAATTCTTCTCACAAAATAAAAGAATAGAAAATGCTTACGAAAGCTTCAATGATTTAATTTAATTAATAAGTCACATTAATCAGGATTTTTTTTTTCTTTTCGCTTGCAAAAAAAAAAAAAAATAGTTCTAATAAACAGGTTGTATAAAGTACCATTTTCTGAAGAACAGTAACAATGAAAGTATCCTATGAATAATTTATTATTTTAAATAGTCCTACAATGAATATTTTACAAGAACAATACCTAATATATTTCTTTAAAAAACCTACTAAAATATTCAAAAGAAGCTCCAGGGAACTTGTTTGAAAATCTGCCCATTTTGCAAAAATTTTCATAAATATTAATAAAGTATATACATATATATGTATATACTTTATTATTATTATTTTTTTTTTTTTACGATTCTTATACAAGCAATAAATGAAAAAACATTGTTGTATCCTGTAATTTGTCTTCATTTTTTACTTCCTTATACAGAGTATAAGGAAGTATAGTAATCTCTTAAGTTATAAATGCCGTTAAAGTAAATCAAAATTAGTTAACCTTCTGTCGTCGTGCTAGTTATAATGTCGGTACCTCCAACAAATTCAAGCTAAAGCCCGCTCTACGTAACTTTCCAGTATTACTATTGTTAATTCACAGAAAGTTAATTTCTCACTCTAAAAAATTCAGTAAACAACAAAACTGTGCTCTCTTGTCGTTGCTATAGCAATTCGGTCAGTCCAACAAGTACCCACTGATTCAATAAGCTACCATCCACTCAACTTCCTCTTACTCAGACTACAGTACTTAGTAAGCCTCAGTTCTTATTTTCTAACAATAATCTACCAACAATCTTCAAATATTAAATAACTCATTTATTTATTTATTTATTTTATTTTACTTAATTTTTTTAGGGTGTGGCGGTGTCTGGTCCTCGTTAATCTGTGCTGCACCGTCAAGTGCTGGATGGGGTCGTTTAGCAGTCATCGGGCTACCAACGCGGGGTACCATCCCCCGTGGTGGATCAAAATTGCGATGGTCCCTCTTTCTCTTCTCCATTCAGCCTCCCTGCGCAAAGTAATTTCCCTCCCAGTTAGGTGTATTTAGGCTTTGCCACTTCAAAATCTTCTAAATTTTCGCTATGCGCTCAAAACTATCTTTCATCTCCCAATGGCTTCACGTATTATTTTTTTTTTTTTAATATAATCTCACTGTTCCTATCTCGTTCAGCTTCTTTCTTAAATCTTAAGTGTAGTCCCCTTCCCCTTTACAAATGACCTCCACTTTTGGTTTTAATTATTGTGTGCACTACTACCTTTAGCGGCACCCCCAGCGGTTTTTTTTTTTCTTCTTCTTCCTCCTTCCCTGCCTAAATTCAAAATTGTTTTAATTTTTTTTTTTGTTTTCCGGTTATTTCGACTCTCAGCTAGTAAGTTCACTTATCTCAAATTCCATAGCATCCAGGAGCATGTCTGTGCTTTTCCACCGTGGCTATCTTGGAGGGTGTGGTGTGCAAATCGAGCTATGTGTCCAAGAAGTAGAAGTCGCTACCCTGCAATTCCTGAGCTCTGGTGTTCTAGTCACATTGCTGCCCAGAAGTGACGTAGCAGTTCCATCTAGTTCCTGATGATGATGGATGAAGTCTGAACGAAGAATCATCGGGCACAGCTCGTTCTATTTAGCGACTAGATTACTGTCTGGTGTAGGCATCTTCCATGCGGTGATCTGGCAGTTTATTCTCTCTGGCGGACGGCATCCAACCAGTTAAGCTTGGCCGAGCCTTGGCAAGCAAGGGCCGTCCAAAGGTTTCTAAGGAAGTATAGTAATCCCGATTTGCGAAATGGATTTTGTATTTCCCATTGCTCGAAAACAAATGATCGCTGAATGTTCCCAACTTATACGTGTGACTGTCATGATGTCTTTGTACACCTGCAAGTGTCTGAACAAGAGCTCTCGTCTTAGAGATGTAAGCGACTTTACATGATTTTTCGTGACGTCTTTATGCATCTGGTATAACTCAAAAACGGTTGGACGTAGAAAGTTGCGAATTGGTACATAGGTTTGTTATAACATCTAGTTGTGCACCTCCCATTTTGGTCTTTCTGTGACTATCCGTTTTGGAGACATTTAAGAAAATTATATTCCAATGAGTGTATAAGGAAGTCATGTGATGATTTTCCGTTTTGGAGATATTTAGAAAAATTAGGTTCATAATGACCAAAAATACATAGGTTTTGGCCATAATGTATAAAAAAACGGTAAAAACTCAAAAACTGTTTGGACAATTCTTGCATTTGATTTTTAACTGACTTCCCGACTAGCTAGACATTTGAAACTTTCATAATAGTTCAGAACACGATGAAAATGCATTTTTTAAATATTTTTTGTCAACTGCTTCGGGTACCTGCAGCTTTCGGCAGCGTTATCAGTACAAATCTTGCAATCGATTTTTAACTAATTTCCCGACTAGCTAGTCATTTGAAACTTTCAGAAAACCTCAGAGCCCGGTGGCAATACATTTTTAAAATATTGTTAGCCAACTGTTTCGGGTCCTTGCTCCTTCAGCTGCGTTTATATGATTCAACAGAAAATTTATTTAACTTTTTTCCCGACTATCTAGACATTTGAAACTTTCAGAATAGTTCAGAACAGGGTGAAAATGCATTTTTTTAAATACTTTTAGCCAATTGTTTCGGGTCCCTGCTGCTTTCGTTAGCATTACCAGTATAAATTTTGCAATCGGATTTTAACTAACTTCCCAACTAGCTAGACATTTGAAACTTTCAGAAAAGCTTAGAACACGGTGATAATGCAATTTTTAAATATTTTTAGCCAACATTCTCGGGTCCAATGACAATGCTTTTTAACATTATGTATATATTTCTAAAGATGTATAAGGAAGTCATGTCGTACCAACATCAGATTTTTTTTTTTTTTTTTTTTTACCAGTTACTTGCCAAAACTTTTATATTAGCTAATTTTCTCTTATTTATTTAAATGTATAAGTTTTAGTTAGAATTATTGAAAGATTACTACAAATTTCAAGAAATTAAGTCAACTACTATAAATCGTGACATTTTTGGTACAGTGGCAGAAAGCGCTGTCTAAAATATTGTCTAAAACGATAAAAAATATATCGATCCAAATAAAGGAAAATGACTGGAAATAGGTAATGAATCATGTTAAATTACTGTTATTTTCGAAGTACTTTATTATTTCCAATTGTTAATAAGAGTTGGAGATATTTCTTTTACGGTCACAATAAGAACAATGAGTTCGAGAACGGAGGTTTAAAGTGGATTCGTAACAACTCAAAACATTTATGTATCAATGAAAATTCGAATCCAGTACCTGCGAACTAAAAGCCAGAGTGCTAATTATTCCACCACTTGTTCTGGGCAAATAACAAAATCGAGAACTACGGTTTAAAGGGGATTCCGAATAACTCAAAAGAACGTATGTCTGGAGGACGGCAAACCGGTACCTGCGAACTGAAAGCCACTGTGCTAGCTATTAAGTTACTAGCTCTGGGAAAATAAGAAAACAATTGTTCTTTTATTACTGCATTACAATACAACTTTGTAAATTTGAATAGTTGAATAACTATTAGTAACTCTATCACAAATGGAGATTATAATTTAAATGCAGTGGTTTTGAGACATACTTCAAACCTGTAAAATGAAAGTTTTAAAAGGATTCAAAATAACAAACATTTTTAAATCGTCAAGCATTAATGTGATTTATAGCCCTCAGCCTCTATATTTAGTTACTCACAATAATTTCCAACTGTAAATAATTTGTTAAGATTTTTTTTTTTCGTTAATTTCATTTATTTATTTATTTTTATTATTTGTTTCGCTTTATTTGATGTTGCATAATTTGAAGTTGATAGTTATGCATTTCTTTTATATATCATAACTTTCTTTGGTGTAAAACAACCACATGACTTCCATTACCCACTATTCCACGTATTATATGTATTTTTTGGAGATAATGTCATCAGAAGAGATAAAAGTGACCTAAAGAAGTAGTAGGGACCTAAAATTTTTCCAGCAAGAGAAATTTTATACACATGTAAAGACATTTAAAACGAAGCTTATATATATAGGGAGGTAAAAAATGATGGGGGAGGGGGTGGTGGTAGCGTTATTTTTTGAAACACCAATTTCCGAGATTTAGAACTAACCTACCTAAGCAGAATGACTGTTGAATTTTCCTCTAATAACCACGTAATACATGAAAAAGGAATGGATTTATATTACAATTTTCAAGAAAATCGTTACAGCCGTTTTTGAGATACCAACTTTTACCAAAACTCAAGTATAGACCGGAAAACAATAATTACATACAATATGATATTTAAAAGTAAGTTAAAACAAGTTTCAAAAAAATCCGTACAGCGGTCTTTAAAAGAACGCGCTTGCGAGATCTGAAATTGAGCTATTTATACAGGACGCCTATCAATTTTCCTGAACTAACCAACTATATCATTCGGAAGGACATCTAATAGAGTGTGAATAGAGCAAATTTGAAGAAAATCGTTGGAGCCGTTTTTTAGATACGGAATTCCAGTACCACTTCCGGTTTCCGATGTCCTACTTCCGGTTTTTCCATTTTTACCAAAATTTGGAAAATTCATCTGTACAACAGACCTGTCTCAATTCTCAAGTTTCGTAGTTCTGTCTGTATTAGTTTTGGAGATATTATTGCTAGAAGATTCCGTACATACACGCATACACACACACACACACACACACACACACACACACACACACACACACACACACACACACACACACACACACACACACACACACACACACACACACACACTGGCCAATTGCCAAAAACCACTTTTTTGGACTAAGGGGACCTTAAAACATGTAAATCAGGTGAAATCTCGATATCGAATTTTTTGACCAAATGCAATATTTCCATTACCTACGGTAGTAAGGTAATGGAAGTAAAAGTATGTAATTATTTACGATGTTGTTTTAAAATTTTCTTGCTACTTACTAAAAAAAAAAAAGATAATAATCCCCAAATGACAAAAAAGAAAAGTACTTGTCTGACGATAACAAAATGAACAGTATGTATATATGTGTGTGTGTGTGTGTGTGTGTGTGTGCAGATAGATATCAGCTTTTGTCTTTGGAATTTCTATATTAAAGCAAATTATATATCTTCTTTCTAAAATAAATGTGTGTGTGTGTGTGTGTATAATATCCTTCCGTATTGCAAATTTTAAAATAAAGCACCTTAAAAACTGTTCACTGTGAAATTTTATTTTAAATGAAAAAGATGTAATAGGACATTGCATTTCAACTTTGTTCAATAGATTACTTCAGGGTATTTCTGTGAAATCAATGGGGAATATTCTGGAAGGCGAATTCCAATGTAATTCTCATTATTGCTGACTGAGAACAATATGGCTTTTCAGTGTCACCGCAAGATGGATTCTTGTTGACTAAATAGGTATTGGGCTGAACATTTCATAGATCGTGTTTTAGGATGTACAGTGAAATTTGCTTGAATGATTTATTCCAGAGGTGAATTACACAGGAGTTGCTTACCTTGGGAAGATTAAGCTATTTAAAATATGATTCTGGTATTTATTAACAGAGAAAAGTTATGTCTGTTGAAAGGTCCGTATATTGTGAATATATCTTTCAATAAATAATATCTCGTATTCATTTAAAAGATTATCACTTCAGCACCTTTCTATGCAATTGCAGATGTATTTGGAAAATGTATTTGGAACGATAGTTTTAATGCTTTTCCTTTTGGCTTAATTTTCATTTATTTTTCGCATTTATTGAAGTAAATTTTGTATAAGCAATAATTAATAAGCATGTAATGATTATATTAAAATGCAGAATACGAAATAAAAAAATCATAACAAAAAAATTATCAAATCTAATGCGAATGTACAAATACATTCTAATAATATAATGCAAAATTAATAAAAGTTCATAAATAACTATTACAAAAGAAAGCAATTGGAGTGATAACTGCGATCCGTTGTTTAATCAATGTTATTTTCTTTTGTGTTCAGTTATTGTGAATTACGTTACTGTTTACATACACAAAATATTTATATTCAAATACTACATAATAACATCTTTATTAATTAGGAATCTACACCCTAAGAAATCTCAGTAAAAGTTGAAGAGTTTAACATTAAATTGTTCGGAAAGCTCCCTTCTTTAAAAAAAAAAAAAAAAAAAAAAATCCAGTTCCTGTAATTGTAATAAACTGCTGCAAAATCTAGAGTAATGAACATTTATAAAAGTTCACTTCCCTTCTTCGAGAAAAAAATCATTGTATCTTTACTGGCATGACTTTATTTTTACGGTCAGTGACTGGAACATTTTTTCCCATTCATTAACCTTAATTTAGTGTATGCAAATAATTTTACAATGTACACGTACTTGTAACAAAGTGCTGTAAAATTCAGAGTGTTGACCGTTTATTAGAGATCAGTTCCCTTCTTCGAGAAACAGTCATGGCAGTGTCAAAAGTTTTCTCTCGTACATTAAATAAAAACTAGTTGGCATAGGTAGACTCTGCTCAGTTCCCCATCATATTTATGTTCTCATAAACTTCTAGCGGGAGACATATTATAATCATGTTAAAAGAAATTAATTGGACCTAAGCTTGATACAGTGACAGAATGAAATCCCCGCCTAATAGGCTATCCACCGTTCACTTTGATATATTTATCTTATTCAAATCTATTAATTTATTTTATCAGGGTCAATTCTGTTGTTTAGTTTTCATATTCATGCTACTATTTCCAAAGCAATAATCCTCAAAATTCATATTTATATGAAAAATTTACAATTTCACTATGTTGATAAAATCGTAAATTACGAATAATTTACGAAATTTTCCTATTAGAATATTTGTATTCAATCATGTTCAAACAAATATCATAAATGTAATTTTGAAGTTGTCTAATGTATTTATGATCCTCAAAATGGAAGTGTATGCTCAATTTTGCCTTATTCTGCCATTTTAAGTAAATCGTAAATTCCAAATAACTTACGAATTTTTTTAATTGGAAAAATCATAGTCTATGATATTCATGCCAGTATCCAAAATAATATTTAAAAAGTGGTTTGACATCTTTACGATGAAAATATCATTCAAGATTGACGTTTATGTGAAATTTTGCTCTAATCTGCCATGTTAAGAAATTCGTAATTTTCCAATAACTTACGAAATTTTTATATTGGAAAATTCATCGTCATTAATATTCATGCCAGTGTCCTAAATAATATTTCAAAAGTAGTCTGACATCTTTACGATGAAAACATCTCTCAAAATTAACGTTTATGTGAAATTTTGCCCTATTCTGCCATGTTAAGAAATTCGTAAATTTCCAATAACTTGCGAAATTTTCAAAGTTGCATATTTATAGTTACTGATGTTCATTCCGGCATCAAAACTGATATTTTAAAACTAGTCCGACATTTTTACAGTAAAATGTTTCCATTTAATGCACGTTTAAGTGAAATTTTGTCCTATTCTCCCATGTTAAGAAAATCGTAAATTTCTCATAACTTACGAAGTTTTTTAATTCGAATGTTTCAAATGAATAGGGTTCTTGCCAGTGTCGAAAGTATTATTTTAAAACTGATCTGACCTCTCTGCGATCATTTGTTCGTGAGATATCGTGTTAACAGACTAACAAACTAACGGACTGACACACTAACAGACACCCTACAGACAGACACCATACAAATTTTGTCATTTTCGGATTCCTCACACCTGAAACCGTATAAAAAAGTCAAAAAAGCGAGGTCGAAATTTTCTCGATTTCCTAAGTTCCCCATACCTATAGTATGATGGGGAACTAATTCATATCTAAATTAAACAATTATTAACGTGCATGAGCTATCTTTTTAGGAAGCGCAAACATTATTTTTATCATATTTTTATCTACATTCTATTCATCCTTTAACACTTTCTGTAAATTTTGTGATAACAATTCTATGTTATCGCAGAATACTTTTTTCGAATTGTACTTTCAAAAGAAGATGAGGAGGTTCAAATTGCTTTTCTATAGAAATACTGGCTGAAGATAGGAAATAACTGCCCGAGCAACAACCTTGCTTCAAATCGTGTTTGAAACAAAGTGCATTCATCAAGTAGGAAGTGGTGCACTATTTACTGCACCGAATAACTACTATTTCTTTCTCAGTGCTGTTTTTTTTTTTTTTTTTTTTTTTTTTTTTTTTTTTTTTTTTAATAAATAAATAAATAAATAAAATAACCCTAAATAAAATAACCCTAATAAAGACAATTTTTAATTGAATAATCCGATTTTTTTTTTTTATGTCTGTAGGTATTTAAAGATTTATTTTATTATTATTATTATTATTATATGAGTCTTAAAATACTGTATTTTTGGTTCCCTACTTAAAATGTTCGATTTAATTCATTTTTCAATATTTATTTTTTCAATACTGACGTGACAACTTTTTGAAAGGCATTTTAATTCAGAAATATTGCGCTTTGTAAGAGATATCAATAAAATTTTATTAATAGGTAGATAATAACAAACAGATTGAAAATTCAGATTGTTGGCATTTCAGAAAAATTCGAAAAGTGTCTCTCATAATAAGAAATCTCTTAGGAATGTAAAATATCGCGTTATTTTCAAAATTTAGAACATAAATTATGACTAGAAGTTTTTTTTCCTAATGATTATATGTTTAAATATAAAAGATTTTATATTTCTAATTATAAAAATAGTTTTCTTACAGTCGGCAGCAAAATTATTAAAGCACACATCCCCACTTTTCATATGTTTTATTATTATTATTATTTTTTTTTTTTTTTATCGCTAATTTTTATCATCATCTTGCATATTTATAAACAGTGTAGGACTAAGATCAAGAAAAATCAAATATTTATATATAATATCTCTCGTCAAATATTTACTTAATAACACAGTATTAAGTGCCCATATTTTAAGTAGGAATTATTGCTAGTGCTTCAATAATTTTGCTGTCTACTGTAATTTGTATTTACTTAAAATCTAAACATCGTAAACAAATGTATCATGTACAAAACTGTTTAGGAAATGCTATAAGTAAATTTGTTTAATTTTTCTTTCTGTCAGGCGAAAAGGATATATTTTCTAACCGATAAAACAATCTTCACATAACAGGCAACTAAGCATTCTTACCTAAATAAAAACATTTTCAAGCATTTTTCATTATTTAAAATATACTACAAATCCTTTCAAGGAAAAAATTTCTGTTTTTCTGTTTTTCTTTTTTCTTTTTTTTTTTTTTTTTTGAAACACTAGAGGTTAAATTTCTCATGTCATTGTTTGACATTTTACATTCAAAAACGTGTTGTCGAAACAAAAATTTGAAAATGTTAAGCAAACGATTTTGGAAAATCAGAACTTTCCTGGATGCCATTTTCAAAATCATTGCCTATTCATGTATTCAAAACTGGTCATGTAAAATATGTTTTCCATTTCACCTGAAATACGTAAGAATCATTGACAATTCTCTCAGACAGAATTATTTAGAATAGAATAAAAATATACTTCAAACCTTGATGTGCTTGACAAACAAAAACCATAGTTTTATTTTTTACGAGATCATTAGTTCGTATTTATAACTATTGATTATTGAACATTTAGTCTAATAAAGTAAATTTATTTCTGTATGGTGGCGAAATTGGGATACGACTGTTTGAGATCGAATTAGATCGCGATTCACTATTCACTTCCCATGGCATAAAAAATAAACTGAATAAACTAGAATTTATTGATAGTTGTTTAAATTAAATTGAGCACTTATAAGTAGCTTCATGTAGAATAAAGATGTACAACTTTTTCGGGTGACAGCTACTCGTACAGGTGATTAGCGTATAAAGGGGCACTCCATCTCAATACAGTTGATTCCGATATGAATGATGTTTCCAAAGATAGCATCTATTTGCCTGTATCTACATGGCTTTTATTTAAATTATTATTTACAAGAATAAAAACATTTGATCCACGGTACACAAATTGAAGGGTGTTTTATGCTTTATTAATATATAAAACGGCACAAATTAACAATTAACACACCTATTATATCTTAATAACGGCTTTTCATGTGCCAATTAGCTAAACTCATATTGATAGGCCTTATTGAGTGGCTCTGCATCGGTTGAATATGGTTGGAAGAGGAGTAATTCTCAATGGATATAGTTTAAATAAGAATAAGATATGATCTGTCTGTCTATATCAACACGTCAAAGATCAACAAAATAATTTTATTTCTGGTAAAAAAAAAAAAAAAAAAAAAAAAAAAAATAAGTAAGTAAATTGAGGATATATCAACAAAAATTTGGTTGATTTTGGTTTTACAAGCTATTTGTTGATCAGCAAAATCTGTGTAAAAGATTGGCATCTTTAGTGCAGAATAATGCTAATTAAATATCATTTAATTTTGCATCAAAATGTGGAATTCATTAACCTTTGTAGTTTTACAGATAAAAACAAAAATAAAGATTATTTATGATTATTTATACATTGTGCATGCACTTAATCTACTGGAAATAGTTTCAATAAAATTGAATGTAAGTCATTATACACCAACTTGAAAATATTTACATGTCATTAGGTTTCTATATATTTTCGACATAAAGAAAAATTACGTAATTCAACAAAATTGCTAATATACAATTGCGCATTACAAATAAATGGAAATACCTTTGTGAGAGTAATATTAAAATGCAAATAAACGATGTTAAAAGCACGCAAAAATTCTAAATAAAAAAATAATACACGACCGTTTCGGAACCTCCAAACGTCACTTATAATTGTTAGTTGAAAAATTATGCAAAATGAAGAAATTCCATATCACCACCCATGAAATTGTTTTGTAAATTAGCAAAGTTAATTACAAAAGAAATTTAATTTTAATACCTTACTGATTCATACTATTCTATTCCAGATTCTATGTCTTCAGAAACAGTTCGACAATAGAATCGGAAGCTATTCAAACATATGTTGCTTTCTGACTTCTAAATTGCATTCATGACAATAATGAAGAAAGAAATTAGATAAAAAAGTCTTTAAAATCCTCTTTATTAAAATACGACATAATCGTTTTCAATGAATAATAGCTTTTTTCAAGGCAAAATAACATGTTCAACAAATATATTGGGACTTAGAACCAGAGTTTTAAAGCAAAGGCTTTTTTGTTCTTGAATGTCCAGCTAAAAGGAAACAAAGCAGATAAAATATCTTTATATTATTCAATAATCGCGTGCTTTTTTCTTTTTTAATCATATACGGCACGCATAACGAGGAAATTCTCGCCGTTTTGTTAAACATGGTGTCTTCCGAATTTTTTGTTTTATTTATTTTTTTACAGTGAAGATTTATTTAATGAAAAATTACAAAAATTTAGATTTATTAGAAGGAGTTTTAATGCATAAATAAACAAAAGGTCAGGGTTTCAAATTCGAGAGCAAAATTAAAAATCGGCATACTTTTTCTCAAGAAACACGATTGTTTAAAAATATAAATATCAAAATACTATAATTTATTTTCGTTACAGGGTTTCTGAAATAAGAGTTAATTTGTTGAATTCAAGTATTTAATATACTATATATAAGAAAAGAAAAGGAAAACAAATGCAGGAAAGACAGATGATTAAATCTCCACAATTGCCTAAAAATAGGTTATTATCATTTTAAAGCAATTGTAAGAAATATTAGCATATAACAACCAGTCACTTTTTATTACTACACCATAAATTAAATGAAATATTATAATTAAAATTCTAAATTGTAAATAAACGAAACTTTTTTCTTTGCTATATGAAATTTTGTACGTCCCGGTAAAATAATGACAAATTAAATGAAGCTGATTTGTGCTTTCTGAGTAATAGATATAAAATTCTGTACAAAAACAAAACAGGACAAATACTAAAGTAAAAATACGAAACAGTAAAAACACAAAACAGAGTTTAATTTAGTACGACAATTTTTTTCAAATCTATTATTCTATGTAAAAATAGCTGTTTCGTTCCACAGCAACGGTTACTATATTCATTTCTTAAAATTTCTTTGGCACAGCTTTAACTATAGGACCCCTTTAGTGGTTTTAAATTTTTGTTGTCATTTTGGTAATGAATTAAAGTGACTATCGCAATTCGGTTCCAAATTTTAAATTTCGCTAAGGGATCTTATACTGAAACTGTTCCATTTCTTTAGCACAATTTTTCTTAATTTTATTTTAAATATTTTTATCTGAGAAAAGAAAAACATTGTTCAAAAAGCTTTTTAAAAAAAAATTGTCTTGTCTCTCAATTTTAATAAAAGAAAAAAAAAACTGTTTGACGTTCATTTTCTTTTCTTTTTCTTTTTTTATAAATATATATTTCTTTGTACGTCAGGAAAAAATGATTTTTTTTTTTTTTCATCAATTTACTTTTCAGTTTTAATATATTTAAAATCAAAATGGGGTTTTATTTAATGTCTTTTGAACCAATTGTCCGATTGAACTAAAAAATACTACATTAACTAGATACTGTCCTAATACTTCCATTAATAAATATACCAATTTTCGTAGAGATCGGTTGAAGGGTACACTTTATATAGCAAATTAAAACGTGACATATTGTACAAATATGCTTGACCCAAGGTAGGCTACTGCAAATTTCCCCACGCTGAAACTGCTGTCTGAAAACAATAGTCCTGCCGAACTAAAAAAAAAAAAAAAAAAAAAAAAAACCTTCTATTCTTCACATTTAAAACTAATAACTCTTATTAACCACCAAGCAGAATTTATACAACGTTTTGCCTTTCAGAGGTAATTTTTATTAAATATCTTTATAAACTTGTTTTTTCTATTTATTACTATTTACACGTCGTCCCCTCTTTTGCCTACTCAGCCCTCAGAATTCTATGAAACTATAAAAACTATTTATGTCTAAACAGATATGTAGCTTCCACATCAGACTATTTTTAAATATATGAAAATAGTATACTGTTACAACAGCGACAGAAATAAAAGGAAAACTGTGGTAGCCAGAATTAATTTTGAAAACAATATTCATAATTTTTAAAAAATGCTGGTACTACTGTTACTACAAAATTAAAAAATTACATATTGAAACTGCATCCAAGAGAAAAACAGAAAGGATAATGCATAAAACATGCTACATGATTATAATTTTTTTAATCAAAAACAATAATTCCAATCCTCCCAAATTACATTCTGTATCCTTTTTTTTTTTTATCATTCTTCTTTCTATAGAAATTTCGTAAGTATTCAAATGTCTGATAAATCACAGTTTATCAATGGCTCTCTATTCTTTTACATATTAATTCATCAATCTTTAATATTTGAATACGAGCAAATTCAAAGAAAGCATTAATAACAAGATGAATTACATGAAGGCATATATCATTATCTTTAAGATATAATATTGGAAGTAAGACAATTACTTTGTACTCAAAGAGCGATTACTCTTAGTGGATAACAAGGAAAGAAGATTTCGGTCTTAAATATTATTAGATGCGAAGTATACGCACAGCATGGTAATGATAGATAATCGGCTTAATTTTAATCCTACGGGAGTAAGTTAGTATGCAATGAAAAAATAAATTGACGAATGGGTATTTAAAGATATTTTTAGCTCTTTTTGTTCATTTCCTTTGTATATAAAAATAACATTTAACTGTACTTAAAAAAAAAAAAAAAAAAAAAAAAAAAAAAAAAGGACTGTTAAAAAACAAATATCGTTTTGAAAAAGAAATTTTGTAATAACAGGCATTCGATGGATATAAATAGTATTTCGGACAATTTAAATGTAAATAAAATTCAAATCAAAGTATCTCTTAAAGGGAAAGAAAATAATAGCTCCTGTTTTACAGAATTAAGAGAAAAAGTCCATTGTTATCTCCATTTCAAGCAAATGTTAAAGTCGATATCTCTGTTTATTATGTGTAATTTAGATAAATTATAAAAGTTTCTTTAAAATACATGACAAATATAGTTTGAAGCAAAAATATGTTGAAAATAAGGACATTCCATATAAATTAGAGGAAGTGTGTTTCTCGACTATTTTTGTTTCTTTTGATACTTGTATCCCTTACAGGCACATACGAGAGATGTTCAAAACAACTTATTTTTTCTCTATTGTTAACCTGAGATTTTACACAGGTCACCAAATGTCGTCCTCTTGGTCAAAAGTATGATTATTAGACATATATATTTTGGCACAAATATCTATGAATTCAATTTAGGAGTACTGATTTTAAATATTAGTATCAAAGTAAATAAGGTAAAGATGTCACCTGCTTAGTTATACTGCTGTGTGACTTAATAACTAAAATAATTACCATATGTCAAAATTTAAGATCAAACATCAATTTTTTGTCAATTTCGATAATAAATAACTTTTCAAGGGAACAAAACCACAAAATAAAATATACAAAATTAATCTTTGCAATCACACTAATGAGAAAATTTAATTGTAATTATGTAGATTCTAACCTTTTACAGAGTTTATAGTTCCCCGAAATAACAGAAAAATGGCAGAAATAACATTTTAAGACCCCCATAAACCGAAAGGGGATGAAATTAAAAAAAAAAAAAGTTATTTATCTATTCAATTATTATGTATAATGTGCGTATTGTTTTGTGGTTTTGAGTTTTATAAAATAAAGCTTAATTATTTACAAAAAAAAAAAAAAAAAGGTTTTCATATTTTATCATAATTCCATTAAAGTAATTTATTTGTATTAATATAAAGCACATTTTAATGGAACAAAATTACTATGCAATCATTTAATTCAATGTTTATTTTTCTACTGCCAATTTTTTTTTTATCATATAACATCAAGTAAATGTATAATGAAAGAAATTTAAAACAATTCTAAATCAGTAAAGTAATAAAATTTATTGTATTTAAAAAAAAAAAAAAAAAAAAAAAAAAAAAAAAAAAACGCCAATCTTAAATATTGATAATAAAAGTTATTTTCTAAATGAGTGGGGAAAAAAGTTATTTAAATTCCTTCTTTTAGTTAAGTAACAATGGAAAGAAATAGCTCAGTTTGAAAGGAAAACCATAAACGTTTCACATGCTCACTGACAAGAATATTTTAGTATTGTCAATAAACGAAAGTCGTCTTAAGTAAAGCCTAAAAATGTAATTTGGGTTATAATTCACTGTTTAAAAAAGTATTAATCGATTTTCCAATTGTTTAATTAAATACAGTTTCGAAAGAGAAGAATGTAAAATTAAATTTATGAGATTTTTCAATACCTATTTCATATTTTTTAAATAAAATATAAATCAACTAGCAAACCCGTGCGAAATATTCGCATTTTATTTTTTTCTTATTTACCTTTAAAATTTTACCTTTAAACTCATAAATGTTACACAAATTTCACCACATAATTGAAATTTTAATTTACCAGAAGGCAAATTATTAATAAAACCAAATTAATATTGTACAAAAGTGAAACCAAACTCATTCAAAGAAAGGTTTCCAAATAAAATTCTTGGTTCACGACCCAATTTTCATACTTCCACAGACAGTACAATTTCAATATAGGACTCCCACGACGCCTTTTAAATTTTTGTCGTCATGTTGGCGATGACTTTTTATTATTATTATTATTATTATTTTATAAATAAATAAATAAAATAATTCCTATTTTCATTACATTTTTTATGATTGTATTTTTTAGTCAATTTATGACACAAAAGTTCGTAATCTCTATATATCTTTAAAATATTGCTAGGTTTAAAATGACGCTTGCAAAGATTCTGAAGAAACAACTGTTAAAAATCCATTTTTTTTTTTTCGTAAAATAATCTCATCAGACAAATGTCGTCATTTTTTCTTATTAGTCCATTGAGCTAAGCCCGCGTGATTAAATATTGTTCATGTACAAATATTATTTTTTTTATCCTCGCGTATCGTATCGTATCGTTTCGACAAAAAAAAAAAAAAAAAAAATTGAAACTGCTCCACGTTAGAGAAACGAGGAACATTATATAGATGGTTGAAATCATGAATTGTTAAATGTAAGTATATATGCATATAGTTTACTAACAGGCTTTGCCCGCTTCGCTGGGTACTATACTTAATTAAGTTGTCAAAATCCCGTGTCATTATTAATAACCTAAGTTAAAGTCCTCAATGTGTTCGGTAGATTTTTCCCGCTCGCAACGTTAGGAGTCCGGATCCACACTGCTTCGGTAGAAACTTACCCGCTTCTTATTTTCCCTTCCTCAGCGGGTAAGTTCGAAGTTTTGCAAAACTCCACCAAAGTACATAATGCGTACACTTAATCAACATCCACACACCAATGTTCGCCATTCTAAGATAATTTAAATCGAATTCAGACGGAAAAACGTGATTTTACACGTGTTTATTGCCATCTGACCCTCCGGGGGGGGGGGAGGGGGATTTTGTAAAATCATTTTAGAATAAGTGTCGGATACATAAAAAAAAATTACGCACCAAATTTCGTGACCGCTAATCCCATAGATTTCCCAAGACAAATTTAGAGATAAGAGGGGGTCTCGAATTTGCTCCCTCGTAACACCCCCTCCCACTCTCAAAAAAAAAAAAAAAAAAAAATGTGTTTTTGTAAATATTCTAAAAAAGACACATGGTTGTTTCCAATACCCTTATACATCAAAGCACTTCAGGAGATAAATCAGGAGAAGTACGTGATATTACAAATTATAACCAGTATAAACGATCAGCTTATTCCACAAGGTATAGAAAAACTACATTTAAGTAATCAATGAAATCTGTTAATTATTAAAATATGTTATTTACACAATATTGTTTTAGCTGACAAGAAAATTTTTTATTGAATATCCTTTTTCTCTATGATCTTTGGTTAGAAGCCATGGTACGTTCTGTAAACGAATTAAAATTTTCTCTAGGTAGTATTAGTGTAAAAATGTTGCATTTAAGCAACAGAAAATTTATATCCGTTTATCTAAATTTAGTTGCAAAACATCTTCAAACTCTATTAAATTTATAGGATGATGAGGGTTTACTACCATATTTGTTTTGGTAGCATTTTTCTCGATCACAAACACCAAATCACGAACAAGATTTGACTCTGGACAACCCTATGTATCCTCATGAAAGAATTATTTAATTCTGGATTTCTTACATGATTGTTTAGTAGTGTTTATTCAAAGTTCTGCTCTTCCACACAAAAATGGTTAAGTAAAAAATGCACTTAGAAGCTGTTTTTCGTTAACCCATCTAAAATGTTTCCAACAACCGTAAAATCAACATAGCATGTAATACCCGTAATATATTGACACATAACCCTACATTAAATCTTAATAATAACAATCCAAGTTTCTGGGAGGCCACGTTTGAAACTAACTTTACAGTTATAATAATGGAATGAAATAAAGAAATTTGTATTCTTGATTTAGAAGAATGAATAAAATAATGAGAAAAAGCTGATTTAGCAGAAAAAAGAGGACATAACTTCAACAATAAATTGAGACAAAAGAAATTATCCGTGATTTGAAACAAATAAAATAACTCAGAAAGGCAATAAATAAGCAGAAATTGATTAAGGTTAATTATTGAAAGCTATTCGAAATTGGATGGTGGTGGGATTCAAGCCAATAACTACGCTAATATACTAAGCCTGAGTAAACTTTTCTTTGTAGGCGATTTATTTAAGGGGATTTAGCGCGTATTTATGGACATTTCAGAAAGAATTGCGGAAAACTCTGAACACCTAATGCCGAGGAGTGTAACCTTAGTTCAAACCCTGGATCTTTCCGTTCAGCCAGCTTTGACAGCAAACTTTCTTAAACTGAATAAAATTTATACATGTTAGTTAGCTATTGTATCAAGCAAATAATACATGTAATCATTATTGATTTAGAGTGTCACACAACTATTTGGGATTATGAATCAAGGAGTTATTAGCCAATTTTTTACTCTAAGAATCTATGCCTAGTTGGGAAGCCAAACGGGGAGCTCTTTTTGAGGGTTATTAATCCGCATTTATTCAAAATTCGAAAAAGAATAAAGACAACAAGCGCAGCCTGGGTCAAACTCAGCCTTTTCCGTCTTCCGGCTTCAAGAACGCAGCTTCTCGGCCAATGCTAAAGGCGAACATATCAAGCTTGACAAGATACAATAAAATGCATTATATGCCATTCAACTAATAAACGTTTAGTATTGCTCGCATTATATTCATTATTTAAACAGTGGTAATTTAATTAGAGCAAATTGTATTGGAAGTATATAAAGGGTACATTTATATGATTCTATTTACCCATAAATGTAAATAAATAACTATGTACACTGGTTCTTACAATTATAAGGACACCCGTTTTTCTATATTAACTAAACACTGAACACTATTATTTAAACAACAAATTTTTTATTAATTTGAATTTCATTAATAGACTATATTTAAAAAATTTTATCGTTTTTCTATTATAAAAAACTTTAAATACGGTCAAAAAGATCATTTTTCAGGTGTTCACAATTATAAGGACAGCTCGAAACTTAGTAATGTTTTTTTTTTCAGTTATTCTTTAAATTAATATTTTATGGGGTCTCTTTTAAGGGTGAAACAGTCAGACATTCTCTCTGGTATATATATATAATTTTTTGTTTTTTAATATTCAGTTTCTATACCATTTCATACACCATAGATGATATTCTGAATACATTTAAACTATTTAAAATTGCTTTCCACGTGCATGCATTTCTTTAATATGATAAGTTAAGGTTTTTTCAACTTTTAGGCCACGGGAAAGGCAATAATTCAGAAGTTTCTTTCTTCAAATTATTTCCTATTGCTCTAGAAATAAAGCAAAAATGTAAGTCTTGTTGAAAAAAATATTATTACCCCCCAAAATCTAACACAAGTCTGATAATTCCACGTTTAAAATTTGCGGATATTCTCTTGATGGTCATAATAATTGAAAAAAAAAAAAAAAACTAAATTCATTCTGCCTTCAGTAGAAACAGCTCCCCAGAGCACCATAGATCCACCTTTAAAATGCCCGATTCATATCGCCTTTAAAAAATCTGCTCTGTCAGTCGTTATCTTCAGATCGTGCCAGTAACTGTTAAAACCATTTGGTTAATCAAGAATAAAATGTTTTTCTTCCGAAAATTCAACATTCAACCATTTAATATTGTCTTTATTCAACTTTAACACAGACGTTCTTTCCCCCCATTAAATGCTTATTGATTATTGCAGATTTTTTATTCATTTTAACATATTATTAAATATTTTAAACATGCATAAATGTGGACCTCAACCTTTCGTTCAAAATTACGAGCAAATTCAGCAGCAGTCATTTCTATTAGAACAGTAAGAGGAATTATGAGTCTTCGATCTCTGTAAAACAACTCTGATTTTGCATCAGATCTCTCTCCTATCGAACCAGCAATTCAACGTTTGATCACATTTCCTTCAGCAATTTTAGATCTTCGAATTTCGTTAGAAATTCGTCGATTGAAATTATCCTTCCACTTAAAAAACACATTTATCATACTTCACTATATGAACGTTCTTTTTTTCGAGGAATTATCAGTAATGTCCGTCCAAGAAAAATTGAAGGCTTATATATGAATTAATCTAGCCCAGTAGTTAACAAATTCGCATGTCAACTGTAATTTATTCGCTAGTAAGTTAAATAAAACGAAAAAAATTTGATTGTCCCTATAATTATGAACATCTAAAAACGTGGAGAAAAAAATATTTTGCATTATTTTTTATTAATTTTGTTTCATATTAAAAAAATTATAGCAGTTTTGTTTTTTAGAATGCTAGATATATTAAGTGCACTTAGTATAATCTTGTTCACAATTATTTTTACATTAGTTAATTTAAAACATAAAGTGTCCTTATAAATCTGAGAATGAGTGTAGTTTAATATAAACTTAAATGATTCGATTAAGTTAATTGTAATGAAAAATCATAAACTACGTGCATGATTTTTCTTTCTTATTTAAAATAAAATAATTACTATAATAAATTTCAATATACTTACACTTATTTAGTAAATTTCTTTCTATATATTTAATGTTAAATAAAGTAAATTAAACTTTGTAAGCCTCTTTTATAAGTGACATTATGAAATAGCAGACTTTAGTTAAACTTTAAATTACTCAGTTTTAAACTTTGATATTTTCTGGTAAGATTGATGCCCTGCTAAGTGCTTGTTTCAACTATCTAACCTAAATCTTCTGTTCAAAGGTCAAAATGAATCAAAACAAAAACATTCTTACATTGCACAATTAATCATCCTTTCAGCTTCTTAATCGATATAGAACGCATTCTATTTTAACAAAATAGTCACACAAATATATAAAATCCATTGTAAATTATACTCACATGTTTGCTCTGTAATATTACTTGTATATCAGAGATTTTTTATTTTATTTATTTATTTTAAATCTTTATTTAGAGGTATATTAGGCCAGTAACTGATCATCTAATAAATAATTCTCAAACTTTATCTTATTTTCTAATACGATCATTGACAAAATATTTAGAAAATTTTCTAAGTACCAATCAATATACAGCTCATATTCAAAATATTAAAATAATTACATTTCTTTACAAATTGAAAATATCGTTTAGTAATTTAATGTCTTTTAATGCAAATATGCAAACGATATTTTTATTAAGAACTTTTTGTAGATTAAACTTATTACTTTCTCTTACCCATAAGGTAGAGAAAGTATTGTTTATGAGTCAAATTTTCGAACGTGAGTTTTTGTTATATTTACATGTTCTGAGGTTCCCTGAATACGAAAATCATGTTTTTAGCAAATGGTCTGTGTGTATGTCTGTGTGTGTGTCTGCCTGTTATCAGCATACATCAAAAACAAATTATGGCAGAAAGTTCAAACTTGGTATTCTAAATGTGCATCATATAAGGATGTTACACTAAACTTTTCGTTAATATCAATCAAATGGTTCGTGTACAGGGACACTCAAAATTATTCAAATACATTACGTCTATGGGGGAAATTGCAGGTAAGTAGAGTTTAAAATCTATAGACTGCACTAAACCAAATGAAACGAATATATATTTTTTGTAATAGAGATAGTCAACAGGGAAAAAAAATTGTGTATGTAGGAGCCTCGCCTCCCCCTGGGGGGGGGAAGTCCCCCCTCGTGGGGAGTAAATTTTCATGATGGGTATTTTTCAAAAGAGCTCGCCAATACCTTTAAAACGAATGGTTGAACCATCGATCTGCGATTTAAAACAAAATTATAGAATTTTTTTTACTTTTAACGAAAAAAAAAAACTTTGAAAAAAAAAATCATTTTTTTTTTTTTTTTTTTTTTTTTTTTTTCAATATTGAAAATAAAATGGACTTTTTTTTGGATATTTAGTGTTATACAACTTCTCTAATATGGAAATCGTCTTCATTATCATCAAAGATAATTTTTTAAAATAATAATTTTAATAAATTAATTTTTAATAGCCGATCTAATTTCTATATAAATGTAGGTGCATTAATGAAACGGGGGGTTGAGGGGGCGGTAGCCACCCCACACACAGAACTAATTATAATATAAAACTCTTCCGAAGCCTAAATTGAATTGTTTAACATAGGTTTACATAACATTGTTATCTTACCTCTTAATCTCTAACTTACATTTATAGTATTAAATTTCAGGGTAAGAGAATGTCGTGTGAGTGACACACCAGATTATTTTTTATCTTAAAAATATCATTTTTGAAAAGATTAATTGAAAAAAATTTATTTTGTACAGTCACAATATTAGAATATTTCACATTAATTCTTCCTTTAATTATCACCAATTCGTAACTGTTTGCAATTTTGATTAAATTCAGACGATTTTGTTTAAAATCAGCATTCTTTTTGCAGTTTGTTTGCTTTTTCGCCTTAAAATGGGTCATGTGAGTGATATTCCTGAATCTGTTAAACTTCGTATGGTTGATTTGTGTCGGCACGATAAAAAACAATGTTACACAGCGAATTATTTACATTGTTCGCAATCAAACGTTAGCAAAATACTAACACAATATTCAAAAATTGGAAAATTTCAAAATAATAGCCGTAATGGCGGTCGAAAACTAAAAACATCTGCTAGAGATGACAAGAAACCGAAGCGTATAGTAAAGAAAAACCGTTTTAAAAGTGTGCGATACTTGCACCGAAAATGAAAAGAAGAAAGAGTTTAAGTTTCTATATCGACAACATTAAGGCGTCTCTATAAATTTAAGTTGGAATCTCGTGTACCGAAAACAAAACCTCTCATGACTGCAAAACAAAAGCGTGTAAGATTGAATTGGTGTAAATCAAGACGTTTATGGAGCGAAGAAGATTGGGGGGGGGGGGGATATTACTTAGTGATGAAAGTATGTTTTGTGTTTCATGTGGTAATGAAGGTATCCGAGTTTGGAGAATGAAGCAAAAGAAGCATTTGATAAAGAATACCTTAAACGTTTGGCAAAATTTGCTGCTAGTGTCATGGTTTGGGATAGCATGAGCGCAGAAGGACCTGGAAAGTTATGCATCGTCTACGAAAAGGTTAACTCTCAGATATATGAAGAAATTTTAGAATATTACATGATTCCATCATCAGAAGATTTATTTGAAGATGATTCCATCTTTCAACAAGATTTAGCGCCACTGCATACCTCGGTGTCAACTAAGAATTGGTTCTGCCAAAGCAACATTAAGGTACTTCCTTGGCAACCAAACTCACCAGACATTAATCCCATCGAAAACTTATGGGGTATAATGAAGAAAAAACTCCAAGAAAATCCTCCTTCAAGTAAAACTGAGTTAGTGGCACGTATAAAGTCTGTTTGGGCTAATGTTGATAGAAATGTTTGTAAACACCTTGTATATAGTATGCAAGATCGATTGTACGCTGTTATTAAAGCTAAAGAGGATGCTACAAAATATTAACTACCATTTACTTCATAAGGTAATATTTTTGCGTAAAATAAAATATTCTAATATTTTGAACCAATCTAAATTTCATTCTAATATTTTGATGTGTTTCAGAAAGTTATTGTATACCTAATTTATTGTATTTTATATTTTGTAAATGTTAAAATCTTATCTAAACATTCCAGATTTAATTTATAAGAAATTTAATTGTATTTACTTAGTATCAAAAATAAATAAATGAAAAATAATTTATTTCTTATTACGTTTTCTCAATTATTCTAATATTTTTGAATATGAGTTTAAGGATAAATAACTGAGAAGAATTTCTTTGCTCTCTTTTCTACAATTTATGTTACTTACAATTTATGTTATTTAATAGTTTCAAAGTAGGATTTTGCTAATAATTGGCCAATTACATCCAGAAAATGACCATTGTCCTATTAGCAATTAAAACTACAATTTTCCAGTTTAAAAATTGCCTGAATTAAAAGCTACTGTTAAAAAGAAAAAGTATAAACTAAATTATATTTCATGTAAATACAGAAAATATTTTAACTCATATTAAGAGGATGATGGAGATTGAAAATCGTTCTTTAAAATAATTGTCTTAGAGTTATAAAAATTTGCATAAGTATGTTACATTAAAATACATACATTAACATATATATCAGAATTAAATATATTGAAATTTCTCAAAAAATTATCGAAACTAAACAAATTAAAAAATCAAAATTTTAATTTTAATTTCATAAATATATTCTTATTTGTGCATTAATTTGTGGATTGATTAAAAAGTTTTTTTTTTCTTAGTGCGACAGGACTATTTCTTTCAGACAGCGATTTTGCGTTGTCACACTTCTTCCAATATGCCAGGATGCCTGCCGATTTCCAATTTTACCATTTAATTTCTTAAACTATGGTAAAATATTTAGAAATTTTATTCATAAATGCATAAACCGTGAAAATTCATTTTAAGTAGTTCGGAATATTAGATTGATTTTTTATACCAACTATGTGAAAAATTCAGAGCCAGGAATTGAACCCAGGTCCTCCGTTTAACGTGCGGATGCTCTTCCACAGAACCACCCTAGCTGATAACCAACTCGACATTTCTCACATAATAACCGTTACACTTGCGATTGCCGATACGGTGACCTTGCCAACGGTTATTATGGGAGAAATGGCGAGCTTGTTATTAGCCAGGGTGACTAAAAACATTTTTTTTTTTATGTTTAAATCCCAGGCAGCACATAGCGTTGTTTAACGTTGTTATAAACAATTTTTAACTGTTCAGACTTATTTGCAACGCTATAACAACGTTATGTGCTACCTGGGAATGTTAAAATTTTGTATTAAATTTCCGTCATAAATGAAGAATCGGTTTTAAATAAAATGTACTCTGTATAGTGGAATACAAAACGGCATGTAATCTTTAATTCTGTCGATAGTAAAACCTACAAAATATTTGTCTTTCCGTGTAAAGAATTTCGTATGTGTGTTAGATATTTTTACGTTGTTTAAGAGAATTTTTATATATCCATAAACATATATGCTTAAAAAGAATCATGTTTAGAATCACAATTCTTAGGCCGAAAAGATATTGAGATTTGATATGTACAAAGGAACAATGTGCAAATGGTATTAAATAATATGTTGTTTCATGTAAACAAAGCACAATGGCGCTAGGATACAATGTCATATATAGGATTCCAAGATAAGAAAAAAGTAGGGCTGAACTGTAGAAAGGAATTATACATATAACGTATGTAACAAAAAGATGTGATCTCTTAAATATCCCCAGAAATATAGAGAATTCGATTTAGCCCTCCTGGGCAGACACTCCTTCGGAAGCAATTTAGACTTAATTACTTAAAACCAAAAAAGGGCATTGAATATTAATTTACATTTGAATTGGAGGCCCACTTTGACACTGATGCTCGGGGAAGTAAGTTTTTGTCAAACTGAACATTCCTGTCAATAGTGCAATTTTTCTAACGAGGATTTCAATGAGAAGCGAAATGAGTGGCTATCTGGTTCTTTTCATTTAATGCCATTCAACTCTTTTGTTTGGGTAACTTGAAATTCCATATCTACAAAACCAAATACAATCGACTATTTTTGTGAAAGAATTATCGACAAGATCCGAATTATTCAGCTCAACATCATAAACTAGTATGCTGTGGCCACCACAAGACTTTCTTCTATATTTACCTATACATATTCAATCAGTAACAATATTAAAAAAAAAAAAAAAAAAAAAAAAAAAAAAAAATACGATTTTTTTTTCTAAGTTTTTTTTTTTTTTTTTTTTTTTTTTTTTTTTGTTAAAAGTGAAAAAAATCGATAACTTTGTTTTAAATTATCACAGATTTATAGTTCAACCATTCGTTTTAAAGGTATTGACGAGACCTTACGAAAGATACCCATCTTGAAAATTTATCCCCCCGGGGGGAAGCGATGCCCCCCCATGCAGAAAATTTTTTTCCTAGTTACATACCACTATTATCAATAATTCATATTAATTTTACAATCACAAGTTTAAAACAACTCTAATTATGCACATTTATACGAATTTTCGTCCTATGCTGCCATGTTAAAAATTTAGATAAAATGCTATCACAGCGCCACCTGTTGAGCTATTGATCCCCAAACATAATCAGCACCAGTTTATGTCGGGGACCAACTAAATACCAAGTTTGGATAAATTTCGTTAAAAAAAAAAAAAAAAAAAATTGCGATATTTTTCTAAAAATCGATAACTTTGGTTTAAATTATCACAGATTAATCGTTCAACCATTCGTTTTAAAGGTATTGACGAGATCTTTCGAAAGATACCCATCTTGAAACTTTGCCCCCCCCCCCCCAGGTAGGAACTTCCCCCCCCGGTGGGGGGGAACCGATGCCCCCACATGCACAAAATTTTTTTCCTAGTTAACTACTACTATTATCAACCTGATCTTTCAAAAGATACCCAATGTGAAAATTTACCCCCCCTGGGGTGGTATTTCCCCCCTAGGGGGGGAAGCGATGCCCCCCCATGCAGAAAATTTTTTTCCTAGTTACATACTACTATTATCAATAATTCATATTAATTTTACAATCACAAGTTTAAAACAACTCTAATTATGCACATTTATACGAATTTTTGTCCTATGCTGCCATGTTAAAAATTTAGATAAAATGCTATCACAGCGCCACCTGTTGAGCTATTGATCCCCAAACATAATCAGCACCAGTTTATGTCGGGGACCAACTAAATACCAAGTTTGGTTAAATTTCGTTAATTGTTAAAAGTAAAAAAAATCGATCTTTGGTTTAAATTATCACAGATTTATCGTTCAACCATTCGTTTTAAAGGTATTGACGAGATCTTTCGAAAGATACCCATCTTGAAACTTTGCCCCCCCGGGTGGGAACTTCCCCCCCCGGTGGGGGGGGCAACCGATGCCCCCACATGCACAAAAATTTTTTCCAAGTTAACTATTACTATTATCAACGAGACCTTTCGAAAGATACCCATCTTGAAAATTTACTTCCCCGGGGGGGGATTTTCCCCCCCGGGGGGGGGAACCGATGCCCCCCATGCACAAAATTTTTTTCCTAGCTAACTACTACTATTATCAATAATTCATATTAATTTTACAATCACAAGTGTAAAATAACTCTCTTTATGCCCATTTATACGGAATTTTGTCCTATGCTGCCATGTTAAAAGTTTGCATAAAATGCGATCACAACGCTACCTATTGAGCGATTGATCCCAAAATCTAATCAGCACCAGTTTATGTCAGGGTGCAACTAAATACCAAGTTTGGTTAAATTTCATTCTTTGATTCGTGAGATACAGCGTCCACAAAAAAATGATACAGACAGACAGACAGACATTTTCTAAAAACTATTAATTCGTGTTCTCCATATCCCAAAACATGTAAATCCATCAAAAAGTGGACTTCGAAAATTTTCGCGAATCCAATACTTTCTCTATATTACATATAGAAGAAAGTAAAAATGATGCAAATGCAATTTATCATCGAATAGTGTATTACCAAATGAATAAGATACAAAGTTACAGTTTTTGATGTAATAATTAACTAGCATATACGCAACATCTAAATCTGAAATTTTAAAAAAGCAGAATTTGTAGTTATGACTTTAAGTAGTTGCTTGCCACTCCCCCCAACCACCCCCTCCAAAAAAAAAAAAAAAGAAAGAAAAAAAAAGGAAAACTACAATAGGATGAGTAAAATTTACCATCATTGGATAGCTTAAACACGTATATTTATTTTTATTTATTTATTTTTAGTTAATTTTCGATGCGAAGAATACTTTTTCAGACATTCCTCCTTTTTTTTTTTCAAATATTCATTTTTACTTTCTTCTATATGTAATATAGAGAAAGTATTGGATTCGCGAAAATTTTCGACCTCCGTTTTTTGACGGATCTACACGTTTTGGGGTGTCCTGAACACGAATTGATAGTTTTTAGAAAATGTCTGTCTGTCTGTCTGTGTGTGTCTGTATCATTTTTTTGTGGACGCTGTATCTCACGAACCAATGAATGAAATTTAACCAAACTTGGTATTTAGTTGCAGCCTGACATGAACTGGTGCTGATTAGATTTGGGGATCAATAGCTGCTGTAATCGCACTTTATGCAAATTTTTAACATGGCAGCATAGGACAAAATTCCGTATAAATGGGCACAATGAGAGTTATTTTAAACTTGTGATTGTAAAATTAATATGAATAATTGATAATAGTAGTATGTAACTAGGAAAAAAATTTTGTGCATGGGGAGCATCGTTTTCCCCCCTGGGGGGAAGTACCCCCCCCGGGGGGGGTAAATTTTAAAGATGGGTATCAATTTTTAAATGAAATTTTACCAAACTTGGTATTTAGTTAGTCCCCGACATAAACTGGTGCTGATTATATTTGGGGATCAATAGCTCAAAAGGTGGCGCTGTGATAGCATTTTATCTAAATTTTTAACATGGCAGTGTAGGACAAAAATTCGTATAAAAGTGCATAATAAGAGTTATTTTACACTTGTGATTGTAAAATTATTATAAATTATTGATAATAGTAGTATGTAACTAGAAAAAAAATGTGTGCATGGGGGGGAGGGGGGCATCGCTTCCCCCCTGGGGGGAAGTAACCCCCCGCGGGGGGGGGGGTAAATTTTAAAGATGAGTATCATTTGAAAGATCTCGTCAATACCTTTAAAAACGAATAGTTGAACTATAAATCTGTGATAATTTGAAACAAAGTTATCGATTTTTTTACTTTTAACGAAAAAAAACTTTAAAAAAAAATCGTATTTTTTTTTTTTTTTTTTTTTTTTTTTTTTTTTTTTTTAACGAAATTTAACCAAACTTGGTATTTAGTTGGTCCCCGACATAAAGTGCTGCTGACTACATTTGGGGATCAATAGCTCAACAGGTGGCGCTGTGATCGCATTTTTTCTAAATTTTTAACATGGCAGTATAGGACAAAAATTCGTATAAATGTGCATAATAAGAGTTATTTTACACTTGTGATTGTAAAATTAATATGAGTTATTGATAATAGTAATAGTTAACTAGGAAAAAATTTCTGTGCATGTGGGGGCATCGCTTCTCCCCCTTGGGGGGGGGGGGTAAATTTTAAAGATGGGTATCATTCGAAAGATCTCGTCAATACCTTTAAAAACGGATAGTTGAACTATAAACCTGTGACAATTTGAAACAAAGTTATCGATTTTTTTACTTTTAACGAAAAAAAACTTTAAAAAAATCGTATTTTTTTTTTTTTTTTTTTTTTAACTAAATTTAACCAAACTTGGTATTTAGTTGGTCCCCGACATAAAGTGCTGCTGACTACATTTGGGGATCAATAGCTCAACAGGTGGCGCTGTGATCGCATTTTTTCTAAATTTTTAACATGGCAGTATAGGACAAAATTTCGTATAAATGTACATAATGAGAGTTATTTTTAACTTGTAATTGTAAAATTAATATGAGTTATTGATAATAGTAATAGTTAACTAGGAAAAAAATTCTGTGCATGTGGGGGCATCGCTTCCCCCCTTGGGGGGGAAGTACCCCCCGCGGGGGGGTAAATTTTCAAGATGGGTATCTTTCGAAAGATCTCGTCAATACCTTTAAAACGAATGGTTGAACTATAAATCTGTGATAATTTAAAACAAAGTTATCGATTTTTTTTTTACTTTTAACTTTTTTTTTTTTTTTTTTTTTTTAAATATTGTTACTGGTTGAATATGTATTACTTTTAACAAAAAAAAAACCTTAGAAAAAAATCGTAATTTTTTTTTTTTTTTTTTTTTTTTTTTAAATATTGTTACAGATTGAATATGTATATAGGAAAATATAGAAGAAAGTCTTGTGGTGGCCACAACATACTAGTTTTTTTTTTATTAGTTATAGAGCCAGCCCTCTTTGGAAAAAGAAAAGAAAGAAAGAAAAGTGAAAGGATACATGTAGGCGAAATTACTTTCATTTTTTATGAAGAAGCCAAATCGTGAATAGCAATTAGAGTCCCCATTCAAAATTTCAAAGTTGCACCAATCTACATTCTCGAAAGATACGGGAGAATGTCAGTTTCAACATCTTTCCATAGATTTTTTTTTTTTTTTTTTTAAGAAATATTGAATACACTTTTTTTTTTTTCGATCCGAAATATATTTCTCGAGATATTTAACCAGTCTCTTCTTTTCTTATATTTATGTTAATTAATGTCAAATTTACTTTTATTTAAATAATGTAGAAAAACTTATTTCCTAAAATGTAGGTGTAGGAGTTAAGACCGGCTGGCATCGGAAATGCCCTAGGCCTGAGCAAGATACCCATCGTAGGGAGAGAGGTGCTTTCTATAGGTTTCTGGCCCGTATTTACACGATTTATTTCCTAAGAGAAATCTAAATATAAATTTGCAAATATATGTTTATTTCAGGATCTGTGAACTAATTCAAATTAAATTTAGTAGATATCTACTGTATTATAGTAATTGTTTTTCCAATGTATTATGGTGAAAAGTAATCAAGTGAAAAAAATCATTGCTAGTCCTTATGAGAAGACAGCATAAATATATTATTTCATTTCTTAAATGTATTAGGATTGACTTGCGGAAAATGTTTTTTCTAACTGCCACCTCAAAGTGTTCAAGAAATGAAATCTTTTAACTTCATTCTGGAAACTGAACTTCATTAAACGAAATCTATGAAAGATCATGTGACTAAGATTTTTCAACATTTGAAAGATGAAACTTTTGACAAACGATGACTTTTTGAATGATAAAAATAGCTTGCCGTTTAACCAATCTGGTCACTTGATCCAGATCTAAAAAAAAAAAAAAAATTGCTTACTATATATATCTCGTGTAATTAAGAAAAGAGAGATATTAAATGTAACACTCTCAATTCATGTTTAATAATATTACTACCACACTCTTAAAAGTTAACAGTTTGATTCATTGTAGTACTTTTTTTACAAATTAAGTACAATTTTAAGCAAATTTTAATTTCTGTATTAAAACAATTTATCTGTTTTCATATTGTAAAATTAATAGCTGTTTCATCTCATAATGCGATTTATACAAGATATTTTTAATACATTTCCTTAAACTAAGCCAAGCGATAAACAATCGAGTATTGTATTAATTACAATATTAAACAGAAAGCAAAAACAACGCTAAAAATGAACACAAATTAAAGAAACTTTAAAAATTAATAAGCGGCCGTTCAGGAACCTTTAAAGTTCCTTTTTCAGTGTTAATGGAAAATTCAAAGCATGTAAGTGGAAAATTCAAACCATTCAATTTCAATCAATGTTAACTCATGATGAAATAAAAAGAACTAGGAAAGTGAAAGTTAAAAACCCCGGAGCTTGTTACTAAAAGGGAAATTTTGGAGGTTCCGAAACGACCGCTTGCTAGAAGTTGTGTTCGCTTAGCGTTAATTTTGCTTTCTTTTAATAACAAAGCGAAGTATCTACATACAGCTTAAAATTAATAACAATAATTGACATAATAACCATTTATCGTTGATTTCATTACAGCTATTCGATGAAAAATGTTATTCTATTAATGATTTTTTTTTTTAATCAAAATTAATGAAAGTAACTGAATTCAAGATATCCTTGTAGCTATAGTTTATTTAATTTGTAAATTTAAATAAAATGTTGTAAGTGGAAAATTTTATAAAAATTACATATATATATATATATATATATATAGATAGATAGATAGATAGATAGATAGATATACAGATAGGTAGGTAAGTAGGTAGATATATTAAAAGTGTGTTATATCGTTACCCAGATTAAAAATCTAATGTTAACCAACCTCGAAGCCAGGTAAAAGAAAATACCACAATTTTATTGAAAATTAAAAAATTTACTATCCATCATCAAACATTTTCTATTCATAATTTTCAGACTAGATAACTTTTTTTTTTTTTTTTTTTTTTTTGTCACGTTAATGCTCACCCGCTTACAATTACTATCATACTTAAATAAAAGTTTCAAAATTTCAATAACGAAAATTTATTATAATTTTGTTATATCTGTCTCCCTACTTTAAAAGGCTGAACAAAAATCCATTAAATGATTCTCTATCGACCAGTATTATGACTGTTTTCCGGCAGAAACTCTTTTAAAAATGTAAAATTTAATTTGTAACCGCACATGTTTTGCCCAAATTTCTTAAGCCATAAAATATTTACAAGGAGACGGCAAGGTGTGGGGTCCTCAAATCGAACGGAGGTTCCGCGTGTAGTTAGCACTCAGTGAGTGTATTCATATACTCAAACCCTAGAGCGCACTACTTAGCCATCGCCGAGAAAAAAATTCCTGAAGTTTGAAAAAAAACATTTTTTTAATTTGTATTAAAATTTAATAAATCGTTATAAACAATTTCTTTTCAACTTTTATACATTGTTAAATCGCGAATTTAATGATTTCTAACTTTTTAACATTAAACATATGGAAATTTATTATTCGCATGTGGTTGGAATTAAATAAAATTTAATATATCAAAAATAATATGAAGAATTTACAAATTACAAATTCATCTGTTCGTAACGCTCCATTCCATTATGGAAATTTGTGTTTTTCTTGTTTTTATGATAACTATCATCCAAGTTTGTGTATTCGTAAAGATGAATGATTGAAAGAATTGCTAATGCTATAAACGTATAATCATAAATATTCATTGTATTTAATAATATGTTATTTTATAAAAAATAAATGGTAATGTTTAAAAGAACTGTGGCTTTTGTATTTATTCTATCTACAGTTCTAAGTTCTAATCGTTGAAAAGTTAGAAATCATTAAATTCGCGATTTAACAATGTATAAAAGTTGAAAAGAAATTGTTTATAACGATTCATTAAATTTTAATACAACTTAATTTTTTTTTTTTTTTTTCAAACTTCAGGAATTTTTTTCTCGGCGATGGCTAAGTAATGCGCTCTAGGGTTTGAGTATATGAATACACTCACTGAGTGCTAATTACACGCGGAACCTCCGTTCGATTTGAGGACCCCACACACTTGCCGTCTCCCCTTGTTAGTATTCGTAATTATAGATGAAGTAATAAGAAGAAAGGATGAGATAATACACTTAGATTACAGAATCATTTATCAGAACAATTATTAAAATTAAAATAATATTTTCAAAAATAATAGTTAAATTTAAGATCAAATGACTCCATATAACACATAAAGAATAATTATAATTTCATCAATAATTTAAAATAAAACAAAAAATTCGAATCTTTTTTCAACTAGTATGTTGTGGTCATCATAATTTTTTCTTCTGTATCATTCAATACAACTGCGCCACTTACTGTTTAATATAAACAAAAATTTAATTATAGCTTCTCATGATAAAAAATTTACTTATGCACTTTGCTACAATTTTAATCAAAAGATTATGAGATGCAGTCATATGGAAAATCACAGAAGATCAGTAATAACAACAGCATTTATATGTCGATATGCATCCAAATTATATCAATTATCTTTTTCATAATAAATATCTCGCATATCAAGTTTGGTGAATTTATATTCCATAGAAGTTGAGATTTAGCCTTCCGAAGGGTAAATTGCAGCCGATAATTAGCACCATCTGCCGGCCGATATCCTCCCCAAATTGAATCGGCATAGTGTTTTATAATAGCCAAATCATACACCATGTTTTATGCAGTTATACGCAATAGAATTTTAGGTATAGCCATTCAAAGGGAAAATTGCAGCATACAGCAGCGCTACATATTAGCAGATATGCATCCAAATTGAGTCAGCATAACTTTTCATAATGGCCCTTTTACATTATAAGTTTTAATCTGTTATTCGCAGTAGAACATAAGATATAGAATCACAGTAAAGTAGTGGCACCCATCGAACGATCTACACAAAAGTTGGTAGGCACTAATTTATATCAAGGTACAACTACATATAAAATATGCAATTCTGTGCAGTAATTCTTGAGGTACAGTTGCCGGACAAACATTTTCTAAAAATGGCATGTAAATTCATCGAAAACCAGAAATCGAAAGTTTTAACGAATCCAATAATTTCTGCATTTGAATATAGAAGAAAGTAATAATTTAATCTTTATTTTCGGATATTGAATATGTTTTTCATTCATTGAAATTTTATTATATGTAATATTTTTTAACTTATTGTTTTACAAGTTTTCATACTAAAAATAGACAAAGCGATAAAAATGTACTTAAGATTTCTCAACAGTAAAAGAAATATTATTATTGTATGATCTTTTATTTTTTAAAACTATGTAACATTGAAAGCCAGCCATCTTTCTAAAATTCGATTACATTTTCTTCTAAAACGTTAATGCAACCTCTTTGTTCTCAATCTTTTAAAAGAAGATAACTAATGACACTTTTGAAACATTTTACATAATTTATGCTTGAAACTTCACAAGATACCTCTAAGATGTCATGAGATTAGTTCGAAACTTTATATACATTATGAAATTTTGAACTTTGCTTTTCTGAGCCATGTCGTATAAATTATTCTCAAAACATTACATCAGAGTACTAATGCTATATTTTGGAATTCTTTCAGAACATCCAGAACTTTTGAATAATTAAAGTGAGAAGAAGATAATATTAATCTAAGATATAGCGCTTAAATTAATAAAAGAATCTGATTTTGTGAACTGGGACTTTTAGAAACTGAATATTTTTTATAATTGATTTTTCAACGTATAAAATAAAAAAGAAATAAAATCCACTTTAATATTTCACATTAGCAAATTTTAAATGTGTAACACGTAAATATGTGACCTATTCAAAGAGCTCTGGTTACTGCTCTTGGTGATTATTTATTCATATACAATTGATGAAGTGGCTTTAAAGGGTAATTTGATTACAGTGATTGCACAAACGACAAGTGAATCTGACATCTATTTTTATAATGGCAGGATATCAAATTTCACGTGTTATAATGGCGTCACAAATACGAAAAAAAAACAAAAAAAGCACTTCCTTTTGCAAATAAAATTGATGTGATTAAAAATGTTCCCCCTCCCCCCCCCCCCCCCCCAAAAAAAAAAAAAAAAAATGCGTGAAGTTTATAAATTTCGACCAAGTAAAAATCGTAGCTTGCTTGCTTCTCCTTCCACTGAGCATATATATTTTTAATTAATATTAAGATTCATTAATAGGACTCTTTATATATATATATATAAAATTAAAAATGGAATTTTATAGAAATGGTACAATTTCTTTAAAAAAAAATTGCGATCATAAAAATAAAAAAAATTGTAAAATAATTGATACTTCAAAATATAAATGATACGTTGTATTCAGAATTTCTACATGACGGTCAGCACTTTGAGTGTGCAAATAGTAAGTTAAAATAATGTTTTACGAAATACAGAGCAGAGAAAAAAGAATTTAAACACAATATAAATTACAATTATATACAAAACTGTAATATATGTATAGAAAAGTGGTCATTTTAATGAAGAATGAAATACAGCAGTGCAGTAAAAGTTCGATAAATTTTCGTTTTGAAAAGTTTATTTATTTATTTATTTTTTATTTATTTTTTATTAATTTTTTTTATTAATCTTTTTCTTTACTTATTTAAATTTAAAATTACACGAATTTACGAATTTAATGAAAATTCAATGGTTTCCTATAAAATTTGTGAAAATTTCATATATTACTCGAGTGCAAAGGATAGCTATACATTACTAAATCAAAACGACAGAAAATTCTAAGTGTATCTTATACATCGCTTCATAATAAATGATGAAGACAACAAAATGAGATTTTTCTGTTTAAGCTAATCCAGAAATTATTACCCAAAATAATTTAACGCCATATTCTTTCTTTTCTGCTTTAAAGATTTATTTTTTTAATTCAGATCATATAACTCATATTCAAGTAAGAACGTTTAAATAAATACATCAGTTTTCCTTTTTCTTTTCTTCATATATATATATATATATATATATATATATATATATATGAATTTTCGAATTTATAGATGTTTTTGTAAGGGTTATAGATAATTATCTACGCTGGGGACCTATGTTTGGGCGGTATACATTTCGTGGGGAATTTCCTTAAGAGAGCCCTAGCTCGGATTCACACGCGTTTTTTTTTTTTTTTTTTTTTTTTAACAGAGTTTTTTAGAGAAAACTACAAAAAACTCTGAAAGGCTAGGCTATCGAGTGTGACCTATTTTCGAACCTAGCAACTTTTATATACTAACTTAAAAAGCACACTCTCTCAGTCACCCAAATTTATAGAATGATCAGAATATCACAGAGTTGTTTGTTGGCAATTACATATTTTATTCCGGAGTTTAGTACCGCCGTTTTTCACCGCACATTTTTATTGAGTAATTTTCTCTAGTATGTAACTAAGATTAAATAAACTAGTATGTTGTGGCCACCACAAGACTTTCTTCTATATTTTCCTATACATATTCAATCAGTAACAATATTTAAAAAAAAAAAAAAAAATACGATTTTTTTTTTTTTTTGTTAAAAGTAATACATATTTAATCAGTAACAATATTTAAAAAAAAAATTACGAATTTTTTTTCTTTTTTTTTTTTTTTTTTTTCGTTAAAAGTAAAAAAAATCTATAACTTTGTTTTAAATTATCACAGATTTATGGTTCAACCATTCATTTTAAAGGTATTGACGAGACCTTTCGAAAGATACCCATCTTGAAACTTTGCCCCCCCCGGGGGGGGAACCGATGCCCCCACATGCACAAAAATTTTTTCCTAGTTAACTACTACTATTATCAACGAGATCTTTCGAAAGATACCCATTGTGAAAATTTACCCCCCCTGGGGTAATATTTCCCCCCTAGGGGGGGAAGAGATGCCCCCCCATGCACAAAAATTTTTTCCTAGTTACATACTACTATTATCAATAGTTCATATTAATTTTACAATCACAAGTTTAAAATAACTCTCATTATGCCCATTTATACGGAATTTTGTCCTATTCTGCCATGTTAAAAATTTGCATAAAATGCGATCACAGCGCCACCTGTTGAGCTATTGATCCCAGAATCTAGTCAGACCCTTTCCATGTCAGGGTCCAACTATACACCAAGTTTGGTTCAATTTCATTCATCGGTTCGTGAGATACGGTGAAAAATACGAAATTTTGCGATCACAGCGCCACCTGCAAGACGATTGATCCCCAAATCTAATCAGCACTATGCCCCGTCAGGTTCCAACTATATACCAAGTTTGGTTGAATTTCATTCATTGGTTCGTGAGATACGGTGAAAAATACGAAAATTTGTCCTATACTGCATGTTAAAAATTTACATAAAATGCGATCACAGCACCACCTGCAGGGCTATTGATCCCCAAATCTAATCAGCACAATGCCCCGCCAGGGTCCAACTATACACCAAATTTGGTTAAATTTCATTCATTGGTTCGTGAGATACGGTGAAAACACTAAACCACAGACAGACAGACATTTTTTAAAAACTATCAATTCGTGTTCAGGACACCCCAAAACGTGTAGATCCGTCAAAAAACGGAGGTCGAAAATTTTCGCGAATCCAATATTTTCTCTATATTACATATAGAAGAAAGTAAAAAATATTATTATTAAAAAAAGCGGCAAGAAAAGAGGGCGGTAGTAACAATCTCCGAAATAAATTATAAAAGTTGGAAATTCTGAAAATATTCATTGTTTTAAAAATATTATTCAGGGTATGTAGCGGTCCCTTAATTGAACTACCACTTATTTTCTAAAAAAAAAAAAAAAAAAATACATAAATAAATAAAATAAAATAAAATAATCGTTTTCAGCTATTTTCAGCAACTGGAAACGATTAGTGAATTTTCTTTTTTCTTTAAAAAGTAGTATTTTTATAATGAACTGCTAAATACCCTATATTCTTAAATGGATTTCCATGATGTTAATCCTATTTTAACTAAAAATATGCCCTTATTTCGATATACTTTTATTAATATTTTATCATAAACATCCACTTTTCATATGTTGAATAAATTCAGGAATATTAACTCTAATTAGGTTGTCCAACCATCTATAAAAGACATAAATCATTGAAGAAAACTCTGAATTTGACATAATATTTAAACGAAAAAGAAATATTGCCTTCACCATTAGGTTTAACTTAAAATTTTTGACACATAAAATTAATTTAAGATCATTCTTCAAGTTAATTTATATTACGATATCTTTGTTACTGTCATTGTTTATAAAATTATAATACTTTAGTAATAACATTTAAAATTTTCATTTATATATTAAAAAGTCATTAATTTTAAATAAATTTGAATTTTGAAATAAATTTGAAACCATAATTTTAGAATGGCGGAACACTTTTTCTTTCTTTGCTTTTTTTAAAGCAGAAGGGTGATTTCCCTTGTTTTCAAAATGAGAATATATCTGAAAAATGTCCCAAAGTATCGTAATTTTAAAGTACTTTTTATTATATATATGCATTTTTTGAGATCTGTAAAAAACCACTAAATTCCGAGTTGAAATTATTTTGACAAAATTTATAAAATTTGCTTAGCTGATATATATATATATATATATTCGTTATGGTACTAGATAAATTGGTTAAATTTAAGTTTGAGGACGACTGAACGGGAAAGCTGAACTTAAAATAATACGGTTATGAAATAAAATAAATATATAATGTGATAAATTGCAAAGCTAATACGTCATGCATAAACCATTGTCTAAATTAGAAAACTAATTTAAATATAAATACTCGTATAATTATAGAGCTATTAAATATTTTAGCACCGAGAGAAACATTTTATTTGCTTAATAAAAAAGCACTACAGAACTGGCGTTTTAAATTATTACTTACAAAACTTTGAATAAACACCAAAGTTTTATTCAAAGCTTTGTTAGTAATATTTTTATTTGTTTGACTAACATACTCTTTGAAATATCCGAACAAAAAATAAATTGTATTATTACAAAAACTAAAATTGCATGAATACGATGAACTGACCAATAATTGACCACTTAATGGAATTTTTTTTAAGTTTTAACTTATTTTTTAATCAATTTCAACATCTTTTGAATTTTCTCTAAGTATTAATCAAATCATTTCTTCGTTCTCTTTTTTACAATTTCTATTATTCACAATAATAATGTCGAAGTGAGATTTTTGCTAGTAAATGACCACTTACATTCAGCAAATGACCCTATTATATAAGTAATTGATCATTTCAATTCTTCAGTTAAAAAATTGATTAGATTAAAAGCTATTGGTAAATTTATATATTTAAATTATACTTCGATATAAATCTATAAAATATACTAATGTTCTAATAATCAACACCAATCGACATGTAATTAACCCCATTCCTGAAGCAAACTAAACCAATTTAGTGTTATACTTCTCTGTGATTAAAATTGTCAGCATACATCATAGAAAATAATTTTAATAAATTGCTTATACTGCATGAATTTATGTAGGAAAATGTAAAAGAAAGTTTTATGACGACCACGTAATATTAGTTTTGTATAGTCTTTATAGTGTACTGTACTTTTTTACAGTAGCGTACCGGAAGGAGGCTCTGGGCCTCTAGTCATGATGGGGCTTCCGAAGAAACTTAACCTTAATTTGTATGTCTGGTAAAGTTGGCGTGTTATTATTTTAACCTAAATCATTCCCTGCAATTCCAATTTAAGCCGTATTCCAATTTAAGCCGTTATCCCTGTCTAAAGAACCTTAATATTCAAAATTTGACCATAAAGCGACAACTCCAAAAACAAAAAAAAAAATTCATTTATGCAAAGCCTGACTAATGCAGGGCAAGCGGCACCAACACCCCTGGTCTTCTTGCTGGGTTTGCCTCTGAATCCATCTTAAAACTTACTTCAATGCCTTTTTATAGTAATAGATTTAAGTGAAGAAGTGAAAGGGGCCCTCAATATAGAATAGGCTCCGAATAGGCGGCCCCAGTGAGATTTTCGCCCCGGGCCTCGAGAGTTCTAGTCCGATACTGCTTTTGTAGCCTTAATATTGTAATAAAATCACAAATTAACGATTAAGACTGTCATAAAGTTAATTTTTCGACCTAACTTTAAAAGTAAATTTTTTGTGCATGTGGCTGTGGTAAAGTACAAGCTAAACTTATTCTTTTGTCATTCCCCTGTTCAAATCTTTATTCAATAGGGCAAGAAACGTTGTCGTTTACAGAAAATAACCCATATCTGTGTGAATGAGAGCGTGTAATTTTAAAACTTCTTAAGAATTAAAAATTTAATAAAATCTATTAAAATATTAATGCATAAATTTAATATCATTTACATAAAAATGTTCATCATATTAAATTAAAAGGATCCACTCTTTCTGATAAGTGTACACAGAAATATCATTACTACTTATTGGATTTTCAAGATCAATTTGTATTTTAATTCTCAAACTAAATTCAACAAGTTTTAGAGTTCCGAGCTGAATCAAAAAGAAGTATTTATTTGTAAGTAAATACAGTTCAGTATCACGATCCAGTTTCTGTTTGCAAATATACTTAGCGAACTCTAATGTTCAGTCCTTGAAAATAATTAAAGTTCGGGAAGTGAAAAGTTTCCTATTTCATCCTAAAGTTAATTGGAATGAAAGATTAATTTGAAGAATGTTGTTGACAGATTAAATCTAGAAAATTGGGGTGCATATACGTAGCAAATTTTATTTAAAGGCTTTTTTCATAGTCTATATAAAGCTAGAGAAGATTGTTCTTGAATTATTGTAGAATTTCATAAATGTTTTTAAAAGTTATTTTCAAGATTTCAACAAACATAGTAGGAATTGTGCTTGTTTTACGTTAAAAAGAAGTTAGATTAGTTTTTAAGAAATGTATAATAATAAAATTGTATGAAAGTACATCTAGAAAAAAAAATGTTTCATTAAATTGTGCGAAATTTTACGTTTAATGCAAAACGCAATGAAAGTATTCAGCGTAGTATAAAGAAATAATTTTTTTAATATAACTTTACTAATTTAACATTGACTACACGGACTAGTTTATAAATTTATATTCAACAGAAAATAGTAAATTTTAACTTCCGATTTTTTACGATTTTAAACTGTTTAAAGGATTCTAAACGCATTTTAAACCAATTTAGAGAAAAATATCTGTTTGTGTGTAAAAAAAAAAAAAAAAAAAAAAAAAAAAATGTGACAGCTTTAGATCATAAACTCATGCTTAGTTTCATAAAAAATTGTGTATAGTTGCATATTGTCATAAATTGTTGTTTATCAAATTTTCGCGCACATCGCTCAACAAGATGGCGCAATTATTTTCCATGGTTTTCGCATTTATGGAAAGGATATATCTCAGCTTATTGTAAAACTTCAGAAAAATATGAGATAATTGTTATCAAAAACTATGCTGACTCAGTTTGTACAAACAGATCGTGTCGCTATGCTGCAATTTTTCCGTTTATATGACGGCTATATCTCAGATTTTATAACGTACTAATTCTGCAAACTTGATGCGCAAGCGGGCCATTGTGAATGCTAATTTAATTGGGGTGTCTGTCGACTGGCAGATGGGTCAGCTATTATTCACCTTCTGTGTTTTTCCGTGCAGTTACATTACAGCATTTATTGGTTAAAATTGCTCGAAATTCCGTATGTAAAATCCTTATTTAAAAAAAATATGTTGATTAAAATTGTATACATGTTTACTGGTAAGTTACTCTGTCATACACGATGATATAGAAGATAGTTTTGTGACGACCTCAGAATAATAGTTTATTGTTTAATCTTTTTTACAAATCATTGATACAGTAAAAATGTCAATTGAACGGAATATATGTCATTTCCTTTTTTTTTTTTTTCCCTTGTGGTATTTTCTAGCTTTTCGACATTAATGTATTAATATAATCATATGTATATATATATACTAGCAGACCCGGCCACGCGTTGCTGTGACTAAGTTATACTTTGAATTATATGGCTGTAAACTATTTAGTACAGTCAAATTATTATTTACGAACAAAGACGAAAACGTTGTAGCCGATGTAAAAACCCACAGGGTTGAGATTTGAAACTTAGGTCAAAATTTGGAAGCGATTGATAAAAATTTTCGTAGTGTTGATATTAAGCACAAATTAATTTTAATGTAGGGTCCTATAAATTTTAATGGAGAAGTGATATATATTATTTCTAATGCTACTTTATATAAAATTGCTAAAATGACTAATATATAAATTAAATTCTATTAAAATTCTATTAAAATAAAAGTATAAAAGAAACAGACGATTTTAAAATCAATTTTTATGGAGGAGTGAAATATAATATATGCTATAATGGATAATTTTACTATAAAATGACCTCATCATTTTAAATATTTTAAGAGGGCAACAACTGTAGTTATAAAAAGGAAAACAATAAGGCTAAACCAGAAAAATAAGTAAATTTGATAAATATTTTAAAACTTTAAAATTGGAAATCTTATGAAATATTGGACATTTAAAGTAAATACATGTATCATTTTAAATAGAAAAAGATTTTGGAAAAGTTTAGTGTATTTTAACGAAGTGATGAGAAGTTTTTGAGTATGTTAAAATTTTAATAGTAAATTCAAGTTAATAAAGATGGGAAACATTGAGGATTAAGATAAGAATAATTATAAGATAAAAAAAAAAAAAAAAACTTTTTATATACCATGCTTTTAAATTTTAATATACTAATAATATACTAATTAAAAGGAAAATGATAAATATTCTATCATAGTTTGAAGTCAAATTTGTTTTCAAATGTCTAAATTAAATATCTGATGTAAGATACTAATATTTTGCAGCGGAATAGATTTCATTTCTGTCATCCTTGGCGAAAAAAAAAGAATATCGCCAAATTATCTGGCGAAAATATTTAATTCCTTTCAAAAATAATGGTTATTTTAACAACTTATATTACAAGATTAATGAATAATATGAAACAATATTTCGTACAATACATATTACATGTCATACATACGTACAATGAATAATACATATTACATTTCGTACAATGCATGCATCTGGCATGTATATTTTCGTGTTACGCTTTTGATCGCCAAATAATAATAATAATAATAAAAAAAGCCAAGGACGACAGAGTTTTGAAATTTAAAATTAAAATTTTGTCAATTTGACAGCAAAATAATTCAATCTAACACCCGCGATAACTAATACATATCTATACCCAAACATAAGGATTAAAATCGGGAAATAAATTTCCTCGATTTTTAATAATTTCTTACAAAAAATCCAGTGGGCAATTAACATAGGAAATCTTTTTCTTGGCTGCACAGACGGTTAGTGAGTCACACTTCGCTTGCGTATAGAACTCATAGATATAGTATAGCATATATAGAATAGAGTGATCATTGGGGAGAAAAAAGTTATTCCTTTTCATTTGGGAAAAGACGACGTTTTTACCAAAATATGGCCGTCTTTCCCCGAGTGAATACACACGGGAATACATACTAATATTTTAGCAAATAAAATTTAGGAATAATTTATTTGCTAAAGGGGAATGGAAGACTCCAGATACAGTTTCAAATTCATATTTCTTTCTTTCTTTTCTTTTTTTTTTTTTTTTTTCAATACCACTTAATGGCTGTTTCCAAAGCTTTTATTTATTTTTTTTTTTTTTCGGCATCAAAAATCTTTGTACGATAACATGGGAATGAGAGATCTATATATATTACTATATCTATGATAGAACTACATTAGCACTTTATCAATGTGTATAAAATCTTTAAATTGATTATGACGTCAATTTTCGTGAGATGCATAATTTAACTTTTCATAATTTTTTAACGTTCACGTTTGATTAAATGTATTTATTTTTATGTCGAAAGAAAATGAACTCGTATTTTTTTTTTTTTTTTTGGCAACAATTAAATTAATGGAACTCACAGATATTTTGGAGCAACTTTAATAAAGGTCTATAATTAACAAATAATTGCAATAAAACAATATTGTGACAATAAATTGAGATAAAAACTATCCTATCTCTCAAGTTGAACCAAACTGCACACAGTGTGCAAAATTTCATTAAAATCGGTTCCTTAGTTTAGGAGTTTACAAACATCGTGAAACGTAATTTATATATATATACAGATATATATATACACACACACATACATATATACCATGAAATATTATTAAATGCGATAATTGACGTTCAAAATTATTTAAGTTCATTAAAATATTAAGTACATTAAGTATTAAATGTAAAGTACATTAAAATATAGGTATTATTATTTTCAATAATTTTTTCAAAATTTTGAAAAATAACTAGACTTTAATAATTTTAATGTTTTTCCCCCTTTTAAACAAAAAAACTAAGATTATTTAAAACATTAAAGAATAAGCCAAAAAAAAAAAAAAAAAAAAAAATGAATAGGGCACAAGTTTCGGTAATTTTGGTTTACCTGTCAAATTTTTACTCTTTGTTTTGTACAATTATGAAAGAGGATTTTTGATTGTGGTTTATGGTAGAGTGCATACTACTTATTACTATATCATTATTTTTCCCCGTCTAAAACTAAAGGTAGTAAAATATTGTACGCAAAATCGATTTACAGTGTAAATAATATGGCATTTTAAAAACTAATTGTTGCACTATAATGACACTGCTCTGCAAAAAAAAAAAAAAAAAAAAAAAAAAAAAAAAAAAAATCGAGGTCTGATACCATTCTTGCTGATTCTTATGTAAAATGACCTCCTGAATCCGAATATGACTTCCATTTTGCCCTGTCACCTGCCGTTTTCGCGATACACCACCCTCTCCCTCAATTTCTTTCCCTGTTCGACAATTTTATGACCATGAATTTGATTTGAAGAATGAAAAATAATTAATTTAACACCTAAAACCAAAAATATATAAAGTTTAAAAAATAACATTAATAACAGACAAAAATATATATATATAAGATATGTAACGCATAATTTCAGTGGCAAATCTCCCCAAAACTTTTTCCTTGCCGCAAATGTTCATGTTTTAGAATTTTCCAACTCTGTAGCCCCTCAGAATTTATTTAACATTTAAAGTAATTTCCCCCCCCCTCCTAAAAATCAAATTTATAGCCATAAAATCACCGAAAAATGATAAAAATAGGGGGCTATTTCTAAAAAACGGTGTGTGATTGGGCAAAATGGGTGTCCTATTCGAATTCAGGAGGTCATTTTACATAAGAATATGCTGAAATGGTGTCAGAGGCAATTTCTATGCCGAGCAGTGTGATTAATACATTCAAACCAGTCCAGATTTTTAATCATATCGATATTTTGAAGTAGAATTGAATTTTAGTAAATAAAAAAAAAGTAAATTGTTAATTAGTTTTACAAAGCATTTAAACAATTTCCATTAAAAAAATGTTAAACGTTCTAATTTTAAATGTTAATTTTTTTTTATTCAAATTATTTATTTCTATTCTGAACAGAGAAAGGAACAAAGAGATTTTAATTTTTGAATGAATTCAGTGGTGATCTTAAAAGTTTTTTCCACCACTGTATATGTCCCAGTGGTATTGAAATGGTTAAAGTAACATGTTTTAGCGTTTTTTTTTTTTTTTTTTTTTTTTTTTTCAAATGCTCATCATCTGTGTAAGAACTCATCATCTGTGTTTGAATTTATTTATATATTATCTCGAAAATTGAAACTAAGTCACGAATATATATTTTTATCGCTTGATAATACTTTAATAATGATAATGGTCTAAACAAAATTCATTTATGTGTATTTGTATAATTTTTAATACCTATTTTATTGACTGATACTTATAAGTACGTTTGGGTCATAAAGGATAATGAATAAAGGCAAATTTTTGTTCTGTAAATATTTACTTTTTATTTTTAACGTTCTTATTTCAAAAAATGTAATGTAATTATTTATATGTAACATTTATTTTATGGATTCAGATTTATGTTTTAAAAAATGCTTAATTTGTTTTACAGCACAGATAGTGACTTCACTGCGCTGCAAAAAAAAAAAAAAAAACTTTTTCGAGCCCTGATACCATTTTTTCTGGTTCTTTTGTAAAAGGATCTCCTGAATATCCAAATATGACCCCCATTTTGTCCAATCACCCACCGTTTTCGCGGGACGCCATACCTTCCCCAATTTTTATCACTGTTCGGTAATTTTATGTCCACGAATTTGACTTGGAGGGTGAAAAAAAAGATTATTTTAGCACTTAAAAACAGAAAAAAATAATAATAAGATGTAATAAATAATAGTAATAACAGATTAATAAAATAAATAAACATAATTTCTAATTTCAGTGGCGAATCCCCCCCTAAATTTCCTCGTTGCTACAAATGTTCCTGTTTTACAATTTTTCTACTCGGAAGTTCCTCAGAAGATGTTTAATAGTTAAAATAAACCTCCTCCCCCCCGTCCAAATCAAATTAATAGCCATAAAATTACCGAACAGTGATAAAAATAGGAGGGGCATCCCCAAAAAACGGTGGGTGATGGGGTAAAATAGGCGTCATATTCGGATTCAAGAGCTCATTTTGTATAAGAATTTGCATGAATGGTATTGGGGCCTATTTTTGTGTAGAGCGGTGCTATCGGATAAATGAGCAAAGAATTGTCTACTTCAAATGGAAATATAATTCATTTATTATCGAACTAAATGTACTATCGAACTAAATATATCGAAATACACATTTAAAAGAACACAAGAGAAAAGTGGCACTAAGTAAGTTGAATATACCCGCTTTCAGTTTTGTAAAAGAATAAAACAGAGTGACTCAGTATCTGCTCATACTCTCCAGATCAGAATCTAAGAACAGAGAACGACTAAAACGTCTTCACATGGACGCAATAAGACTTGGACGCAATAAGAGGAGGGTAACGAATGAAATTCGCCTCCAAAACGGAAGATACCATGGCCAACATTTGTTTGTCTCAAAATAACAGAGAATTTTGCTCCAAAAATTGCATTCAAAGCAAAATATCTTTTAAATGTACTATGTGTAATGTGATTTTGTGTAATGTGAAAATTTTTATCGCTTATATATTTAAGTTTACTCTTAAGTAATCAAAATAATAATAATCATAATAAATTTAAAAAAAAGCTTAAAATAGGTTTTCTATGTAATTCATATTGCGGTACATATTTTTTAAATAAAATAAAGATCAAAACAACATAAATCCGGCAACAAAATGCTCAGAATGGCAATGTATTTTATTTAACATAAAAATTCAAGATTTTTTTTTTTTTAGGCAACACATTAAAAGTAAACGACTCTATAAAATTAAACAATAAAAAGAAAAAAATATTACTTAATTTTCTTATGTGCAAATTGTATTTTTAACTTTTTAACAACCTATGATTGTTAAATATTGTGTGTGTATAATAATATAGGGTGTGTATAATAAATATGGGATTGATCATATTCTGTCGTTTATTATGGTAATTTTCTATAAATTTTCATATCTGTAATATTTTAATATATATATTTTATGTGTGTGTACATTTTTGCTTCAAAACAGTTCAAATGGAAGGAGATATACTGTTTAATTGCAAATAAATTTAACCCGATCAGGTTATCGCTTTTTTCGACACCTTGTCGGATTATCATGGGTCGCTGAAGACCCGAGCAACGTTAGAACATGCAATTTTTAATGAAAAAAATCTGATAAAATTCTTGAATACTTCTACTTTAAGGGGGTATTCTGGTTCAGAAATTGAAAAAAATCGATTTTTTTTTTTTTTACATATTTTCATAGTATAACCCTTTAAAAATAAGTTCCTAAAAAGATTTTTCAAAATTCAAATTATTTTCGGAGTTACAGCTCATTTTGTGACGCGCCGACAGAGCCGGTTATAAGTTATAAAACCAATCTACGAGGACTTATCTTCAGAAAGCTTGCTGGAAAGGTGCTTGGGCTCTGAAACTCAAAATAACAACGAATCTTTAAATTCGCTCATCTGGACTTTCGCACCCAAGCATATCCATGCCGGTACCCATACAATAGAAATTGCTAATTTCATTGCGGTATGTATATTTAATGAAGGGTGTTTACCAGTTTTAAAGATTATGTCAAAAATGGGAATAACAATTGGGCCAGAATCCCACGCGTTCGTTAATAGACGCAATCAATTCCGAATTAACAGGTCCGAGGTACGAGCTTCTGAGGCTTCCAAGGAAGCTAGAACTGCTAGATCATCCGAAAGGTCGTCTTTAAACATGACATTTGAAGTGGAGGAAGGTACTTTGTATGGAGCAGGAATCGCTGATTAAAAAAAAGTAAGTATAACAAGCCGTTAAGCGACTCCGGTTGCGCGCGACTTGTCCTCAAACGCGTTTTTCTCGGAACTACATTTTCAGAAACGGTGTGCATGATATCTCAAGTTCTACTCAACCGATTCACTTGAAATTTAATACAGATCTTCTTTATACATTATAGTATCGCACTACCAAGAGTTTTTTTAAAAAAATTCCTTTTTTATATTTTTAAAAAAATCCGAACGGCCAAAAAACAGGGAAAAAACGAAACGTATTTTTCAAAACACCGCCATTTTGTGAGATTTTTTTTTTTTTTTTTTTTAATCCTCTCGTAGTGCGATAACTATATCCTTCCTCTTCAAGGATTATTAATGGTTTTCCATTTCAGGTCACTGGAAGGGCTAATATCCTGCACACCAGGACACGCCATTTTTTCAACAGTCCCCACTTTGCCGGCCTGCAGTTTTTTGAAATTTGATTTTTTTTTTTTTATATTATGCATGTTTTGTATTCTTTAAATATCATTAAACAACTTATAAAAAAAATTGGATAGTAAAAATATTTATTGTTTTTTTTTTTATCGCCTCCAGAAAAACACCTAAAATTTGAGCTTCTAAACCAGAATACCCCCTTAAGGGAAAACAAAGAATATTACAAAACAAATTAAACAAATATTTTATTTTTCATCAGTAATACATCCATTTCCATAAAATGCAGGTAATGCAGGTATTTACTAAAAAATTCATAACTTTTGAACCAATTGAGATGTTTGAAAAATTCAAATTCCATAATAAAATTTAAAAATGGCATTTTTACGGAAGCAATCATAGACACGATAAATAGGTATTTCTTCTATATATGGATTCTAAGAACTGAGACAAAAACAAATAGCTCGGGTTTCCAATGACCCACGATAACCTGATCGGATTAATTTTCGAAATATTAATTAAAATCCATAGCCACAGAAATATAAAGAGCATTTTCACTTGATAGTACAGTATTATTATTAAGTAAAACAAAAAATATCACATTGTTAAGAAACAAATTTCTTATCATGGCAAGTTTAAATGTTTCTTTTAGTGTGGTAATAACAAAGGGGGTGAAAAACGTTTTAGATAAGATTATAGTATTTTCAACGTTCCAAAAATATTTTAAATTTTGCAACATAACATTTCAATTAATATTTATAATGAGCAAGCTTTTAACAGGTTTCTTAATTTAACAATTTAATTAACCTACACATAAAACCATCACATTCTGCATTAAAAAGTTTTTTTAAAACTTGATTTTCTGTGTAGTAAAATGCAAAGATTTAATCACTAACGTTTTAGATTATCGTGATAAGTTAAAAGGTTTACATTTTAAAAGACTAACATTAATTAATTTTGGTAAATTACTCTGTTACATTGTACATAATTTACATAAGTGAGAAGAGATAAAACTTGCAAAAGTTACATACTCTAAAACAATTATGCTCCATTATCATTTTACATGCGAAATTACGAATTTTTATTTAAGCGAATTATAATTGCATTCAGGTGGTTGGTTTGCTTTTAATGACACAATGTACGAAAATACGCTATGCTGTGCCTGACAATTATTCTTAATAGTTAGAAATAAGAATGTTTGAATGGGGCACTCATTTAGACAGTCACTAGAAAAGCCCCTGTTCGGGAACGAACCGAATTCTGCATGCCGGAAATTTTTTTAAATCAAACTCGAAATGTACAAAACTCGGCCAGATGCTATGCGTGCCAATAGATCAAAGTTTATTAATGAAATCATTCTTAAATTTACGAAATCAATGAAGGTAGTGAATCAATGAAGGCTTTGCCCGCTTTGCTGTTCACTGTATTCAAAGGAAACTTTTTTCTATATCGCTTTATAAAAAATAAATAGATAAATAAATCATGAAATTACTCTAAAGTCCATTTTAGTTTTCCAACAATTAGGTTTTTATGCCAACAAACTTTCAATTTTTCTGTTCTGCCCACCTCAAACCGACATACTAGCCATACTATATCCCTACTTTGTACCGAAATTAAAAAATAATCTATTTTAAAAAACTTTTAAAACCCAAATTCTTAATATATCATATCACATAAATCTTTTCGAAGTTATGATTTTGCAAATTTTTTTTCTATTAAGAAATATAACCACGAAAAATAAAAATAAAAAATTATAAACCACGAAGCTAGGCGGTTATTACTCTGGTTGTGCCATCTATCGGTCATTACAAACGTAAATATGCATTTTTTTTTTTTTTTTTTTTTTTTTGGTAAATAACTGCTTAATTGTTTTAGAATTATAATAAAAATATGCATACAATGTCGCTCCCTGCAATTTTTTTTTTTATTATTTTGAGTTTTAAAAAATATTTTAAATATGTTTGTGTACTACTTTGTGAATTTATCGACGAATTAATTTTTATAAAATATTTTTATGTTTGAATACTAAATTTTTGCCTTAAATTTCAGCATTCGAACACTTAAAAAAAGGCGTCTGAAAAAAAAAAAAAAAACGTCAAAAATTCTTAGGATACTGTGTAGTCAACGAAAAATTTTCTTTTATCAATTGACATCTTTTCTTCTAATTATCTGCAAAAATTAACACTCCGGACTTTCGAACGCTCGACCACCGCGTTACTAACATAGCGCTCTAACCACCTGAGCCACGGAGACACAAATGAAAAAGCTTATATTTACTTAAAAATGGAGGCGCATTTCTTATTAGCTTGAGATTCAGAAACACGTAGACAGAAACACTTTTAGCACATTTACACTTTTAAATGAGGAGTAGATTACTTATTTAAAAGTGTAATCCAACTTAATAATTTTCAGTGGACTAATTCCTTATGCTTTTGGCTCTTTTTCCTGTAAATTTTTTTAAGTATCAAATAATATCTGCGGCAAGTCATTTTCTTCACAACAACCGCGAATGGATATTTTAACATATTTATAGTTATTTTTTTTTTCGCAAGATCAAATACTTGAGCTTTCTTTTCCGTTTCTTTTCTTCTTTTTTTTTTTTTTTTAAATTTGAAGCGAAATAGTTAAATTTTATTGAAAATGGTTTTTTAAGTTACTATATGATGAGGTAAACAGAAAATGTTTTTCGTAGTAAGAGGTTCAATATCTAACATGGTCTATGTTTCCTTTTATAAAATAGGAACTATTTATTTTATTTAATTGTTAAGCTTATTTGTTATAAAGAAATAATCAAGAAGAATTTTGAAGCAAAATTATAACTACATAAGTACACATTTAACTGTATGCAATTTTTCATGCACATTTACCTATATATATTTGCCTGTATTTTTCTGCTTTGTGTAATTGAATAACTCGCATCTAAATTAACCTAATCCTCATGTATATTAATATTTAAAATTACAATATTAATAAAGAAATTTTTAGCATAAAAATGAAATTCTAATATATTTAAAAATATTTAGAATTTTATTTATCTATTTATTTATTCTTCTTCATTGTTTGTCAGTCCCTGATAGTTTAATTTTTTTCTCATAGTTTAGTCTTTTTTGAGCAAAGTACCACAGTTTTATTTTAGACTGTTGTTGTAACAGATGTGCTTGACATGTTAATAAACTTTTTAAAATAAAAATTGATGTTATTTTAAACTCCAGTTTTGTATTAAGTATTCTTAAAAAATTTATATGTGATAAGTTTTGTTTTTGATTATTTCTTTGAAAATAAAATCTTAATTTAATTAAATATGACGCTTAAAACTAAACATGTATTTTGTGTTATATTTCACAATTTGGTTTATTTTATTTAAGAAATTAAACAAGTAATATTTAACATATAAATGACAGTAAATAATTTTAAATTGTGTTATGTGTATCCTTAACATCATTTTATAATACACAAGTGTAAATATCGCCGTTTCCGACTTTATGGAAACAATTTTGAAATTAAATATATTAAAAAACCTTTACTACCTTCGTTGTTTGCCGTTAAATCTTTCCATCGGGATCCCGATTCTCGTCAGACGGCTTCTCTGTGAATGATTTGGACTATTCTGCTGGTTTCTGCCTTTTCAAAATGTGGCGTCACCTCCTGTCTGGAGCTACTGCGCTGCTGTCATTACATGCGTTTTTATTGGTGGTTATTTCGATTGATTCGCGGAACATGGCGTAGTTGTATTCTTCATAATTAGCTATTTTAGTGGTTTGTTCCAAATTTATATCTATGTTTTCCCTGTAAAAAGTTTTGGCTAACGCTGTATTCTGATTTCCTGTTTTAATATCTCTTATATGTTCTTTTATTCTTGTTTTGATTTTTCTTTTAATTACTCCGATATACGAACCAGTCTGTTTATTTTGATCAGTGTATGGTATTTTATAGACTCCTGAGGTTTCAAGGGGGGGAATGGGGTCTTTTTCGTTTCTGATAAGCTGAAATGTATTTTTATTGGGTTTTATAGGGATATTAACTTTGCATTTATTGGCTGCGCGTTTGATTTTGTTTGAGGCACCGCGATCGTATGGTATGGAGGTCGTGAATTTTAAGGGGGGGGTTCTGAAAACTAAGTATATTATCAATGTGTTTTATTTTATTCTTAATAATTTTGTTTACAATTTTTTCCGGATATCCAGCCTGCTTTGGCAGGCTGCAAAGCAGGCTGGATATCCGGAAAGAATTGTAAACAAAATTAGTGCAGTGATACTAGCACGAATAAAAACAACTTCTACTTATACTCTCTCTACTGAACTGCTTATTTCAGAAAGAAATGAGTTTTGGTTCCTGTTCTGCTATAAGCCTCACACTAACTGCTAAGAGTTATTTTTATTATTTTACTTAGTTTGAACCTCCCCCCCTTCCCACACACACACACACTCACACAGAGAAAAAGAGTGCTCTACAATTTTTCACAAAAATAAAATATTGTTAAGATTTTTCACAAAAATTGGTATTAAGTTTGAAATCGTGGATTGGCCCCTGCATTCAAAAAAATAAATAATAAATAAATAAAATAAAAATAAAATTTGGCCACCCCGATGAATTTCGCCGTAAATTAATGTAGAAACATGCGGCTGGTATGAATTGATTAGTAATAACGGTATAGTTAGATTTGGCTTAAGGGGTCGTCTACATATTAAAACTGGCATCAACTTCATTTTTATCTATAGAAATCTTCATTTTCGACAAATTAGTGGGGTTATTCGTATCAAATAAGCCCGGAAAATAGCATAATTTATATATTTCTCTCAATTTTTCATAGAGTGAAAAAATATGGGAATGCTAATGTTAAATGAAGGTGACAAACATTAATTCATATTTTCTCAAAAAATTATTATACTCAAAATTTTATTATTATTATTATTATTTTTATACATCAGATTGAAGTGTCCTCCATGTGTGAATGAAGTGTCCACCATGCATATTTTTGAGTAAAAAACATTTTAGTTCCCCATCATACTATAGGTATGTGGAACTAAGGTAATCGTGAAAATTTTCGACCTCGGTTTTTTTTACTTTTTTCCACGTTTTCAGGTGTGAGGAATCCGAAAATTACAAAATTTGTATGGTGTCCGTTTGCAGGGTGTCTGTTAGTCCGTTAGTAAGTCCGTTAGTTTGTTAGTCTGTGTACACAATATCTCACGAACAAATGATCGCAGAGAGGTCACACTAGTTTTAAAATATTAATTATGACACTGGCAAGAACCCTATTCACTTCCAATATTCTAATTAAAAAACTTCAGAAGTTATTCGAAATTTACGATTTTCTTAACATGGGAGAATATGCCATAATTTCACTTAAACGAGCATTAAATGGAAACTTTTTACTGTAAAAATGTCGGACCAGTTTTAAAATATCAGTTTTGATGCCGGAATGAACATTAGTAACAATAAATATGCTACTTTGAAAATCTCGCAAGTTATTGGAAATTTACGAATTTCTTAACATGGCAGTATAGGGCAAAATTTCACATAAACGTTAATTTTGAGAGATATTTTCATCGTAAAGATCTCAGGCTTCTTTTGAAATATTATTTAGGACACTGGCATGAATATCAATGACAATGAATTTTCCAAAATAAAAATTTCGTAAGTTATTTGGAATTTACGATTTACTCAACATGGCAGAATAGGGCAAAATTCAGCATAAACATCCATTTTGAGGATCATAAATATATCATTCCACTTCAAAATAACATTTATGATACTTGTTTGAACATGATAGACTACAAATATTCTACATGGAAAATTTCGTAAATTATTCGTAATTTAAGATTTTATCAACATAGCAAAATTGAAAAATTTTCATATAAATAGGAATTTTGAGGATTATTGCATTGGAAAGAGTATCATGGAAATTAAGCATCTGAATTGACCCTGATAAAATAAATTAACAGATTAGTATAACATAAATATATCGAAGTGAACGGTGGATACCCTATTAGGTGGGGATTTCATTCTGTCACTGTGTCAAGCTTTGGAAAAATTCATTTCTCTTAACATGATTATAATATGTCTCGCACTAGAAATTAATGAGAACATAAATATGATGGGAAACTGAGCAGTGTCCACCTATGCCAACTAGTTTTGAATTATCAAAACTATAATTAAATTCATACTTCAAAAACTTATGAATTATTAACCTATATTAATTTTTGCACGAATAAAACGGGCATGATCAAAAATATAGGTTTTGAAACTTACAGCTCATTCCTATCATTATTTTTCGGGTTACAGTGATATTTCAATCTCTATTGCTCTTAGAGGGCTGTCACCTGTTACCATTTGTGTCGCCTATAACTTTGCATGCACATGATTTAAAATAGTTATTCAAGTAAATTTAGATGCACACATCATTTCTTTACTAGCATTACTTTAGTTTATTGTATATTTAAAATTATCATACTTGTTTTCCGGTTATTATCTGAATGGACATAATACTTTTCTGTGTGAGATTTTTTTTTTTTTTTTTTTTTTTTTTTTTTTAATATAGGGATTTATTCCTAACACATTTTCGCTTGTAGCTCTACCAATAATTAATTTAAAGAAGAATATACATATTTTTTATTCCGAACGGCCTTAAATTACATTATGCATTAAAAAATGGATGATGCCATTCGAAAAATTGAAGTTGAGGTAAATTTCAATATGTAAAGGACCCTCTAAGCACAATTTAACTATTGCATTAATAATTAGACGTTATTACAAATCGATCGGCATCAGCCGCCTCACAGTAAAAAATACTTTCTTAAAAATGAGCTAAATTGTCTCAAAATAGCTCCGAAACAATAAATACTTAAATTTAAAATCTCATGTACTCATTTGTGAGTATATTGACATGCTCAAAAATGGGGCTGACCAATAAGAATCCCAGTATCCCTATCTTTGACGCGTCAATATACTCAAAAATTAGTACATGTGTTTCCAAATTTAAGTATATATTGTTTCGGAGCTATTTTGAGACAATTTAGTTCATTTTTAAGAAACCATTTTTAACAGTGCTGTTTCTACGATAATAATTTATGGCAAAATTAATCGGGGATGGCTTTTTTTTTTTTTTTTTTTTTTTATGACTGTAAATGAAAGTATACAAAAAGAAATACCGTGGCAATTACGGAATTTTGGTAAAACATTATTATTTTTTTCCCCAGTAGATAAAATTCATTATTAGCAAAATCTTTTAGTACAGATATTTTGAAAAACTAATTCCATCATTATATAGGAATGACATTAGTAAATTTGATCTTCATATTAAAAACTTCTCTTGTTACATGTCTAAGTTAATTACTGCTTACTAAAGACAGGTTACAATCAAAAACAGTAATAAAGTAACTCTTATTTAAAAAAATTATTATAAAATTATACGACGATTCCAGTATGGTTTTTATTGCTTTCGATATTTCGAAACAAAAACCCTTAAAAAAATGAAATCTATGAAACCGAGGAAATTTCGAGAAAGGATACAATAGCTGTGGAATAAATTTAACAGTGTTAAGAAAAAATATCCTCTATTGGAAAATTCAAGCTAGAATTTATAATTAACGGCCCTCTTCACTTACCGTCGCCGGAAGCCCGAGCCAGTGTTATTCTATGGGGAAATTTTCTTTACAAATAACTTATTAACTAATACATTCTTTTAAATTCAGTTTTTAAATTCAGAAAATTCCCAACTGTTAAATTGATGGACTTTTTTTAAAAATGTATTTTTTTAATTTTTAATATTTTATTTTTGAAATTGCAAAATGAAAAAAAAAATCACATATTGAAAATTCGTATTTTGCAGCTTCAAAATAAAATATAAAAAAAAAAAAAAATAATAATTTAAAAAAAAAAAAAATCCGTCAATTTAACAGCTGGGAATTTTCTGAATTTGAAAACTGAATTTAAAAATATGTATTAGTTAATACGTTATTTGTAAAGAAAATTTTCCCGTAGAGTAAAATTAGTTTCGGCTTCCGGAGGCGGTGAGTGAAGAGGTCCCTTAAGAATCAACACTGTCAAACAGAATAATTTCAAGAAATCTGCCCTTCATCAGTTAAAATTTTCTTTTTTTTTCTTTTTCTTTTTTTTTTTTTTTTTTTTTTTTAATCGCTTGAAAAAAGTGTGAACGATCTTTTGCATTATTACAAAGTAATTTCAAATCTATTTAATTTTATAGCAACTGAGCGAAGGGTATATAAGGTTACAAAGCCTAATACTGATTTTTAACATATACAGTGTGTCCTAAAAGTTCCAGTACTGACGCTGCTGTATTTTTAGTTCCCCATCATACTATAGGTATGGGGAACTTAGGTAATCGTGAAAATTTTCGACCTCGGTTTTTTGACTTTTTTACCGTTTGCAGGTGTGAGGAATCCGAAAATGACAAAATTTGTATGGTGTCTGTCTGTAGGGTGTCTGTTAGTGTGTTAGTGTGTTAGTCTGTGTACACGATATCTCAAGAACAAACTGTCGCAGAGAGTTCAGATCAGTTTTAAAATATTACTTTCGACACTGGCAAGAAACCTATTCATTTGCAACATTCGAATTTAAAAACTTCGTAAGTTATTAGAAATTTACGATTTTCTTAACATGGGAGAATAGGACAAAAATTCACTTAAACGTGCATTAAATGGAAACTTTTTGCTGTAAAAATGTCAGACCAGTTTTAAAATATCAGTTTTGATGCCGGAAGGAACATCAGTAACTATAAATACGCTACTTTAAACATTTCGCAAGTTATTGGAAATTTACGAATTTCTTAACATGGCAGAGTATAGGTCAAAATTTCACATAAACGTCAATTTTGTGAGATATTTTCATCGTAAAGATGTCAGACTACTTTTGAAATATTAGGGCACTGGCATGAATATCAATGACTATGAATTTTCCAATATAAAAATTTCGTAAGTTATTGGAAATTTACGAATTTCTTAACATGGCAGAATAGAGCCAAATTTCACATAAACGTCAATCTTGAGGGATATTTTCATCGTAAAGATGTCAAACCACTTTCGAAATTTTATTTAGGATACTGGCATGAATATCATAGACTAATGTTTCCAATTTAATAAATTCGTAAGTTATTTGGAATTTACGATTTACTTAACATGTCAGAATAAGGCAAAATTGAGCATAAACCTCCATTTTGAGGATCATAAATTCATTAGACAACTTCAAAATTACATTTATGATATTTGTTTGAACATGATTGAATACAAATATTCTAATAGGAAAATTTCGTAAATCATTCGTAATTTACGATTTTATCAACATAGCGAAATTGTAAATTTTTCATATAAATATGAATTTTGAGAATTATTGCATTGGAAATAGTAGCATGAAAACTAAACAACGGAATTGACCCCGATAAAATAAATTAATAGATTAGAATAAGATAAATATATCGAAGTGAACGGTGGATAGCCTATTAGGCGGGAATTTCATTCTGTCACTGTATCAAGCTTTGGTCAAATTAATTTCTTTTAACATGATTATAATATGTCTCGCACTAGAAATTTATGAGAATATAAATATGATGGGGAACTGAGCAGAGTCCACCTATGCCAACTAGTTTATTTGCAAAACAACAAACCTTAAAACGATTATTTTTATGCTAATGATAAAAGGCACATTTAAATTAACGGAGGAAAAAATACAAAATTAACATTTATAATAAATGATCAAAATGTCCGCTCTTTTCTAGAAGGCAAAGCTAAACTCGTTTGTGGATGTTTTTGGAAATGCATTTTGACATGCTGGGAGTGACTTCTTGTATCCTTTGAGTAATGCCGATTTTTAGATCATCTATTTTTTGAGGATTACCTGCATAATCTTTGTTCTTTAAATATTCCGACAGAAAAAAGTCCAGAATGCTCAGATCAGGGGGATCGAGGTGACCAGAGATTTCTTGAGTTGAGTCGATTGCCAAAAAAATCTTCAAGCATATTCATGGTTTCATCCCTCTTATGACATGTTGCACCATCTTATTGGAACCAAGAATCTCGTTCATTCACTTCTAACAATATAACGAATTACTGGATAAGTTCCCTGTATACATAATCATCAACAGTTGACTCGAAAAACAGAAGTCCAATAATCCTTTTACGTGATACAGCACACCATATGCCAATATTTTGAGAATGTAAAGGTTTTTGCATTAATGAATGAGGATTGGTCATTGCCCAAATGCGAGAGTTTTGTGTGCTCAGGTAACCGCTTTAATGAAACCATGCCTTATCGGAGAAAAATGTTTTGTCTAAAAAGTTGATGTTTTTGCGAATAAACCTACGAAACCACTAGCAATAATGAAACTGCTTCTCAATGTCTGGCGGCATTATCTCCTGTATCATTTTTACGCAATAAGCATGGAAATTCAAAGCTCCTAAAGCCTTATGTGTTGACCCACGAGATGCGCTCATTTCTTGTACAAAACGCCTAAAAGATTATTGAAGAGTTTGCAATGTTCTTCGTAGACTGTCTTGCAGAAAGGCTGCTGTGACAACGTTAGATCTTCCACACCTGTGCTTGTCTTCCACAGAACCTGCATTACGAAATTGTCAAACGAGCTGATATAGCGTATTTTTACTCAGTATTGCATCATCTGGATATTTATATCACCAAACATCTTTGCCTCTTTCATACGATTTACATTCAAAATAAGCCTCAATCAGCGCAATTCTCTGAATGCGTGATAAACTCATTTTACTATGAAGAATAAAATAACATAAAACTTTATTCTCACGCACGCAACTTGAGCGAGAAAAGAAGCAAACGATAAAAATTAAAGAATTGAGGCAATGATAAGCAGACGATAAAATTTTATATTTAAAAAAAAATCATGGACAATGAGTTCTTTAAGTTAGAGTACTGGAACTTTTAGGACACACTGTATTATGAAATAGCTTTATTAATGATAATGCAAAATATATGATAGTCAATATATATATATATATTAAATATTTGAAGAAGATTTAAAGAAAATTTAAGAAAATATATAACTTGTATGATAAGTAAACAAGTGTTTTCAAACTAATGGTTTTCTCGATCTTTATTTCTGCAATGTATTTCTGCATAGTACACTCATTTAATGAACTTTGTGAAGGAAAATAAATCTTTGGAAAACCTAATCTGAAGGATTTTATTTCTTCCAAACACAATCAAACTTTAAAACTTTCTACAGGATTTTATTTCTATTTCTTCGTATTTTTCTCTTTTTAAGATTAGTCGCTTTTTCTTAGATTTCATTGTAATCCTTCTCCATTACATTGATTTTAAATTGAAACCAAAGACATTTGACATTTTCAGATAAAAGCAATATCAACATGTTATTTCTAAATTATCTGACATATTATATGTCACGACAATGCTTCGTGAAAGCCCTCCAAAGCTTTAGAGATCATTTGAAAACTTTATTAAATTTCTTCAACTTATTTCTTTGAGTTGTATGACTAGAAGTAAAAGAAAACAAATTATAATATCTTTCTAAAATCTTTTTGTCTTTATTAATATACTAAGGTATGAAAACATGTATTTATGTAAGGAGGGTTTTCGCACAATTCAACAAAACAATATAAAAAATCCCTTTTTTTTTTTTTTTTTTTTTTTAAAGTTAATCGTTGGTGCATAATTTCGAATTGATCCTTTTCAATGTATTTCCATTACTATTTTGATTCTGCTATAATTTAAAACAACAGCTGTAATGAAACCGAGAAAGCTATTTTGCGATTACGCTTAATTATAACTACGATTGCATTATTAATAACAAAAACTGCACTTAAATGACATTGTTGTAACTTATTTGTAAACAAAGATTTTTGGTATTGAGAGTGGATAATTCAGTTCAATAAATAAAAGATCAGAAAAATAAAAGAAATTTAAAGAATAACAAAAATTTATTTAAAGAAAAAAAATTAAAGAAACTGAAAAAAGAATAAGACCAGATAAAGATTACAAAATAATATTTAATAGATAATAAGTTTAACTTAAAAATGGTACATTTCCTTTTCAGCTTGAATAGTTTCTTGTTTGCTGACTGAATCTCTCGTTGTCCACATTCGATGTACTTATTGTTGTAAGTACAGAAGCTATCTTATATTATGCGAGACGTACCAAAACCTCGACGATAGCGTCAGGGCCCCGATCTTCGATGACTTTTCTAGTCAATTTTTACTTTATATTACTACCAATGTTACCCCCCCCCCTTGTTTTTCCCCCAGACACGTGTGAGTTTTTTCGTTTCCATCTTATGCTTTTTTCTTTGGATTTTTTACTCTTTTTTTTCTATTGATTTTTGAATTACTTTCCCAGTTTTTTCACTCTAAGGTGCTGCACCACAAGTTAACCTATACAATGTTTATATTACTTTTGTATATCAGCTTCTAATCAACAGAGTTTCATAAGTAATATATTATTTCAAAAGTTATTTGAATTGAAATTGAAGAGTACATTTTGCAAATCTCTGTTGCCAGATGGCGCTTTGAGATTTTAATAAATCAATATCTTCAACTATGATTATGATTAAATTACTTATCGGGAGTATATTAGGAGACCGTATGCCCCACCGAGCTGGGGATTTGCCACGATCAGAATAATCAAAGAAAAGAATTTAAAAATAATCAGATTATTATTATTAATCTTTTTTAATCTTTTACACGATGAGGAAACAGGCTGTTTCAAATTATGAAACGTAAAGGGGCCGCGTAGTCGCTATAGATCGGAAATTTGCTACAGTTAAAATTTTCAAAGCTATTTGCACTATGAGTGAGTAAGCTGTTGTAAGTTCGAAAACGAGGATAAGGCGCCGCAGTCACCACCGAGCGGGACTTTGCTACGGTCAGAATTTAAAAGATCATAACACGGTGAGCGAACAGGTTGTTTCAGATACTTAAACGGGAAGAAAGTTTCTTACGGTCGAATTTTTCAAGGATCGCGAACCAGCTGGTCACCGAAGGCAGTTAGTATTAAATAAATAAAAAATATATTTGAAAAGACGTTTGAAACGATTCCTTGCCCAGTATACAAAAATAGTCAAGGCTATTTATGTATAACAAAATTTCTAGATTTTATATAATTTTAAATCCGTTTTTGATATAATTTAGCATAGTACAACAAACTAATATCATTAAATTCTAAAATTTACTTGAGCATTTTCTTTAATGTAACATATTTATAAAACCGTTTAAAATATTTACTTGAACATTTTTTTCGAAAATCCAATTTTCAAAATTTAATATCTTCCAAATACAATTAAACTCTAAAACTCGTATTAATTTCTACTTACGTTTTTGTTATTATTATTATTATTAATATTATTATTATTTTTTTTTAATTAATCATTCTTTTCAAAATGCTACTGCAATTCTCCGTCATAGGATCATTTTAATTCGAAACTTAACAAATTTCAGATTTTCAGTGAAAAATAAAAAAAAATAAAATAAGAAGAGTAAGACTGTCGCTAATTTAGATGTCATTTATTAAGCCATACAATTTGTTAAAATTTTTCGTAATAAGGAATTTGAAAGTTTTTCATTAAATTCCTTCAAAATATTTTTCTCATTATTTGATAAGAAGCAAGCGAAAATAATAATAGTCTGCTTCTAAATCCTCCAAAACAAATAAAATAAATACAAGTTAATAAATTTTTAACATCAAATGCTTAAATATTTACATTTCACAATACAACAGAGTTCCAATAAAAAAGAAATCCATAATATTTTAATTTTTCAATCATTGTTTGAGCAATGTATTCTGCGCAGCATTGTCTTTTAATGTACTTTCTGTATATATATATAAGTTTTAGTAAAATGTAATCTATAAAGTTTTATCTTTTCCAGACACAATTCTAAGTTTTGAAACTTTGTGCAACATCTGCTTTCTTTTTCTATATATTTTCTTTAATGATAAGCTTTACTGTAGATGTTGAAGTAATACTTCTCCAATTCATTTTAAAACTGAACTGACAGTAATTTATGTTTTAAGGAAAGGCATTACTAATACTTTAAGTTATTAATTTTATAGCATATCTTGAGGATATTTTTTGAAAAATATCTTTGAAAAATTATAAAATTCTGTAAGAACATTTTAATTTATTCCTTTTTCCTTTCTCTTACATATATATAGGCTCGAGAAAGTATTGTTTTTGGGACAAATTTTCGAAAGAGAGTTATTGTTATATGTACACGTTTTCATGTCCCCTGAATCCAAAAATTCATGTTTCCAGCGGTTGGTCTATGTGTGTGTTTGTGTATGTATGTGTGTGTATGTCTGTTATCAGCATATCTCAAGAACAAATTATAGCAGAAAGTTAAAACTTGGTATTCTAAACGTGTATCATATAGGAATGCTACATTAAAATTTTCATCGAGATAAAGCAAATGGTTCGTGTACATGAACACCCAAGAGAATTCAAATACATTACGCCTTTGGGGAAATTGCAGATAAATAGAGTTTAACATCTGTAAACTGACCTAAACCAAATAAAACGAATTTTATGTGCGTAAAAATGATTCATGTAGAATATGGTATGAAAATCATTCACTGTTCGTTTACAGAGCTACACAAAAGAACTAGATTATAGTGCGACAATACTTGAAAATTAATGCGTATCTCAGGTTGAACTGTGTGTTAATATAGGATTATATTTAGGCGCACCATGTGGTTATTATAAATTTACGATTTTCTTAACATAGGAGAATAGGGCAAAATTTCACTTAAACGTACATTAAGTAGAAAATTTTTACTGTAAAGATGTCAGACCAGTTTTAAAATATCTGTTTTGGTGCCGGAATGAACATCAGTTACTATAAACATGCTACTTTAAAAATTTCGCAAGTTATTGGATATTTACGAATTTCTTAACATTACAAAATAGGACAAAATTTCACATAAGCGTCAATTTTTAGGAATGTTTTCCTCGTAAAGATGTCAGACTACTTTAGAAATATTATTTAGGATACTGGCATGAATATTATTGACTATGAATTTTCCAATACAAAAATTTCGTAAGTTATTAGAATTTTAAGATTTTATCAAGATAGCAAAATGGTGCGATATTTCATATAAATATGCATTTTTTGGGAAAGTTGCATTGAAAATAGTAGCATGAAAATAAACTACGAAATTGATCCCAATTAAATAAATTAATAGATCAGAATAAGATAAATATATCGAACTGAGTTGTGGGTAGCCTATTAAGCGAGGATTTCGCTCTGTCACTGTGTCAAGTGTTTGGTCAAATTCCTTTCTCTTAACTTGAATATAATATGTCCTGTACAAGAAATACAGAGCATATATATGATGGGGAACTGAACAGAGTCCACCTATGCCAACTAGCTTTATTTTTAGTGGAAGAGCTTTACAATAATATTTTACCATGTCCAGGAAAGCTGGCTCCGGAATTGAAATTAATTATTCATAGCCATATAGTTAATAATGTATTTTTTAAGCTAAATATCCATTGCTTATTTTTTTTTTTTCATTTACATGTTTTGAGGCCGAAGTCAAGTTTTAACGTTTTATCTTTGTGTCTGTTAAAGTAAATTAAAAACAAATAATTTCAGGCGATCCAAATGTTGTATTTTGAAGTTAATACGTTTGTTACTAGAAAAGTGTGTTCAATATTGATAAGTTTCAAGGAATGTTGCGTGTGAAAGTTGTCTGAATAATTTTAAATGAACCTTTAAATTTCATAACAATTTGTATAATAATAATATAAATGTAGTCACAATATTTAAACGGGCGTAGAAAGGGTAGTAGCCCCTTTCACACAGAATTATTTGTCAAATGAAGCTGTTTATAAGCCTAATTTGAACGGTTTTAACATCGGTTTACGTAACAGCACACGTTATCTTACCCCTTAATCACCGATCTGTATTTATAGTCTTAAATTTCAAGGTGAGAGCAAGTCGTGTGAGTGACACACCAGATCATTTTTAGTTTAAAAATTAGTATTACTTTTATATTATCTATGTTATAGAGAGTTGAAGACGTCGGGAAGAAATAAAATATTTTACCCCTAAATATTTTATTTTGCGACCCTTCGGTATTAAATAAAATAAACGAAATGACTGCAGTTATTCAAAAAAATATTCTGCCGAACCTAACCTAAAAATTTTAATGCTCTACTGATTTTGACACAAAATGTAGTTTAAGAAAAAAGAAAGAAACAAAGAAACCAGTGTAAATACATTTAAAAATAATGTTTAAATTCTCTTCACATTAACAAATTTTAATGACTTGTCTTCGTATTTGAGTAACCATTAACTTTAATTTATATAAACTCCTTAAATTTAAACATACTTAACTGAATACTTAGATTAGCTTAAATTTAAAACCTTCATAATATATCTTAGAATAGTTTAATTGCATTTAATTATTTTATAAAAATTGAAACCGAGAACTTTCTCAAAATGAAAGTTAAAATGAAATTTCCTTTGAATAGGTAGTTTAATATTTTGAAACAAAAACTGTTAGAGGGTAACTCTAAAACTTGAAATTTAGTATTTACATATAAAAGTAAAATTCCCTTACATTATCTTCGTCTTTATAATAATTATATTATTATTATTATTATTATTATTATTATTTGAGAGGAAAGGAGGGTAGTTTTTGAAATGTTACATATAAGAAAAGTTGAAAATTTTAACTGTATATGTGTACAGAAAGCATTTGTAAATCTAATAAAATAAGATTTGGTACAATTAAATATTTCATTAGGATAAATATTTTATAAATTACATTTAATGTCATAAAAGTTATAGGAATTATGGAAGTTGGGTCTTAAATTTGTAAGAGTATACGAAAATTTAATATGATATACTTTTATCCCGGAAATATTAACGAATATATATATAAAATAATTTAGCATTAGGAACTCGAAAACTTAATTCAAAGACATTTTAAACCTAATTTCATTAGGTTTCACTTTATAAGTTATTTAGCTTAGAATAAGAATATTTTATCAAAATATGTTTTGTATTTGAAAATATAAAGTTAATACAAGTATTAATATGCTTACAGCCCTCATAGATTAGAAATTTGCAAAATTAAATAATAGAAATTATTCTTAATAGATTGTTAGAAGTATCATTTTCATTTGTTAACTTGCCGCAATATTAGAATTATATTCACTTTACTATTTTTTCCGTAACTGTATATATTAAACGAAAAATTGTAAACTCTATAAAATAAATAAATAAAAATAAACCTTTATTTCTAGGATATATTCTTTTAGCTAAAAGTATATTTACTAAAAATCAAGTCTCTAAGATTTTCTCTTCTAAATGAAGTTCCAGATTTTCCGCAACATTTGCTTTCTAATCCTATATATTTTCTTTCAGGATTAATCCCTTTTCTAGATATTGCTGTAATCTTTTTCGTGTACGTTTATATTCAATTGACGCCGAGGAAATTTTATATCATAAGAAAAATAATCTGGTGTGTCACTCACACGACTTTATCTTCCCCTGAAATTCAATACTATAAATACAGATTGGAGATTAAGGGGTAAGATAACGAGTACTGTTATGAAAACATATGTTAAAACAATTCAAATTAGGCTTCGGAACAGCTTTATTTGACAAGTAATTTTGTGGGAGGGGGGCTACCGCCCACAACCCCCCCCCCCCGTTTCATTACTGTACCTACATTTATATAGAATTTGAATCTGTTATTAAATTCAAAACTTCATTTTAAATTTATTGTGACAACATTTACACCAACATTCCTTGAAACTTATCAATCTTTATCAAACTTTTCTAGTAACAAACACATTAACTTCAAAATACATCATTTGGATCACCTGAAATTATTTGTTTTTTATTTATTCTAACAGACACAGACAAAGGTGAAATGTTAAACACTTGACTTCGGTATTCAAGAAGCCTTAAAATGTCTAAATATACAAAAAACAAAGCTATGAATATTTAGCTTAAAAAATACATTTTTTACCATATGGCTATGAGGAATTGATATCAAATCCTGAGCAACTTCCCTGTACATGGTAAAATATTAAACAGTAAAACACTTCCACTAACAATAAACAAGAACAAAAAATCATGCAGTATGCATTTATTATTAACACTTTCCAAATGCACATATTTGTTGTATCATATAACTTTCAATATTCTTTGTCTACGTAATAACACAACAGACATAAGGACTGAAAAATATACAGATAGACTAATTGAATTTAAAATCACTCTTAGATATTGTTGGAAAGTGTTAAAAAGGCTTAACACAAAAGAAAATGCAGCCGTTAGGTTAGAATTGCAGCCTTTAATGTATCTGAATATTTTAGTGTATCCCTGTAAATCTGAAGGTTAATCATAATGCAAAATATTCTGTTACAATATTAAATATACATAAAAATTTGTTTATGATTTTTACAGTAGAAAGTTATTTAAATGTGATTTTTAAAAATATAGCTCTTAAAACGCAATGTACCTATTGGCGGTTTTTTTTTTTTTTTTTTTTTTTTTGTCTCTGTACATAAACTAGTTGTAAAGGACATGTTAATGTCATTTTAAATAGGAAACATTCCATAATGAATTTGACTAATATATAACATCTTTTAAAAATTCTGAAAATATTTAAGGACGCTGGGGTGGTGACAGACAGATAGAAAGATAAACAATCGAACTGACAAATGTACAAATTGGAAGCATTTTCACACTTAAAAATTGTTTGAAAGCTCTAAAAACACTTAATCGAAACGAAAGTGCAATTCCAGCAAATTTTTATTAATATCTCTTAAAAAAACTAAATGTTTGTGTGTGTTCCTGTAACTCTAATGCTCATTATACAAGATTCAATAGCAAGCATTCTTATGTGCATATGAATAACATATTTCAATTTCATTAAGCTTTGTGTAAAGTAAAGTTATTAAAATTTGGATTATAGAACTACTTCTCATAGAACGCAATGACTTGGAATACTTTCGAGTGTCCTCGTACACGAACCAGTGCTAGTATTTGCGCCATTTTACATAACAAACATTCGATAGTGAGCTGGAATGACATATTTCAATTTTATTAAGATTTGTCTACAGTTAAGGTATTAAAATATGGTTTATAGAAATACCTTTCTCAGAACACAATGCTCTGGAAAACTTTCGGGGGTCCCTGTACACAAACCGGCGGAGGTATTTACTCCATTTTCAATAGGGAACATCCGATAGTGAACTTGAATAAGATATATCATTTGAAAAAAATTCTATAAGTATTGAAGAGAGTTAGACCGTGGACAGACAGACGGACGGACAGATGAACAGACAGACACATACACAAACTGGAATCATATTCACACTTTAAAATTGTTAGAAAGTGTTAAAAATACTTAATATAAACGAAAGTGCAATTTCAGCAAATTTTTATTAATATTTCTTAAAGTAACTGAATATTTTTCTGTGGCCCTGTAAATTTAATGCTAATCATACTATATTCTATAGAAAGCAATCTTTTGCGCATATGAATAACATATTTCAATTTCATTAAGATTTCTGCAAAGTAAAGTTATTAAAATTTGGTTTATAGAAATACTTCTCATTGAATGCAATGCTTTGGAATACTTTCGGGTGTCCCTGTACACAAACTAGTGCTGGTATTTACTCTATTTTATACAGGAAACATCCGATAGTGAACTTAAATAACATATTTCAATTTCATTAAGATTTGTGTATAGTTAACGTATTAAAAGATGCTTTATAGAAATGCCTCCCATAGAACACAATGCTTTGGAATACTTTCGAGTGTCCCTGTACATAAACCAGTAGAGGTACACGCTCAATTTTCAATAGGGAACATCTGAAAATGAACTTGAATAACATATCACAGTGAACTTGAACATATATCTGTTTCTGGAAATTCCATAAATAATTACGGGAGTTAGAGCGCGGACAGACAGACAAACCGAAGTCATTAACACTTTTCAACCTTGTTGGAAAGTGTTTAAAAGAATGTTATGGCTTAAATATTGGCAGCCCTGGCTTAAATATTGGCAACGTCTTCTAAAAGTTACGTACAAATTACGTGGAGGACATAAGTATAATCCTGTATTAATAACACACGGCACAACCTCAAGTACACTTCCATCAATTTTCAAGTATTGACGTACTATAATCTAGTTCTATTGTGTAGCCCTGTAAATGAACAATGAATGATTTCTATACCATATTTTACATGAAACATGCTTTACGTATATAATATATATGTATATTCGTTTCAGTTGGTTTAGGGCAATTTATAGATGTTAAACTCTACTTACCTGCAATTTTCCGCATTGACGTAATGTATTTGAATTATCTTAGGAGTCCCTGTACACGAACCATTTGCTTCATCTCAACGAAAAGTTTAGTGTAGCATCCCTATATTACACACATTTAGAATACCAAGTTTGGACTTTCTACTATGATTTGTTTTTGAGATATGCTGATAACAGATAGAGAAACAGACGCACAGACTAACCACTAAGAACATGATTTTTTGATTCAGGAGACCCCAAAACTTGTAAATATAACAAAAACTCAATTTTAAAAATGTGACCCAAAAACAGTACTTTCTCTGCCTTATGAGTAAGAGAAAGTAAAAAGACTTTATATAATATGGTATATTGTATAGTAATGTATCCTATATTGTACGCCACATTCGTGTCACCTTTTCAAAATACTGAATATTTTTAGAAAAATCATTTTACTAAAAAAAAAATTAGTTTTAATCTGATTTATCATCAATTTAAATGGATCATTTTAGTATATGTTTTTAGATTAGGATTTTTAATTGTCTGCAGTTCACCTTCTCACTTGATCGTCATGAAAATTTTAATACATTTTTCCTGTAAAAAATTTACAATTTTTTATAACAGATACGAAAAATAAATATGCAGTTAAAGCTCATGCAGAAATATGAGTAACAATTTATGGCTTTTCTTCTAAAACTTTTCCACCTATGTGTTCGAACAACTTTCTGTGAATGAACAAACAAGAAAAATGAATAATATAATGCATTATTATTTTTTTTTTCTCAAAATTGACTTTTACTTCTCGTAATTTAGAAACAAAATTTAAATAAAATCTTTTTCCATAAGATTTCATATTGCGCAAATATAATTTCAGATATAAATTATTCTAGATATTAATATTATTATTATTATTATTAACCGTGGTTAATTTCTTTCACTCTCTTTTAAATCCAACTTTAAAAATATATCTTTTAAGAATTCATGTTATCTATTGCGAAATTCATTTGCAATTTATAGTAAAATTAAAGGCGAAAGATGAGATTTATAAATTTAAACCCGCGTTAAATTATAAGGATTGTTGAAAAGTAATGGACCATATTCCTCCTTTGGGTTCGAGACTATAAAAAATCAGCTGTTTTCGGAAAACAATTCTCAACTCTACCATAGCAAAGCATTGTGGCCTACAAATTTTTATCTTGCAATATTATTTATAAGAGTTACAGATTATATGAAATTGAAGTAAGAGTGATATAGTGATACCTTTGTTTTGTTTTTAATCCAGTTTTAGTAATATACTTTAATATTAATCAACATATGTAATATTAAAAGTTGCCATGTGAACTGTGGCGATGTTAACAAATTTAAATGGATGTTCCATTTAATAAATTCCTTTATTAAAGTGATTGAAATTCTAATTATTTAAGCTTTGATGTCTATATATATGTGTGTGTGTATAAAATGTTCTTATTAATCTTTTATTCATTATGTATATATATATATGTGTGTGTGTATACATAAAATGTTCTGCAATTTTACAATATGGAATAGTCTTAACTTTATCATTCGATTCAGTTGTTTACATTTCTCTTTTGTTCAGAAATATTTAGGAAAATGTTATGCGTAACAATAAAAGGGCATCTTGAATCTAATTTGTTTACAAAATATCGGCCACGTGTTCGGCGATTTTACCTACTGTGACGTCACAGGAATATTGTCCATTTGCGATTTAAAGTCATTGGTAATTAGAAGTTTAATAAAAGGCTATATTCAAGTATGAGTGAATTTCGTGATGTATTCTGATTTGATTATAAATAGTAAACCCGTGCGAAATATTTGCCCTTTATTTCTTTTCTTGTTTACCTTTAAAATTTGAAACTCATAAATGTTATACAAATTTCACCGCCTAATTAAAATTTTAATTTACCAGAAGCCAACTTATTATTAAAACCAAATTAATATTGTACAATAGTGAAACCAAAATCATTCAAAGAAAGGTTTCCAAATAAAGTTCATGGTTCACGACCCAATTTTCATACTTCTACAGGCAGTACAGTTTTAATATAGGACTCCCACGACACTTTTTAAATTTTTGTCGCCATGTTGGCGATGACTTTTTATTAGTTTTGGTATATATTTTATTTTTAAATAAATAAATAAAATAAAATAAAATAATTGCTATTTTGATTATATTTTTTATTATTGTGTTTTTTAGTCAATTTATGACACAGAAGTTCATAATCGGTATATATCTTTAAAATATTGCTAGGTTTAAAATGATGCTTGCAAAGATTCTGAAGAAACAACTGTAAAAAATACATTTTTTCGTAAAATAATCTCATGAGACAAATGTCGTCATTTTTTCTTATTAGTCCATTGAGGTAAGTCCACGTGCTTAAATATTGTCCATGTATAAATATTATTTTTTTATCCTCGACAAAAAATAATTGAAACTGGTCCACGTTAGAGAAATATTATATAGATTAGGGACACACTGTCGTTAATTACAGAAAACGAATTTAACTTAGTTAATTTGAACATAACTGTTTGGATTTGAAAAAGCATAGGAAAAATGAAATTTGAGATTTATATCTACCACTTTGAAAATGGAAAAAGTTTTTTTTATGTGATTTAATCGCTTAGTTTTGGAAGAAAATTGCCAAATAGAGCCAACATTGACTTTTTCTGTTCACAAACTTGATTTCTTTTTTCATATCCATTTCTTATTAAATTACTAAAAACTACACATGAAGAGAAACAAATCCTTACATTTATAGAATTGAAAAACAATACTTATAAACAATGTCAATTACAGTATTTCTATATGTATTTTTTTTTTTATCTCTGATCATGAATATTTTAGTTAAAAATTTTATAAAGTAATATTTTTTCGTGAAAACATAATTTCAAATAATATTAATAAATGCATACAAAATAGTTCAAAATTTTTGTAGATTATGAGATCGAATAATAATTTTCTATTAATTAAGAAGTTTGATCATTAACTTTAAAGGAAATCCAGCAGTTAAATATTATTCGAATGAATTAAATAAAAATTTATCCAATGCAGTTATATAAGAAATTAAACTATACATTTGTTTTAAATAAAAGATGTATATAAAAAAAAAAAGGATGGGGAACATTTAAAAAAAGAAATGTTTGTTTGCGAATTGAAGTCATATATATATATGTGTGTCTGTGAGAGGGGAGAGAGAGAGAGAACTACAGCATTACCAGAAAATTTCATACTTTCATGAAATAATATTTTCGAGAAAGTAGATAATTTCTGTACGAAAAAAAGAAACCCTTACATGCTATCGTTACATGCATTATCAAACATTTTATGTATTTACACACTATTGTCTTATAACTGTTTTTTATTTAAATATATATTTTTAAAAACATTTTCTTTTTTCGTTTTGAATTTATAAGGACGTTTTTTGCTATCTCTTTTTGAAACAAAGTTTTTCGGTGTTTAATCATGAATTTCGGATTTTAGATTCTAAGGCATGTAACTGCACTGATTTATTAATTTGAGTATATAAAAATACAAGTGATATTCTGTATAATTCACAAAACATTTAATTCCATGCACTTTTCGATCGCTATTATACCTTTAATGAGGTTATCTATATTAAAGAGGCTATGTACTACTAGAAGTTGAGTTCAGTTATAGCGCAACTGGAGATAAACAGCTGATTTAATGTTTGTACCCCTAAAACAGGTAAAGATACAGTAATAAGTCAATTACAAAGTTGTAAAGCTTCCTCTATTTAGAACGAAAACATACTTTGCACATGATAATTCTAAAAACAGAATGTGTGAAACATATGCGTCTGTTATGTTACGATTTCTCAAACCCGTGACATTAAAAACTACATACGCGAAAGGAGTAAAGATAAAATATTTTTAAACATGGTCCTTTCTAATGTAAATCCATTACCACTTAATTTCGACGCTAGCTAGTTTTGGATAAATATATATATATATATATATTTATATATATATATATATATATATATATCATATTTTGTACTTTCGTCCACTTTTTTCCCCGTCATGGGTGGAAAAAATTAAGAACACACAAAAATCACGTTTCACACGCCCTTTTATTCGAAATATTGTGCGCAAAATGCTCTTATGGATTAATTCGAGAATGCTTTATCATTTTACGCGTATTTTTTACACGTATCCCTTAGTGTTTTAGAGATAAGCGCATATTACACTGTTCGCCAATGCTTTAACAGATCTCAAACTGTACCACATAGTCACTTTATACATAATTAGTATAAAAGCTTTATAGTGTTTATTTACCACATAAACACTATAAAGGGAATGCTCTCGCCGTTATAAGTTAACGTGTAGACATGACTTAAGTACATCCTGCATATGAAATTGAATAAAAGACTCATTCGGGACGAATGCATAAAAGTTTGCAACTATAATTTTCCAAAAGCAGAACTAGCGTTTAATGTATGTGTATATATGTATATATATATTGTATCAAAAAAATTAAAATAAATACACATGTTCAATGTGTTTTTTTTTTTCCTAAAGAATACAGACTAAATGTTTCTTTTTTTTGAAACAGAATATCAATCGTTAAAATTTTCTGGAATGTTTGATTTCTATTCCTGAATTTCTTTTTCTTTAAAACTAACCATATTCTTAAAATTTGTTTTTGCCCTTCTTTATTACATTCATTTTAAATTTGAAAAGGGAACACTTGACAGATAAAAATGAAAAGCAATAGCAATATATTACAGCTAAATTATGCGGCATGCTAACGTTTCTTGAAAGCTTCTTAAAATCTAAACATTCTCGAAAAACTTTTTATAAAAATTTGCTTACTTCGCATTTTAGATTCTTTATAGATTTTTAGGCACTTTTTGAAAGATCGATTTAATACGAACTGATCGAATTCGATGCATTAGGTAAAAAATTAATAGCAAAATATTCTCTTAAAATGTGTTTTATATTTTACAGTCTAGAAATAATCATTTAAGTTATTGTACTTGTAGCAATACATGTATACATATTAAAAAGAGATTTTCTAATATTTAAAAATTTTCTAATATATACTACTTTTTTTTTCATTATTATTATTTAGTTAAATCTATATTTTTTTAACAAAACACGTTGAAATGTATTGATTGAAGAAAGAAACAATATTTTATTCTCAATAAAAAGAAGTAGTACATCTGATTTTTCTAAAATATCGTTTGCAATCCCTCGACGTTTCTTGATTTAGTATTTTCACCAAAGTTTAAAAGCTGCTTGTCTCTGGGGGATCATTTTCTATTGTAAATGGATGTAATAAAAATTGAAAACCCTGAAGCTTTCATACGGTTGGAATTTTTTAAAAGAAAGAAAATTTTAAGAAAGACAGAATATTTTTTTTTTTCAACTGATTCTGACACACATAAAACAGAAAAAAGAATTTATATTGTAACTCATGGATTATACAATAATAAAATTTTAATTAAATAATATAAACAATTAACAGGCTTTGCCCGCTTCGCTGGTCACTATATTTAAATGAATAATAATAAAAAAAAGAATCACTATTTTTATATTGCTTTATAAAAAAAACTAAAAAGAAAATACACTGAAATTGCTCAAAACCTTGCTTCGGGTACCCTATGGTAGAGTTTTCCTTACCCTCATAACCTCAAGTTCGTGTCCCTATTGCCTGCAACAATATGCTTTTTCCGAGGACTTCAGTTTAAAGGTTTATCGGATGAAAAAGTTTTGAAACGCACAGCATCGAAAAAAATCAAAGTGGCACTTTTATATTTAAATTGAGTTGCATAAAAAGAACACTGCACGTATTACACATAGTATTTACAGTCACGTTACTCATTTTTTTTTTTTTTTTTTTTTTTTTTTTTACAATATTTTTCCTGTAGGCCATAAAATGACAGCAATTCCATGCCAAATATAGTATATGCTTATATAATGCTATGAGTGATATTTCAACTGTATAAGAAAATTAATTGTTTTCTTTTCTTTTTTTAGATATATTTTTTCCATTTTAAATATTTTATTTTGATTTTTTTTTTTTTTAATTATTAATTTTAATTAACCAAATATTCGTAATAGCCAGCGTGCAAGTGCACAGATATCTCAGAGTTACGCATAGCAGATCATTTATTTGAATGTTAAATTAGCCAAGTGGCTGTTAAACAAAAAAATAAATAAATATGTAAACTGGATGACGGTACAACTTTATCTTAGTGACTTGTTAACTTTTGAAATATTTTTTCGCCATTTTGATGATAGATTTTTCTTTTCTTTTTTTTAAATAATTTTCTTTTTAAAGAGGGGGGGGGGGGATTTTTTTGAGCTAAGGCTTTTAATGATTGCATTTTTTTCGTTAATTTAAAAGAATAACCTCATATTCTGCTTATATTTTCAATGCACAGCTAGGTTTAAAATAGTACCTCTAGAAATAATTTTTTTATTTTTAAATGTGCATTTTTTCTCTATAAAATAATCTAGTCAGACAAAAATAGATAATTTATGTGACGATAGTTTCTGCTTCGTTATTTTTTTACAATGTGCTATTTATTTGCATTTTTGATGCGCTAGTTAGCTTAAAATGGCTGTCGCCATTCCATGTCGAATAATGTCCGGTCTACTTTAGCGCAAAATTTAAAAGGTCGCCCTGGAGGATCTATAAGTACAACTTTCTCGGTGAAGATTTAGTATAGAAGCCCTTTCGCGACTTTTAAATTGTTGTTCTCCCTTTGTTGATAAATTAAAATGGTTATCGCAATTATGGACGTAAAGGCTTTGGCGAGAAACGTCCGAGCTACTTACGTACCAAATTTCAAATTTCTCCAAGGGGATTTTGCAAAGTAGTACCGATGTTTTTAATGATGCTTGATTAGTTTTTATGTCAAGTATTCTATTTATGCCAAAAACATATAATTTTTGAAAATCTAAGCTAGAAATATGTTTAAAAAAATTACGAAACAAAATTCGGAAGAAACAAAATGATTTTTTTTAAATTAATTGTACCATATTGTTTGAAGCATTTCTTTCATTGTTATTTTCGTTTCAATTTTCATTATTTGTAGCTTTCAATTACACCATTATTAAGCTCAACATAGTGCTCGTTTAAAAATTCTAGCAGATGCCGTTGTCACTCTTTCTACAAAAAACGAAGAAATCTGTGCCCCGTATACGTTAGCGTAATATATATGCAAATTAACACATGACATAAAACTTTATGAATATGTATAAAATTTTAAAGCTTTTAAAATAATATCGGGACAGCTTAGGACGGACTTCCATGCAAAATTCTGAAGCACTGCGGATAGCTACACGACTACAAAGTAACCTACTTACACGCGTGAACAAATACACAGACATCTCATTTCATTATATGTAAATACTAACAGGCTTTGTCCACTTCGCTGAGCACTATATTTAAATGAGTTGTCAAAATTCCATACCTTTATTTATAACCATATTCCATAATTCCATATCATTAATAACTATATCAATAACCATATTCCATAATTCCATATCATTAATAACCATTATAATAACCATATTCCATAATATTATTAAAGTTTCCTCTGTATTCCATAGAAGGTTTTCCCGCTCGCAACGTTAGGATTCCGGGTTCAAACTGCCTTCGGCAGCAACTTACCCGCTTCTTACTTCCTCTTCCCCAACGTCTAGTTAGAAGTTTTGCGAAATCTCACCAAAGTACATAATGAGTACACCTAATCAACATCCACACACCAAAACTCATCCTTCTAAGATAATGTAAAGCGAATTTAAACAGAATAACGTGTTTTTACGCATGTTTATTGCCCCCCCGGACCCCAAGGGGGTAAGTTCGCGAATTTCGTAAAATCTCGTTACAATAAGTGTCGGATACATATAAACAATTTGTGCACCAAATTTCGTGACCGCAGATCCTATAAATTTCCCAAGACAAATTTAGAGCTAAAGGGGGTGTGGGGGAGAGGCTTGAATTCGCTCTCCCCTAAAAAAAAAAAAAAAAAAAAAAAAAAAACATAAAAAAACGAAAATGTGTTTTTTAAAATATTCTAAAGAAGACATATGGCTATTTTCAATATCTTTTTAACATCTTTAGTAGAGCTCCGCTAAAAAATCCATAATTTCTTAAATTTCCCCTCGATAAACGAATTTTCCCCTCTCTCCTTTAAGAATCAAGAATTCTAAAATCGTACATAATGTTTTATTTATACTCAAATCTGGTCTCATCATGTGGTACATAATGTTTTATTTATACTCAAATCTGGTCTCATCATGTGCAATTTCTTCACCGTGAAGTAATTTGCGGCCGAGTTATGCTTACTAACGTTTTTTTGCTTCCTGTCCCCCTGAGGGGAAGGGAGTATTTCGATAAATCCCGTTGTTTTAGGTGCCGGATGCATATAAACAATCCAAGCACCAAACTTCGTGACCGCAACTCTCATAAATTTCCCAGGACAAATTTTGCGGTAAAAAGAGTGTCTCGAATTTACCCTTTGTAAAACATACCCCGCTCCCCCAAAGAAAAAAAACGGCAGATCACAAAAAATCAAAAATGTGTTTTAGGAAATATCCTAAGAAAGTCGCATAGCCTTTTTAACATATTTGTTCCATTTTTGGTAGAATGTTCTACTCAAATCAGGAATTTTTGAAATTTCCCGCCAAAAATCGATTTTAACCTTGCCTTCTCTTAAAAATAAAAAATTCCTAAATCACAGATAATGTTTTATTTGTACACATCTCTAGTCTCCCTATGTGGAGTTTCTTTATTGTGAAGTAATTAGGAGCCGAGTTATGCTTACACACGTGTTTTTGTCTTTTGCCCCCCATGGGGAAACATGGGGGAATTTCTGAAAAGTTGATAGATAATTCAATTTCGGAAAATCAATAAGTAGAATTGATTTTAAGTGGGGTAAAGACCTAAATTTCTGCGAAGCGCCGTTGAATTCCGTCCAGCCGTTCTCAAGTGATACCCGGACAAACGTGTTTTTGTCTGTTGCTCCTCCAGGTGGAAACGGGGGAAGGATTTCTGAAAAGTTGAGATAAAGATCTAAGTTTTCGCCAAGCTCCGTTGAATTCCGTCCAGCCGTTCTCAAGTGATGCCCGGACAAAAAAAGCGACATGCAGACACGATGACACACACACACGCAGGCAAAATTTTCTGAAGTCATTTTCGGCTTTCATGGTGTGTGAAATGTGAAGATATCGCAAAATTTTTCGATTCTGACAAATTTACAGACAACAGTCTGATTTTATTAATATAGATACATATATTTATTTATTAACATCAAAATTAATAAATAAAATAAGCTGATATGCCATGTGTATGAATCGCCAAATACGTCAAATTGCGTGACAGTCATCTAGTTGAAATTAGCGGCGAGAAAACAAAAAACAAACAATCATGCATTTCTGTGATAGTCTGTTTTAAAAAATATATAAAAGTAATAATGTAAAAGAAATTAGATTAAAAGAATTTACTCTTCTGAAACATTAAATGTTTTTTTTTTTTTTCCAATATATAACTAATACACTTTTAATATACTAACAAATATAATTTATTAAAAGGATTAAACGTTAAATTTTAGAATATGTACAAATATTTTTTTAATAATTAGGAAAAGAAATACCTTTACAGCTATAATGAGGTCCATTTTACCGTGCAAGTTTAATTTTTACAAAGCTTCATATATCAATTTTGTTATTTACGCGTAAATATATTTTTTTCATGTTAAAAATTTTTTAAAAGAAAATTAACGTGTAAAAATTAGTTTTATAGCGTCATCAGGTAGATTTAAAAAATTTCATTTTTTAATGAATTTTATGGAGATTTTAAATAAGATATTTAAATTTCAAATTAAAAGAATTATTTTATCAAAATTAATTATTGCCTTTGGCAATCAAGGATAGTGTAACTTTTAATTAGTAAGAAGAAAAAAAAATGTAAATCGGTTTAGTAGTTCCACTGCACATGTAAACAAACTTTTTCGTTTTAATATTAGTATAGATATAGATTTATGTAGTACATAAACTTAAAAAATAATCTCTATTCATGTTATTAACAAACTTCCAGTACAGAATGAACAAATAAATTTTTTGTATATTTTGTCTTCAAGATATGAATGTCAGAATATTTAAGAACAGTAATCTAATATGCAAATAAAAATATTTGTAAAATTATACATTTCATATTATGCGTTCTTACTTATACTAAATAATATGGTGTGTCACTCACACGACTATCTCTTAAATACTATAAATACAGGTTGGAAATTAAGAGGTAATATAACGAGTACTGCTATGTAAACCTATGTTAACAAAATTCAAATTAGGCTTCGGAAGAGTTTTATATGATAATTAGTTCTGTGTGAGAGGGGCTAGCGTTACAGCACCTACATTTATATAGAATTTAAATCTGTCATTAAAATTTAAAGTTCACTTAAAATTATTCAGACAACTTTCACATGCAAAATTCCTTGAAATTTATAGTCTTGATCAAACTTTTCAGGCAATAAATTTATATAAATTGTAAAATACAACTTTTGGATCTCCTGGAATTATTCGTTTTTAAGTTACTCTAAGAGACACAGACAATAATCAAACTTTAAAAAACTTGGCTTTGATAATCAGGAAGCCTCAAAACGTGTAAATACACAAAAAACAAGCGATGAATATTTAGCTTAAAAACATACATTAGTTATCGTATAAATAGACAATAAGACTTCTTCACACGTCTTGCTTTTGCCTCCAAGGCAGTAGCACGTGTTTTTTGCACCTGATGAAGAAAGGCTACGTCCTTTCGAAACCGGTTGTGCTGGCTTAAAACTTATGGTGTGTGAAGAAGTCTTATTGTCTATTTATCGTTTGTACACCAGTTTTGCTTTTGCCTCCAAGGCAGTAGCACGTGTTTTTTGCACCTGATGAAGGAAGGCTACGTCCTTTCGAAACCGGTTGTACTGGCTTAAAACTCATGGTGTGTGAAGAAGTCTTATTGTCTATTTATCGTTTGTTCATCAGTTTTGCATTTAGTTTTGGTATTTATCGTATGTCTGTGACGAATTCATTTCCATTCCTGAGCAGCTTTCCTGGACATGGTAAAATATTATAGTAAACCACTTCCACTAACAATTAAAAAGAATGTTATCGCATAAATATTTGCAACCCTGTATATTTTTTGAAGAATATGTACAAACCACATAGTGCACCTAAATTCAATCCTATAGTAATAATATGCGGCACAACCTGAAATGCACTTCCATCAATTTTCAGCTTTCGTCGCACTATAATCTAGTTCTTTTGTGTAGCCCTGTAAACGAACAGTGAATGATTTCCCTGCCATATTGTACATGAGGCTTGTTTTTATGCATGTAAAAAATATATATTCATTTCATTTGGTTTAGTGCTGTCTATAGATATTAAGCTCTACTTACCTGCAATTTCCCCCATAGACGTAATGTATTTGAATACTCTTGAGTGTCCCTGTACACGAACCATTTGCTTCACCTCAACGCAAAGCTTAGTGTAGCATCCCTATATCATACACATTTAGAATACGAAGTGTGGACTTTCTGCTACTATTTGTTCTTGAGATATGCTGATAACACTCATACAGACAGACACACAGACCATTCGCTAAAAACATGATGTTCGTATTCAGGGGACATCAAAACGTGTAAATGTAACAAAAATTCACGTTCGAAAAGTTGAACCTAAAACAATACTTTCTGTACCTTATAGGTAAGAGAAAGTAAAAATAAACCTATTTTTTGTTTTTTTATGTAATAGATGTAAACTACATAAAACAGAATTTAGCTTAGTGCGGCAGGAGTGGTTTTAATCTATCATTCCATATAAAAGCATAGAGTAACTGTGAATCATACTCTAGCATCGGTTACTATATATTCATTTCTTAAAATTTCTTTGGTATAACTTTAGATTAGGAGCCCCTTGGCGGTTTTTATATTTTTATTGTCATTTGGGCGATGGATTAAAATGACTATTACAATTGCGTAAGTAAAGACCTTGGCGAGAGTGAAACATCCGAGATAATTCGGTGCGAAATTTCAAATTTCGCAAAGGGATTTTATACTAAAGCTATTCTATTTCTTCAGCCCGTTTTTTCTGAATTTTATTTTAGTTATTTTTAAAAATGTTTGCCTTTTTTTTTTTTTTTTTTTTTTTTTTTTTTTTTTTTTTAACATAAAAAGAAATAGATTAAAATTATTTAAAGGAAAAAAAAATACTAAAAATAAATAAATAAGTTAAAGTTAAAATGGGTTTTTTACTTAATATTTTTTTAATCAATTACCCGGTTGAACTAAAAAACGCAGCGTTAGCCAGATTTTTTTCCTTTATTAAGAAGTGTACCAATTTTTGATATAAAATATAGTAATCTGGACTGATACAATGACAGACTATTTATATATTTTACTGAATTTATTTTATTGACAGACGTTATATATTTTAAATAAAAACAAAAATGTTTGTACGTTCATTCAAAGTGTATTACAATAAGTTGCGACAAAGCAAAATCGCTCTCTGAAAAAAATAGTACGACCTGTTGCACTCAAAAAAAAAAAAAAAAAAAAAAAAAGAGAGAGAGAGAGAGAGAGAGAGAGAGAGAGAGAGAGAAAAGAAGATATTTTCGCGTAGTGTTAGACTTATATTAAGTTTTCCAAGTGCTTTTATAAAGTTTCAATCCAGATAAAATCTATGAACATATTGAAAAAAAAAAAGGTGGCACAAGTCAAAAAAGTAGTAGTTTTGAATTTATGTCATTTAAAGTGTGTATGAAGTACCCAAAGGTGCACGAAAAGCGTCACATCTTTATCAAGAAAGTTATCCGCTTATGAGACAGTTGTATTAGTTTTATTGGGTCTTGTCAATAATAAGAGACTGCCTTGGCACAATTTCAAATTTGAACTATGCCAACGGGACGTCGTATTATTTTCCTCGTATGCAGTTTGGCGAGAATCACCCATCACCATTATCACCCATTTGGTGACCGTCACTTATTCTTGACTAGACCCGTTCTATTATAAGTTAATTAATGCTTTGTCGGTATAACTTCAGTATATCCCCACAGCTGAATTTGGCGATTTTTCTTTGCCTCCGTTTTGAACGGCAACGATGTCGTTCTGGACTGTTTGCGATATAATATGGCAGCCTATATGTTGATTATTTTGGATTTATGATTTTATGATTTATGATTTAGATTATGATTTATGATTTTTAGATTTATGATTTAGCCATAATCGCCAAAAATAATCGCCAAACATCGTTGTGGGGATATACTGAAGTTGTTCCTCTTTGCCATTTTCCTAAAATTTATTTCTCTGAAATTGTGCATTTTTGAGTTGTGTCACTTTTCTTACGGAAATGCGATTTGTTTTTTATAAAAATTAAATGCTTCAGAATATAAAGAATAATCTGTTAATAGCATCAAACATTTTATTAAACATTTGCTGTCATAGAAAATTTAAAAACAAATATGAAAAAAATTCATTCATTACAAATTTAATGAATCGTCTGCAAAACGTAATTTAGAGCAAAGTCTTACAAAACTGACTAGAACTGAAAGGAAAATCAAAACACACTTTCATAGTATAGCAATAAATTTTAAAAAATGTGACATCTACATTATCAATCTAAATAGTATATCAAATTGTATACATACCTTGAATTGTATACATGCCTACTGTGAAGTTTGATCAATTTAACTGACTGAGTCATAAACTGCGATTCCTCAAAAACACAGTTCTTTTGACTTAATTAAGTTAATCACATAAAAATATCCATAAGTGAAATTTAATTGCGATACATCTTGTGATAAAAGTTTAACTTAAACAAATAAATTTTACCAACAAAATTCTTTTACAAATATATAGCATTCAGCGTAAAAATAACCTATCATCCGATCTAATGAAGTTTAAAGCGTTTAAAGAAATATTCAGCAAAAAAGAACATGGTCAATGGTTGGTTGATTACTCAACACAGAGCCGACCAGCATAAGAAAAATAACTCTTTAAAAAATATTTTTATAATTCTTAAAAACTTATTCAAATATATTAATTTTATAATCCGCGTTTGTAATGATCGATAGACGGCGCTTTGTGAACACTGCAGTTGTTAGTAAACATTAGCCACGTGTGTTCCAATAGTGTTCTTGTTATTCTACTTAATATTCGTACTATAATTTCTCCGCCATTACATTATGGAAAATTGATTGCTTTTGGAAAAAATACTTCAGTTTATTCAAAGTTCGATCGGAAGTAGATTTTTAACTGAAGTTGAACAAATATTAATTTCAAATCATCTGATTAATTCTTTACTTCCATTAGCCGAAGCAACTGAAATTTTAAATTCGTCATTTGGAAATAAATGGAAGCTCAATTCTGGATTTCTTGATGCTTTGGATTTACACTGTGGCACACAAAAGTATGTGTTATCTTTTTTACCGTATTTATTCATTTTTATTCAATAAATATATGTGAAACTAAACATCGGCTAGCAATGGCGGCTATATGGAATTCGAATTAAACCATGTTTATTGTAATTTCACCGTAGCCCACCAGAGGGCGAGCATTTCATTACAATCGCGGATTAATTTCTTATTGGAAAATAAAAAGTTTTGAATTATAAGAAATCAGATTTCCCGGATTTTGAAATATTTAATTAACCAGTTGGAATTCGTCATTCGGGCACAATTTTCGAGCTAAAAGTACAAACATCTGATTGATTTCTATTTTTTTTTTTTTTTTTTTTTTTTTTTTTTTTTAAACTATGGAGAGGTTTCGAGTTTATTTTGATTAACTTATTAAAAACTAGAGTTTCAGTTACTTTTTTTTTTTTTTTTTTTTTTTTTTTTTTTAATTTAAAAAAATAAATTTATTTATCGTATCCTTTGATATCCGCGATTGTAATGAAATGCTCGCCCTCTGGTGGGCTAAGGGGAAATTACAATAAACATGCCATCAAGCCGCCATTGCTAGCCGATGTTTAGTTTCACATATATTTATTGAATAAAAAGGAATAAATCCGGTAAAAAAGATAACACATACTGTTGTGTGCTCCAGTGTAACTCCAAAGGATCATGAAATCCAAAATTAAGCTTCCATTTATTTCCAAATGACAAATTTAAAATTTCAGTTGCTTCGGCTAATGGAAGTAAAAAATTAATCAGATGATTTGAAACTAATATTTGTTCAGCTTCAGTTAAAAATCTACTTCCGATCGAACTTTGAATAAACTGAAATATTTTTTTCCAAAAGCAATCAATTTTCCATGATGTAATGGCGGAGAAATTATAGTACGAATATTAAGTAGAATAACAAAAAGAACAAAAATAGATATACGTGGCTGTAATATTTACTAACAACAAGAGCTGAAAAAGCGCCATCTATCGATCATTACAAACGCAGATTGCAAAAAAACCTACATATATATATGTTCTAATATGAAATTCGAATTTCGAATTAATGAGAGATTCTTAAAAAAAAATCAATTAAAAAAGCCATTGTGTTTTCTATTTTGAAAATATATCTGGGAATAATAGGAACAAGGGAATAACTTAGATTCTTTTAATACGATTTTAAATTATCGTTATTTTGAAGAAAATCGTTTTAACAAACTTTTATTTTCTTTTGCTTTCTTTCTTTCCTATTTTTTTCCCCGAATTTTGTAATATAAAAGAGTTGCGAGTTTTCGAAAGGCTTATTCTTTTCAAGAATAGTGAAAAAAGTAAACACAGATATGTACGCTTATTTACTTTAATAATTTTCCAAAAATAATTTATATAATACAACTTCAAAACATGAGAAATTTCCTTCACTTCTGTGAAATTTTACTAAATATTAATATATATATATACATATGACGTTAGTAAACAGGCGATAAGCGAAAATATAGCAAAAAGATATAAATTGGTCATCTTGGGGAAAAGAGTGATTCCTTTTAATTCGGGGGAAGACAACCATTTTAGCTTATAATGGCCGCCTCTTCCCGAGTGAATACACACGGATAATTTATCAAATAAAATTTATTAATAATTTAGGTACTGAAGATGAATGAAAAACTCCAGATACAGTTTCAAATTCAGTTTTCTTTCTTTCTATTTATTTATTTATTTATTATTTTAACTGACTATTATTTATTATTTTAACTGTCAACTGACTCGGAGAAAAGGAGCAATAACAGAGCACGGAATTGCTGGATGTTTTCCAAATTTCAGGCTGGACCCCCTCCAACATTTTGAACGCGTCCTCACTACTAGTTTTAGGATATGTGGCTGCACTGTATAACTGAATATTTTTGTGTCACCCTGTAAATCTAATGCTAATTATGCTATATTCTATGCAAAGCATTCTTTTGTGCATATAAATAAAATATTTCAATTTCATAAAACATCGTGCAAAGAAATGTTATTAAAATTTAGTTTACAGAAATATCTCTCATTGAACGCAATGCTTGCTTTGGAATACTTTTGAGTGTCCCTGTACAAAAACCAATGGTGGTATTTACTTCATTTTACACAGGAAACATCTGATAGTGAACTTGAATAACATATTTCAAGTTCATTAAGATTTGTGTACCATAAAGGTATGAAAATATGGTTTATAGAAATACCTCTCATAGAACATAATGCTTTGAAATACTTTCGATTGTCCCTGTAAACAAACCAGTAGAGGTATAAACTCCATTTTCAATAGGAAACATCCGATAGTGAACTTGAATAACATATATCAGTTTCAAGAAATTTCATAAATATTTACGGGAGTTAGAGCGCGGACAGACAGACAGACAAACCGAATCTGTTATATATCATAATAAGAGTATTTATACATGATGTGATAACAAAGTAATTGATTTAAAAAGTTACATTTTTCATAAATTAGTGAAATATAACTTACTAATGAAAACTTATCCAATTTCCTTTCATATATTTATTAGAACAATTAAAAGCCACTCAATATTTCGATACTTTCAAAATTCATCATCATTCTATTATATTACTATTGCCGAATTCCAATACCCTTTAATGGCTGATGAAAAAAAAAAAAAAAAAAAAGAAATCATCAAAAATTTTTGGCCGCTTACATGGGGATGGTAGATCTATATAAATTACTATATCTATGGCGATAAACCCAATTTTTTAATACTGGCGTCATATCCGCTTAGTCGAAAAAAGCAGCAGAACTTCAGAGCACCACAATCATCTTCATTTCAGCATATTTTACTTAAATTTATATTCATTCCAGTTAAAAAAATATCTTGTCAATTTCAGGAATTAGAAAATTTATAAAAAATGAAAAAATAAATCTGGACTTTAATGTAGTGCCAATTTTTTGTATTCATAAAAATTATTTACAGCTTTTCAAAAATATAGAAAAGCTTTATATGGAATATCGCCCGATTTTGCTATGTTGATAAAACCTTAAATTTCGAAGAACTTACGCAATTTTCCTATTAAAATATTTGTAGTCAATGATGTTCAAACAAGTATCATAAATGTTATTTTAAAGTTGCCTGATATATTTATGATCCTCAAAATGGACCTTTATGCTCAATTTTGCCCTATTTTGGCATGTTAATTAAATCCTAAATTCCAAATAACTTACGAAATTTTTAAATTAAAATATGCATATTCAGGGATGTTCATGCCTGTATGCTAAATGATATTTTAAAAGTGTTCTGATATCTCTAAGATGAAAATATCCCTCAAAATGGACGTTTATGCAAAGTTTTGCCCTATTCTGCCCTATTAAGTAAATCGTAAATTTCTAATGACTTACGAAATTTTCAAATTGGAAAATTCATAGTCAAGGATGTTTATGCTATTATCTTATATAATATTTTAAAAGCAGTCTGACACCTTTACGATGTAAATATCCCTCAAAACCGACGTTTACGCGAAATTTTGCCGTATTCTGCCATGTTAAAAAATTCGTAAATTTCGAATAATTTGCGAAAATTTCAAAATAGCATGTTTATAATTTATGATATTCATCACTGCATTAAAACTGATATTTAAAAGGTTTTCTTACATCTTTACGATAAAAATATTAGGGTTCTTGACAGTGTCAAAAATATTATTTTAAAACTAGTCCGACCCCTCTGCGATTATTTGTTCGTGAGATATCGTGTACACAGTCTAACATACTAACGGGACTGTCGGAATAACACGTTAACGGACTAACAAACTAACAGACACCCTACAGATGGACACCGTACTCATTTTGATAGTTTCGGATTCCTCATACCTGAAAATGTGTAAAAAAGTCAAAAAACCGAGGTCGAAAATTTTCACGATTACCTAAGTTCCCCATACCTATAGTATAATGAGGAACTGAAAACAATTAATATCGTGAACATGATTTTTTTCTCATAGTAAAGCATTGTTTACACTCTGATTAACAAAGGTATTAAGTTTGTATATACATAATGCATGCAATATAGAAAATTAAGCAATGGGTTAAGTTCTAGTTTATTAAATGTAGTCTTGTTCAAATAATTTAGTGAATACTGAAAAATACCTATGCAAATTTTTGGTACAGTTCAATTAAAAATTGTAGTTTGTTATTACGAAAATATTTCCCCACATTTATTTTTCTATAAATAGATTATGTGTATCTTTGAAATAAGAATCAGCTTATGCCTGATATTCAAATGGAATGTATTCGTATAGAAAATTCAAATAAGTTGTTACCAAATCTTGTAAAGGAAAAAAATGCATCTTTTTTCTTTTTTCTCTTTTTTTTTTTTTTTTTTTTTTTTTAAGAAGTAATAGTAGTAGTAGTTTAAGAGAAAATTTTTATTTCAATGAAAAAAACTTATAAATATCTTATTTAATATAATCCAGAAGACACTAATAATTACAGACTTTAAGTTTATCGATTTGATAAATCCATTCCTTTTTTTTTTAAATAGAAATCAAAACTCCCTTTTTTATTGCACTTTTTGTATTTATACTAAAAGTGTTTAGCCATTAAGAAGTGCTTACAAGAATTCTGCGTGCATTTTTCATTTTATTTGGGCATATTTTCAACTTAATTTCCTTTTCAGATAGTCTGGAATGGAGTAAAACTTTTTTTAGAAATTAGAAGAAGCTAAAGATATGGTGATACTTGTCTCAGTAATAATAAAAAAAAAGTATGTACTGAGAAAATACATGGAAACTTTGCATTTTTAGTTAACTTTTATTTTTCTTTCTTTCTTTCTTTACTTTATTTTATTTCATTTTTTATTTATTTTTTTTTAACACGGCCAAAAAGAGATAGTTACATATTATCGCTTTTTATTTCTTTCATTTAAATGAAAGTAAAATATCTTTATTTTATTTTTCCTTAAATGTATCAGAAATTTGGGACAATCATATACACACTTCTTATTGAACGATTAAATTTTTTTAAATGCTTTGAAGAATAATAAAACGATAAATTAATTTGTAAAATCTTTTAAATATGTAGTGTTGCATTTGAATAATCATTGCACTACAAAATTCGTACAATGTACATTCATACAACAAATTATAAATTAGTTTACATTTAGAATCTAGCACATCGATAGAGTAATACTTTGAAAACATCTCGATATTTAGAAATTAAATTTTACTCCCTACAAATTAATTTTGTTCTAATTGAAACCAATAAAAAACCATTTAAAAGGGCTACATAAATGTTATTATATTTTGCTAAAGGTATCAAGTAGATTTTAGAAATTAAACAAAGTATTCTATCTATAATTTTTTAAGAAAAGTTTATCCTAACAAAAAGATAGAGAAAAATAACTTTCAATTACCAACTGTGTAAAACTATCGCTGCCATAACAAACTGTTGAATTTGAAAATGGTTATCTTTCAAGACAGTTTTCAATCCATTGTGATTGTGAATTCAAAATCAGCACTAGGCAAAAATAACCTAATTTTGTATATTTCCGGTATTGTTAAGCTGCTGGTTAAGTGCATTTTTTTTTCTGTGCATTGTACGTATCATTCTAAAAGCAAGCGCAAAATATTGAATATGAAAAAAGCATTTTTGCACATTCGATAGTCGGTACGTGGTACAGACGATACATGGACACATGGTGCATAGTAACGGCGATGTATCAAAAATCTCCCTTTCATTTTTAAAATATATTATTTAATTTTATTAATTTAATTATCTTCAGGAAAATACAGAGTGAAGCAATCATTGTCGCCCTTTGGGTAGAGAAAGGAAAATTACTTTTACAGTATTTTTACATTTCCCCTTATATGAAATAAGAAATTGCTGCTGATCATATATAAAAAGAGAGAGAGAGAGAGAGAGAGAAATCATACTCATACAGGGATTATGAAATAAATTCTAGTATTTGGAAATAAATTCTGAAAAATTGTGTTACTGTAAAATAAAAATTAAACTTACTTTTGATATTTTAAGTGTCTATCATTTCTAGAAAAATCCTAAAATCATATATCATCTTAAAAAAAAAAAAAAAAAAAAAATATGTTTGAAATACTGGGAGGAAGGGCGGGGGGGGGGGGGGGGGGTGGAATGTGGTACGTCTAAGAATGAATTCATAGAAATTTTACAGAAAGTACTTTATCCTGCAAATTAAAATTATTTTATTGAAATGTCTAAAATGAATTTCAAGGAACCGAAAAAATTAAGGCGAACTGTCGTACTAAAATAATGAAAGAAAATAATTAAGGCGTATCTTGAGAAGCCTGTTCGGTATGAATTTTTCTTTTTGTATATCTCGTACATTTGAAATTACATTGTAAACAACCCAAAATTTTATATTCATTAAGCTATAATTCCTTAATTATTGTTCGGATTTAGTAAATTTTATTGTAATAGAAAAATCTAAATCGCCTTAATACAAATATTAGATTAAATAATTGTCAGATATACATATGATAATAACCTACATTATGGTGGTAATTAAACCTCCGCTAATAATAATACAGGGTAAGTCAAAATCTATATAGCGATTACAAACGGCTATAACTATTTAATGGTAAAGAATTTATCGATAAGATTAATACAGAATGTAGACGGAACTTCAAAATTTTGTATGCATACATCATAGATGTTCTATGTGACTTCCCTTGGTCACACGGACAACATCTGGGCGGTAGTCCATTTCACGCCATACATCTTTAAGCATTTGTTCAGTCACCGACTCAAGCGCATTACAAATGCGTACTTTGAGTTCTTCAGTTATTTTTGGCATGGGAAGCACATACACCCTGTATTTCACATAAACCCATAGATAAAAATCGCAGTGTCTCAAAGTACGCATTTGTAATGCGCTTGCGTCGGTGACTGCAGACATGCTTCAGAATGTATGGCGTGAAATAGACAACCGTCTAAATTTTGTCCGTGTGACCAAGGGAAGTCACATAGAACATCTATGACGTTGGAGTTCCGTCTACATTCTGTGTTAATCTTATCGATAAATTCTTTTCTATTAAATAGTTATAGCCGTTTGTAATCGCTATATTCATTTTGACTTACCCTGTATTTTGCTCTTGGAAAGGGCGTTGGCAACCAAATTTGATATGCACGATTCTTAAAGTGCGTTTAAGAAGTTTAAAAAAAGAAATTTCACCAGGTGGCGTTTTGCTTTAAAATGGCAAATCTAACAAATAAAATGGCTTCCATGGGATCAAAAACCAATCAATAAATATTTAAATTGTTCATTCATTCCATATTTTCTTCGCTTTTCTACAATAGCACTACATAGAAGACATTTTTGAAAAAAAAAAATCTCTTTCTTTTTGAAATACCTTGAGCGTATCTCATGAATTGATAATGTACCAAATTTTTCGTTCACCCTTCTTAGCTGTATAATCACAATCACCCTGTGTATAATTAAACGCACTGTAAAGTACATTACCGATAATGTTCATGTTTGAAACCATTCATTAGGAACAAATTTAATTACAAAAGATTCATTGTGAAAATTTGAACAACAATAGCGACGTACAAAGTCGCTTTATGTTATTGTCAACATAATAGTTGATTAATCCAAAGAGTAATTTTACATATACCTGGCGAAACAAGTATGAATATTTTAGCTTCACAAGGTTTATGTCTGAAAGTAGTTGTATCGTATAAATGCATTTTAAATAAGAATCATTTGTAGATCATAATATATAATGTTTTTCGTACGTTTTCCAGTAAATGAATTTTAAAGGCTACTCGTGGTACATTAAAAGTTATAAAGCATTATTTTAAACCATAAGCTTATTTTGTTAAAATTTTCTTTTTTTTTTTTTTTTTAATGCGTTAATGACGTTAAACCATGCACCGAGCATATGTCAGAATTTTATCAGCAATTTCAGTGTCTCTATAATAATAATTATAAACAATGTAGATAACATATTCTAAAAGAAACACTATAATGTCCCATAAAAACATATTTCAATTTTATATAAATCCAAGCATATTTTTGAAAAACTACAGCATAGATAAATAAGCAGACAAAAATTTTTGTTAAAAGAAAGAAAAACTCCTACGAAGATAAATATATATTTATAAAGACAACTGAGAGATGTTTATTGTAATTATTATTGGTTCACAAGTGTTATCAAATAATTATTTCATGAGATGATTTTTAATTTTAAAAAAATTATAAAGCTTTTAATACTTACATTTTTTCGCCTTATTTATTTCATTTTGTATTTAACTTTCAGTGAAAGTAAATATGTTTCTTAAAATTAGCATTAAATAATTTTGTATATTTTTCAATTAAATATACATTTTCAAACTCAATATATTTCAAATTCTTTTAAAACTCAACGGAATCCCAGTTTTTAAGGTAACTACTTATTTTCCAAACGAAAAAATTTACACTAGTTTTCTGTTTTTAATTTTCTTATCGAAGAAGATTAGCTTTGTTGTTCAGCTGACAGTTTAATTCATTGAAAAAGGCTAAATAACAATAATCTTATTTCACATTCATAAGTTAGTTAATTTTTGTTTCTTTTCAGTAAAATTTTAAATATAATTCTTTCGGCACAGCGTAACACTTTTTTAAATAACGCCTTAAAATTTCAGTAATCTCATTTATTTTCCTCTATCTTTTTAAAAAATAAACATTTTCTGTGCTTTCTGTCTGTATTGTTTATGGTAGAAAAACGAACAATTTTATACGAATAAAATGTTTTTCCATGCAAGAATATAAAATGAGATTTTTATTCCCCTCTTTCCGCCTATGCAGGCATGTAGATTAAACAATATGCATTTAGTTTCTTTTCAAAATTTATGATTTCCCCTTCAAAAGCATTTCTAAAAACAAGACCTCATATCAAACTTTCTTTTCCTGAGTTCGCATTTTTCGATGCACTTATATTTGGACAAAAGAGATTTCTCGCTGAAATTGAAATTTTTGTTGTACAGTACACTTTTTACTTTCTTCTTTATATATATAAGAAGAAAATATTAAAATTCGTGAAATTTTCCTAACTCCAGTTTTTAAGGGATTTACACGTTTTGAGACGTTCTGAAAGCGATTTCACTGTTTTTAGTAAATGTCTGTCTGTATGGGTATCTGTGTGTATCACAAACTTTGTGGACACTGTATCTCACGAAGTAATAAACGAAATTTAACCAAACGTGGTATTTAGTTGGACCCTGACCTGAACTGGTACTGATTACATTTGAAGATCAACCATTCAACAAAGTGACACTATGATTTTTTTTTTTTTTCTAAATTTTAACATGACAGTACAGGAAAAAAGGTCATATAAATGTACATAATGAGAACTATTTTTAATACATGATTGTAAAATTAATATGAATAATTCATAACAGTAGTAATAAACTAGGGAAAAAAAAGTGTGTGCATGCAGGAGTATTGGTCCTTCCCTTTGTGGGAGGAAAATTAAATATTAGTATCTCTGGAAAAAATTCGTTAATACCTTTAAAACGAAGGGTTGAATCATAGATCTGTGATAATTTAAAACAAAATTATTGATTTTTTTTTCTTTTTTAACGGAATAATCTTAGAAAAAAAAAAATCTCATTTCTTCTGATGTGGGCACAAATTGAATTTCTTTCAGCATTCAGTGTTATAGTGTGGGTTCTTTTCTGAGATAAAAATCGTCTGCATTCATCATGGAAAATAATTTTAATAAATAATAATTAAAAAAATTTGTACTGCGTGAATTTGTGTAAGGTTATATAGAAAGCCTTGTAGTGGCCACAACTCCCGGTTGAACACAAAAACTTGAAAAGCGTATAAAGTCAGGGTTCAACATTTTAGCAAAGTTTGAAGCGTTGCATCTGCCATCTCGCGGCATTGTTATTTTCAGATTTTTTAGCTGAAAATAACCAATCAAAAATTATACGAAAACTCTGACACTAGATGGCAGAAGAAGCGTGCCAAATTTTCTTTGAAAGCTACAGTCTGCTTTTAGATGCTTTTCAAGTTTTGGCGTTGAACCGGGAGTTGAAGTTTATGGTGAATAAGGTCGTCAGTCGGATAAATACTCTGTCCTCGCATTCTGTTATCGCTCTTGTTCAGCTCTACCTTTTTAACTCTCCGAACAGCCATGATTAAGTCATTCGCTAACATCGTGAATGATAGCCTTTCGACCCAATTGTCAAAATTTCCTGTAATTAAATCATTCTGCCTCCTTATAGTCCAGTTGCACATGATTTCTCAAACGCCTATATCTGCCTATACCGTTTACAAACCCGTGTACGAAAAAATGGTACAATTTTCATACAATGAAACTGCATTCGATGAAAGTTATGCCCTTGTTTTGGAATATCCTATATCTTATACATGATTTTGACGCTCCGTCGCTATGCATTTCAGCACCAGCAAATCAGTCATTGACCACCAAAATTTAATCATTTGCATATTAGGTATCTGCATAGGCAATTTCGTCTAATTTGGTTAATTTATTCTTGATGTGTCGAATTTAAGATTATGTATACTTTAAAATATTTAGTGGATTGTTAAATATTATTAAGTTTTACATTTTAAAATAGAATCGATCTTTTGTATATTATTGCATATATGAACTAGGTTTGTTAATAAGAGATGTCTTCATGGGCACTTTATAATCTTTTGTTATTTTCCTAGTATTACATACCAATACAACGTTAAAACTTTTTTTTTTTTACCTTTTTTACCTTTTTGATATTTTGCATTCTTTTATTTTTATTTGAAATTAGTAACTTACACATCGGCAAACCTTCATGTGATATTTTTTTTTTTCAAATATTAAAGCTCTCTGCATAAATTCAAAATTCTCAATAGTGAATAGTTTCTAACTTGTGAATATTCATATTTTTGATATGGTTTAGCTGAGTAAGTAATTTTTTTTTCTTGATATTTTGTTAATCATAATGTTTTGAATGAAAAATAAAATAAATAATCTAATATAACTGTTAATGAATTTCATCATGAATAAAAATCCGCTACTGAATTTAAATATCAATATTTATATGCAAGATCGAATATTTTATTCAAAAACCTTTTTGATTAGTTATAACATTAAAACTAATAATATGAAATAAGGGATATGAAATAAGGGAAACAATGTTTCATTTTAATAAAATTGAGTAAATGCTGCCTTTGTTTAAAAAGATTTTTATCTTATTTTATATATCTTTTGATTGAATTCAGTGTTTAAAATAAATAAATAAATAAAAGTTTAAAGTTCCGTTTGATATTCTTTTGATTTTATGCATCAAATATTTTAAAGTTTTTTAAAGGAGTTGGGGCAAAGAAAAGGATGAAACCAAGCATACACGTTCCACATAAGTATCAAAAAAGAAAAAAAAAGTAATAAAGTTAAACAGCAACAACAATCAATGAAGGGTGAACAAAAAGTATGAATAGCTTTCTCAAACATACGCTAAAATGGTTGAATCAGCTTTGAATATTTCCTTTAGTTTGCCCCTCTTTCCATCACCATCGTTTTCTGAATATCTCCAATATGGAGAAAGTTGCCTCAAGCATTTTGCTTGTACCGTAAAACTTCTAGTTTAAGTTTTTTTTTTTTCTTAAACTTTTGCAATAACTTTAAGTTAATTATAACTATCAGAGAAAGAAAAAGTATTTTAGTCTTACCATTTTTTGTCAAGAAACCCACACGTTAGTATTTCTCTCGCGAATAAGGGTCAAAAGGTTCGTTAAATTTAAATACAGCATAACAAAATAGTTATAAGTGTTTTTTCATGAATGAAGTGGTATTTTTACCAATTTAAAAATAATAAATATATCTCTATATCATGCTTCATGAATGAAATATTCTTTTTTTCCTTACACCGTTTGTTTGAATTCTATTTATGGGAAAAAATTTAGTAGCTTATATAGATAACTTGACATCTGTTCAGTTTTGAGCATCAGAAATTAAAAAAATTGTTGCAGAATTGATATGAAAAATAGTACAATTTCATTTCAGTATTATCCAAAACAAAAAATAAATAAAACCTAAATATATAGAACCAGAATCAGCGAAGGTTGAACAAATAAAATGGACGGTTTTCTCAAACACACACTAGAAAAAATAATCGAGTCGGCTTTGGGCCCTTTTCTATTATAAAATATATTCCCACTATTTTCTTATGATCTTTACTAAACATCTCCAATATGGAGCAAAAGTTGCCTGCGGCACTTTTCCCGTGCCTTTAAATTTGATAGCAAAAGAAAATGGTTTGGTTTGTGCATGTTTTTTTTTTTAGTGTAAATTTAGTTCGAAATATTTATGGGATTTTGCCTTTATAACATTTTTTAAATAAAAAAAAAGTGGTTATAAATCATGTTAAATATTTCTTTAAATTTCTTTCTCTAATACTCTCTAAACTTTTATTCTTGATTTTATGCATTAAACTTCTTATAGGAATTGATGTAAAGAAAAATTTACATCTAAGCAGACAATCTCCATTTCATAAGGCAAAAAAAAAAAAAAAAAAAAAAAAAGCCCTTGAGGATAGAAACCATAATCCGCCAAGAGTGAACAGATAAAATAAATAGCTTTCTAAAACACACACAATAAAAATGGAATCAACTTTTGTATCTTTTCTTTAGTTAACTCTCGCCTCATCTTTCCTATGATCTTTACATGAGATCTCCAATATAGAACAAAAGTTGCCTCGAGAATTTTCTCCCTTTAACTTTTGATATCAAGACAAAATGTTTTGTCATTTGATCAGTTTTCCTAATGTACAATTATTTATTGTTTATTGGAGAAAATGTAAACATTAAAAGTTATTTTTTATTGCAGTTTTAAGAGATACGAACAAGTTATTACATCTTAAGCCAGTTTAAAGAACATTCAAATGTGTTTTTTCTACATGGAAAATTTATTTTAAAATGCATTTAATATAAACATGTATATAGATTTTGAAATTAAGAAATATTATATAAATTTATCTTTTTTTTAATAACTTTGCAGCTAAAATTAAAATGCATATGCATTAAAAAATATTAAATAAAAACCTTTGTAAACATATACCAATAATTCCTAAAATTTGTAACAACTCTTTCAGGATAAAATATTAACATGACCCTTCATAGGACGCCAAAAAAAAAAGTAGGGGCGAGGGCAGCATAAAAGCCGCCAACGCACAAAATTCAACTGAGTGACAAGATTCAAAAAGTAAAAAAGAAATCCATTATAAAAATTGCTGTGATAATAATTACCAAAAGAATATGATGTGAAGTCATCACATGGCTTCCTTATACACCCATTGGAATATAATTTTCTTAAATATCTCCAAAACGGATAGTCACAGAAAGACCAAAAAGGGAGGTGCACAACTAGATGTTATAACAAACCTATATACCAAATTGCAACGTTCGACTGGCAACTGTTTTTGAGTTATGCGAGGTACATACACACTCACACACATACAAACGTCACGAAAAATCGGGTACAGTTGCTGATATCTCTAAAACGAGAGCTCGGATTAAGACGAAACTTGCAGGTGTATAACTAGACATCATGACAGTCACAAGTATAAATTTGCAACATTCTACGATGATTCGCTTTTGAGCTATGCGAGATATAAAATCCATTACGCAAATCGGGATTCCAATACTTCCGTATACTTTGTATAAGGCAGTAAAAAGAGAAGAGAAACAAAATTACCAGGAAAGAAAAATGATACGAAGAAACAAAAATGAAAACGTTACAACCAGTGGGGTCAACGATTTCATACGAATCTCGATTTAACTTTCACATGTCAAAGTTCTTTTAAACTGATTTACAAAAAGTATAGCTATCACAAGATAATTAATTAGATCTACCTAGCTAATTATTTCTGTATATGAAAATATTTTTTTTTTCCCCTCTGGATGACTTCAATAAGTAGCTTCTTGCTTTTTATGGCTAAACTACCAAAAATAATATTTATGATAACAGATTAAGATTTTGATAAATTCTTAAAGTAATATACAATCTGAAATGATAAATTTCAATGTTATTAAAAAAATAAATAACTAAATAAACTAAAAAATCATTTTTATAATGTTTCTCCTTTTTGCAAATTTCAAAGCTTTATATTGAAGTAAAATGTATATTATAACAAATTTATACTATAACAAAATATATTGTCTCTTTAATACATGTTATAGCAAAATTATATTAAAGTAGCAGACTTTGTCCGCTTCGCTGTTCATTATATTGAAATAAACTCTCAAAATACCATATCATTAATAATAATAATAATAATAATAATAATAATAAAGAAAAAAGAAAAGAAAAATCATTGAAATCCATCAAAATCTAAGTTAAAGTTCCTGCTACCTTTGGTAGCGGTTTTACCACTCGACGCCTCACTTCGAGTCTGAGCCACCATGCCTTCGGTATCACCTTGCCTGCATTTTGCTCCTCTCTCTCGCGGGTAAAGTTGAAAATTTCGCAAAATCACATCAAAATGCTTGTTATATACATTTAATCCACACACACACACCAAAATTTGCCATTATAAGGTCATTTGGAGTAGATTTAAGCTTGAAAACGTGTTTTTTGCCCTGCCCGCCCCAAAGACGGGGGGGGGGGAGGATTTCGCACAATCCCTTTATAGTGTATGTTACATACGCATACCTAACCGACACATTAAAAAGTCGAGATCCTGAGATTATTTAAAGCAGAGTTAGGAGGTTAGTTGCAGGAGGAGGGAGTTTTCCAAAATCTCTATATATTAGGAGTTAGATACATATAGCTGACCCACACATCAAAAATCTCCTTCTTAAGATAATTTACAGCAGAGTAACGCATGGGTACATGTTTTGTCCACCCTCCCCCCACAGGGTGGAATTTCACAAAATCCCTTTGTAATGTGTGTTGAATACGCATAAGCAGTCCACATATCAAAAATTGCCATTTTAAGATAATTTGGATTAGAGTTAATCATGGAAACATGTTTTTTGCCCCCCAAACCCTCAAGGGGAGATAGGACAGAATTTCAAAAAATCCCTTTTTTAGTGTGTTTGTGTTGAGTACGTATAACCAATCGACATATCAAAAAATCGTTTTCCTGCGATAATTTGGAGCAGAGTTATTCTTTAACCCTTTAACGTTCATTGGTTTCACAGCGAAACCAAACATTTGACATCATTTAACAATTTTTATGCAGCAGATTTTTTTAACATTTCCCCATTGTTTTAAACAATTTTTAAACTTTTGTTCCTTCTCTGTTCCATAGATAGCAGCACTATTCTAAAATTTAACAAATAATGCTTCAAAGGAAGCTAAATACATAAGTCACTTGAAGTTTCTTAGTGGACGCGAGTGCGAATTGCTAGTTTCAGGATGCACTCATGTCTAGTTTTTTTTTTTTTTTTTTTTCCTTTAATGAACAGCTGGACTATCATTTTCACCTGAAACAACTTTTACGAATGTTTGTAGTCGATAATGTTTACTTAGAAAGTGTTTTATTTATTAAATTAAATATTATTTGAATTTAATAAGGTTAACTTATAGATGTTTCAAATCAAATATTTCTCGAAAAGGAACAATGCTATTTTTTTTTTATTTTTTAAATATTTATGATCAGCTATGTATCTAAAAGCCATTTTAAAAATTAGTTTAGTAATTTTTAAAATAAATTAAGTAGTGAACGTAAAAAGGGTTAAAATGTGTTCCCCCCCCCCCTGCCCTTAAAGGGGAAATTTCGTAAAATCCCTTTATAGTGCTTGTTGGGAACGCATAAACAACCCACACATAAAAATTAATCTTACTGACAAGGAAACATTCAAAAACTGTCGTTTCCAAAAAATATTGAAAAAAAATATATATATGTGATTCTACTCTTCAAAAAACACCAGAAAGTGGAAAAATTACCGGCTGAAATTAATTACAGTGACCACAAAAAATTATCAAAATTAAGCATTTTTGGCGATTTTGCGCTGTTAGGCGATAAGTTTGCTAGCACCGAGATTGCCGTGTACGAACAGAACTGTGTTTTGCTTCTCCGCCAAGTACTGAAAATCAATCGCCTAACAGTGTGAAATCGCCAAATAGGCTTAATTTTGATAATTTTTTGTGGTCGCTGTAATTCATTTCAGCCGATAATATTTTTCACTTTCTGGTGTTTTATGAAGAGTAGAAACACACATTTTTTTTTTTTTTGAAGATGACACCTTTTGAATGTTTCCTTGTGAGATAATTTGAAGCAAAGTTATGCTTGGAAATATTTTTATTGCCCTCCCCACCCCAAGGACGGAAAGAGGGGGGCTTTCGCAAAATCCCGTTACAATGGATGTTGGACACACGTAAATAAGCCACACACTAAAATTTGTGATCTCAGTTCCAATCCCGGGACGAATTTAGCGCTAAAAGGAAGGGAGGGGAATCGAATTTGCCGCCTCGTAATTCCCCCTCTCCCCCCCCCCCCCCGAAAAAAAAATCGCAAGTCGCAAAAATCCAAAAATGAGAAAATATCCAAATTTGAAAATATCCTCAAAAAGACGCTTGGCGGTTTCCTGCATCTTTCTGCTATTACTGGTAGAGTTTTACTCGAAAATGCATATATTGCTAAATTTGCCTCCGAAAATCGTTTTTACCCCCTCTCCCCCTTAAAAATCCAAAATTCCAAAATCGCAGAAAATGGTTCCTTTGTATTTAAGTCTAGTCTCCCCATCTGCAATTTCTTCATCGTGAAGTAATTTGGAGCCGAGTTATGCTTATAAATGTGTTTTGCCTTCTGCTCCCCCTCTTGGGGTGGGGGGGAAGGGGGGTGTAATTTGCAAAATCCTGTCTCTGAAAGGTGCAACTTTTCTGAATCCGTCGGATTAATTAACTTATCCATCGGACAATTAGATTTTTTTAAATTAATTGAAGTATGAAAATTTGGTGGCAACTTGCGTCAACCCACAGACAAACAGATTCCAAGAAAATCTCTTAACCGTTTATATGTAGAGAGAAAGTGACAGTTAATACTAAGCTATTATAATTATTGATATAATCTCTCTGTTCTAAAATAAATTACTACCGTTGTCGTTTTTCAATTTATCGTGTCATTTCCGATTTTTTAGTTTATACCGTAATGAGTATTTCACATAAAAATATTAAAATTAGTGGTTTTGTACAAAAATATGTGATAAACATCACGAAATAAACCGCTTATATGTCAAAGCATTATTTTAGGCGATATTTCATATTGAAGTAGAGCAAAACATTTCAATTACAAAAGTTTTATTGACCCAAAAGCTATTCATTAAAACTTATCAAATTTTTCTAAGATATGGGTCATTCTCTGAAAAGTGGGCTTTTTTTAAAAAAAAAGTTAGCTCAAATAAAATTGCTCCAATTTTCTTTTTGAATTTTGTGCATATACACGTTAATAAAAATAATAAAAATACATACACAGTTAATAAAAAATAATATTAACCAAGCTGTATCTGATAAATTTTGAAATAGTAATTATTTTTATTAATTAGAAAAATGAGGGAATGATTGTGAGGGAATGACAAATTTCTTCTAGAAACTACTTTGTAAAAATATTATTACGTTTAGCTATATTTTCAAACACTAAATATTTATTAAAACATATTTTATTAATATAATAGCATAAAAAAGCAAATTTGATATCTTTTAGTTAACTTTATAATGAGTGAGGGAATGACATATAATAAAAATACTGTATTTCAATCTAACATTTGAGAGCCATATGCTATTCATTGTAAAATGTTTCCAACAGAACACAAAATATTTTCTTTAATTTCCTTCTATATAAATTAAGTTTGACTTATATAAAGTACGTGCTGCCATTAATGGAGTAAGTAGGGGTATAATTACAGTTTGATGAGGGAATGATATCTACTACCAGGGACAACAATAATAAGTGTTCTAATTTCTTCCATTGCATAATATATAAATGTAGTATAATGGATAAACATTTATTAAAGTATGTTTAATAAATTTTCACTTCAAATAATCTAAATATAGATGCTTTAATACCATAAAAACCATTTTATTTACTTACATGTGGGAATGGGGACACAGTGAGGGAATGATATTTTGCATTTTAAAAAATATTTTAAAATTATATTTGAATTCCAATAACCAAAGAATAACAGTTTATATGCAAAAGCAACTAATATTGATAGTTTGGACTGCTTTTTGTTCTTGTGCTTTTAAAAATATGCCCGCAAGACTACTGGGACATGAAATGACCACTTTTCAGAGAATCACTCATAAACATTAGCTAATTATGGTGTGCAATGCATGTAACAATTTTGGAATTTTGACAATTTTTTATATTTATTTCTTTATGTTTTATGTGATCTATTACGTTTTTCCTCACATTTTTATGTTTGAGTTGTAATTTCAAAAGGAAGATTCCCCCAAATATAAAATGAGTACAATTTTTTATTTAATTTTATTATTTAATATAAAAAGAAACATTTTCATACACATGAATAAAAATAATGAAAAGTTAAATCTGTATCATTAAAAATTTCTGATAAAACTTTCTGATACGCCATAAAAGCTTTAAAATTTTGATTTTGATATATTTATTATTTGAATGTTAATTTCAATTAATCAAATAATGTTATATGTTTTATTTGTTTCTCTTTTATCGTCCTCAAACTAATGTGAATTCATATTTAGTTTATTTTAGTTTAACCGTGTTTCTAATCAATATAATCAAACACAAATAACACTGCTCTGCATGAAAATAGGCCCCCAACACCATTTTTCCAAATTTTTATGTAAAATGACCTCCTGGATCCGAATATGACGCCTATTTTGCTCTATCACCTACCATTTTTTAGGGATGCCCCCGATTTTTATCACTTTTCGGTAATTTTATGGATATAAATTTGATTTGTTGGGAAGAAAAGATTATTTTAATTGTTTAAATATCTTCTGAGGGGCTAAAGATTTTGAAATTTCTAAAACATGAACATTTCCAGCAACGTAAAAAATTTAGGCAAGGGGAAGGGGGGGATTTGCCACTGAAATTACATATTGCATTTATTAAATTTTTTTAATCAATTATTATTATTATTTATTAAACATTATATATATATATATATATATATAATATTGTTTTTAAGTGTTAAATTAATTCTCTTCCATTCTCCAAATCAAATTCATGGCCATAAAATTACCGAACAGTGATAAAACTTGGGGGAGGGGAAAACGGTGGGCGATAGGGCAAAATGGGGGGTCATACTTGGATTCAGGAGGTCATTTTACATAAGAATCAGCAAGAATGGTATCTAGACTCGATTTTTTTTTTTTTTTTTTTTTTTGCAGCTCAGTGTAATTAAATATCATTTACATTTTCTTAACGAATGTACAGAGCGGGTTTAGCCATGATTTTGAATTGCTGAAAATAATCGCCAATCGAAATAAATTTATTTAAACGTTTGAATTATTTTGAAAATTCATTTAAATATTGTAACTAGCGAAGCGGGCAAAGCCTGCTAAGTAAGCTGCCGGTGAAAGAAGGGGTTGGGGGGGGGGAGGTTAGTGAGCAAAGCGAGCAGGGAATAGAGACCACTAGTAATGCATAATTGTTAAAATATTCTAAATACTTACTCAATCAAAAGACAATAATGTTTAAATTAAAAGAAATGCCTTTAATTAAAAATGAATAAACCTAAAGAAAACGTTACAGTTTACGCAATTTTATAAAAAAATGCTTATAAAAAGTTGCGCATTTCTTTGAAAAAAAAAAAAAATACTAATAATTAAAAAAACTGCTATTTAGTTGACCTTTTCTAAAATTCTCATAATATGAGAATTTTTTTGTAAGAAATTTTTGTTAAAAGTTATATTTGATTAAGCTTGCGAAATTTCTCTCTCGCGCACAAATAAATCTTTTTTTTTTTTTTTCTTTTTTTTTTCCTTGAACTGAACTATATGTTTACAAATGTCAAAAGTAATACATAAAAAGAGCGTAGATGGAATTTTAATGACAGAAAAATGTTCATACAGACTAAAAAACTTAACATTAATCACTGAAAAATGTAAACGATGACTTATGAAAATTTAGAACGTCATACTACATTTCTTTTTTAAATATCTAGTTTTTTAAATAAAAGATATATGAGAATTTTAATAAAAAGCTTAGCGAAAAATATTAAATTTGTTTGGTGTTTTTCGTTAAACGAAAAGATAGCATTTTTAAAATTATTTATGATTTATTAATTTTTTTAGTAATATTGGAATAAAAAATAAAACGTAAGAAGTAACTCATCAAAAAATCAACACACTGTCTATGATCGTTAGAAATATAGATGTCATACTTTAGTTCTGAAGCAGAGATTTAGTTGTAGAATGCTGTAATAATGAAGATGTGATGATCAGATTTCGAATTTTAAGGACATAAATCTCTCGAAATATTTTATTATCAAAAGAGAATATAGTTGCCTTAAGCACACTGTTTAAAATGAATTCTCAAAAATGAGCAAAATTGTCGCAAAATAGCTTTGAAACAATGTATACTTAAATCTGAAAATCCCATGTACTCATTTTTGAGTATACTGACATGCTCAGAAATCGGGTTGACCACTAAGAATCCCAATATCCCTATTCTTGAGCATGTCAATATACTCAAAAATGAGTAGATGAGTTTTCAAATTTTATATATTGTTTCGGAGCTATTTTGAGACAATTTTGCTCATTTTAGAGAAACCATTTTTAACAGTGCAACATTGTGTGGTATAAAACAACAGCAAATGTAAAGAGTATGTAGAAAGGATTATTTTCTTAAATCCACTTTTGAGTGGTTGTGTGGTACGTTGTCTCGTGTAGGTTAAAGCTGATTGTCTATGTAAGTAACAAAGGCATAAACAGAGAGTGCCCTCTGTTGGTAGATCTTTCTAAGAGATCTTAGACCATGTTCACGCAAGTTTCGAAAAAAGTACGGAAAACTTCGAGCAAACAAGCCAATATACGCAATTTGGATTTGAATATGGCACTTCCTCACTATCAGTATTGAGAATAGAAACTTTCGGTCATTATTGCATTAGCCGTATGCCCCATGGGTCGGCAGTACAATTGTAGCGACGCCATCAACGCCATTTCTCCGATAGAATATCAAAGTTTACCGATGAACAACGGGTTAACCTTTTATCTATAGGTAAGTTTTTGGACTCCTATCCCTATGAACTCAGGTTCGAATACACACACGTTACCACACACACTTCTGCATTGGTGAACCAGACTCTCAAACGGAACACGCAACGAGTTATCTTTACACTATGGCAGTACTACACCTTTCTAGCAGCCAAAGTTGGGCAAAATCGTAATTCAATTAATTTGTAATGAATTACATTTCAATTGACAGTAAGCAATTACAATTATGATTACTTGTAATTGTAACTGAGCATATGCAATTAATCATTACTTTAATCGTAACTAAAAGCTTTCAATTATAATTACTTTACTGTAATTATAATTGAAAAAATTTAGTTACAATTACATGTAATGTAATGAATAATCATTTTATAAAATTGAAATGTAATTGCAGTTAAAAACATTATAATTATAATTATCTGCCTGTAATTATAATTAAATTTTGCAGTTACAATTATATGTAATGTTAATGGGTAATCATTTTATAGAATTAGAATATAATTGTAATTAGAAACGTTATAATTATAATTACTTTTCTGTACTTATAATTAAAAATTTACGATTACAATTATATGAAATTTAATGGTTAATTATTTTACGCAATTGAAATGTAATTGTAATTACTGACGATATAATTATAATTATAATATTGTAATTGTGACTTTGGAATTCAAATTACATTTAGGTAGAGATCGATTTAACTTCTTCGCTGATGTTCTGACGAAAAGTTATGATTCGATCCACACGAAATTTTGAATTTAGAGTTAAGTGTTAGTATGACAAACATTGCATTCCTGGAAGGGGGAGGGTCTGATCCCAACTTGCCTTATCTCAAAAAATTATGGTCCGAACTTTTAAGAAACTTTAAGTTTGGTGTTAGTATGACAAAAATTGAACCGTTGGAAGGGGAGGGAGGATCTTACGTCGCACGGAACTTCATCTCGAAAAATTATGGTCGAAACTTTACAAAATTTTGAATTTCTGGTTGGTTGGCTGTTAGTATAACAAAGACTGCACCATTGAAAGGAAGAGTTTTATCTCCTTCAACCTCACCAAAATTAGGGTACAAATTTTACGAAATTTTAAATTTCGGGATAGTCGGTGTGAGTATAGCAAATGCTGCACTGTTGGAAGGGGGAGGGTCTTACCTCTCCCCCCTTCTCCTCAAGGAGCCTTATTTCGAAAAATAATGGTCCGAACTTTACAAAATTTTAAATTTGGAGTTGTTTGAGTGTTAGTATAACAAAGACTACACCGTTGCAAGGGGGGGGGGGGAGGAGTTCTTACCCCAATATGTCTTATGTTGGAAAGTTATGGTCCTAACTTTACGAAATTTTGAACTTGGAGTTGGTTTCGTGTTATTATGACAAAGAGTGCACCATTGGAAGGGAATACGGTCTTACCCCCCATAGTGCCTTATCTCGAAAAATTATGTTCCAAACTTTACGAAATTTTAAATTTAGGGTTGGTTTAGTGTTAGTATAACAAAGATTACACCGTTTTTAAAATTTGGGGTTGGTTTAGTGTTAGTATAACAAAGATTACACCGTTGGAAGGGGAAGGGTCTTACCCGCCACGTTGCCTTATCTCGAAAAGTTACGATGTTGGTGTTGCGGAATAAGGCCGATTGAGTACTCTTGGGTCCTAGGCCAGAGGGGGGAGTGCCTTCCTTGGAGGTCTTTCTAAGGGATCTAAGCCTGTATTTACGCAAGTTTCGGAGGTAACCACGGAAAACTCCGAACGGCTAGGCCGACGAGCGCGACCTTGGATCGAACCCGGCACTTCACGTCTACCAGCTTTGAGCGTAGAACCGCTTGGCCGCTGATGGACCGAAAAGTTGCGGCATTAATTTTATGAAACTTACAATTTGTAGTTGGTTTGGTGCTAGTAGGACAAAGACTGCACCGTTCGAAGGGGAGAGGGTCTTACACTCCACGGAACATTATCTCGAAAAATAATGGTCCGAACTTTATGAAATTTTAAACTTTCAGTTGTTTGGGTGCTATTATAACAAAGACTGCACCGTTAGAAAGAGAAAGTGTCTCGAAAAGTTACAGTCCTAATAACTTTAAGAAATTTTAAATTTGGTGTTGGTTGGTTATTATTATAACAAAGATTGCACCGTTCGAAAGAGGAAGGGCCTTACCTCCTTTCTCCCCTCGGTGCCTTATCTAGGAAATTTATTATCCTAACTTTACAAAATTGCAAATTTGGAGTTCGTTTGGTGTTAATATGACAAACAGTACATCGATAGAAAGGGAGAGGCTCTTACCCCTACGGTGTCTTATTTCGAAAAAGTATGAACCAAACTTTACAAAATTTTTAATTTGGATGTGGTTGGATGTTATGTTAACAAAGACTGCATTGTTTGAAGTGGGGTCTTACACCCCATGGTGCCTTATCTCGGAAAGTTACTATTCCATTTTTTCGAAATTTTAAATTTGGAATTGGTTTCGTGTTACTTTGATGAAGAATACTGTTGGAAGGGGACAGGGCCTCCCCCCTCATAGCGCCTTATCACGAAAAACTATGGTCGAAACTTCACGAAATTTTAAATTTAGAATTGGTTGGGTATTAGTTTAACAAAGACTGTTTGAAGAAGGGGTCTTACTTCCCACGGTGCCTTATCTCGGAAATTTACCGTTCTAATTTTTCGAAATTTTAAATTTAGAGTTGGTTTGGTGTTACTATAATAAAGACTACACTGTTGGAAGAGAGGAGGGCCTTACCCCCCATGGTGCCTTATCACTAAAAATTATGGTCCAAACTTCACGAAATTTTAAATTTAGAGTTGGTTTGCTGTTAATATGACAAAGAGTGCACCGTTGAAAGGGGAAAGGGTCTTACCCCCCACCGTGCCTTACCTTAATTTCCCCCCCCCCTTCGGCGGGGTGGTGAGGGGCAAAAAGACTGAGGTTTTTGACAGGTTTCAATCAATCATTTTATTTTATTTTTGGGTGGGTAGATTTTAATAATTTATATGTAATTAAGTCTTAATTTAAACATAGTGGCCTGCGAAGCATGCAACGCCTGATAGTATAAATGTACATATAACTATATTTCATTTGCCTTTTAGAAAAGCTAAAAAAACGAAGCACTAATTTATCATCTGATAAAGTTAAAGGAATGAAATTTTAATATATATATACATATATTTAATACATTTTATTTCTTTAAAGGAAAAAAAATAATATTTTAAAATTTATCAAAACATTACAAATATAATATGTCGTTTGTCATTTTCGATTTTTATGTGTTTATATTTTAAATATACTTGGAGTATCTCTATTAAACTATAAGCAGAATGAGGCTTTCTGTTTTTTTTTTTTTTTTTTTGTTTTTTTTTTTTTTTTTTTTGTTTTTTTTCATTTTTGACATTTGAAAAAATGAAAGAAAGAAAGAAATAACTCCACATATACATAAAGGTATTTTATTTATTTCAATTTTATATCTTAAGATGTAATCTTACTATTTTTAAGAAAATCCTTAACCAGCTGAGGTTATCGTAGGTCCATAGAGACCCGAGTCATTTTTCTTTGTCTCATTTCTCAGAGCCGACATATAAAAGAATACCTATGCATCAATTCCGTGATTTTTTCGGTAAATATACCATTCTTAAGCTTTATTATGCAATTTGAACGTTTCAAATACCTTAATTTGTTCAAAAGTTGTGAATTTTTTTTGTCAATACCTTCAGTTTTGGGAAGTGGGTGTGTTCCCGATGAAAAGTAAAATATTTGTTTATTTAGTTATTTATTTATTTTTTTTTTTTGTAATATTCTTTGTCTGCCCTTAAAGTAGAAGAATTTAAGAGTGTTCAAAAATTTTATCAGATTTTTTCCTTAAAAATTATGTATTCTAACATGCCTCGGATCTTAAGCGTCCCATGGTATTCTAACAAAGTGCCGAAAAAAAGAAAATGATAACCTAATCGGGTTAGTATATTATATCCCTTAACTAGAAACATGCGAAATTGGTACGAAAACAGAACCGTGCAGTCTGTGAGACTGCTGACATTCAAAAATTTACTATAAAAATGAAAACAAACAAAACTTTAAATAGTTTACAAATAGTAAACTTAAACACATATTCTTTTATATTAATGTATTAACATCACCATATTAGGTGAAAGATTAAGTGGAATGATATAAACTGAAGACGTTCATTTTTGCGTAGAGGGTAGGTACGTAGACACAGCAGCCTCACAGTCGGCAAGTTTCCGGTTCAGAGTTAATGAAAATTTGAATAACGATCGCTTACCATTTTTAAAAATTTGCAGTGAGTGCTACGCATACTTGGGAGGGGGGAGGTTAGTGGGGCAGAAGGGAAGAAATTGTTACCGATTTTTATGAAAATTTGTAAAACTATCAATTACTATCTATGAAAATTACAACGAGAGTTACATATAGCTCTGGGGTTCACGGCGGGGGGGAGGGGGCTGTAGCGTACAGAAATAAAATAATCTTATAAAAAGTAACTTAATACTGATTTTCATGAAATCTTTCGAAAATAACTACTTAATTTACAAAAAGTTTTACATATATCTGAGAATGGGGGGAGTCACGGAAAGCAGTGGGGAAAAAATGATTGTTTTATACCACAATGTATCCGATTTAGTGAAATTTAGAGTAAATGTCGCTTGCTGTTAAAAAAACAACAACAAAAAATCACAATGAGTGTTACATACTATATCTGAGTGTAGGGAGCCATTAAAATGTTGTTTTTATTTAATATCTTTTGATCCAATTACCGAATAAGCTAATAATAATAATAAAAAAAAAATGGCGTTAGCTAGATTTTTTTCCTGAGTAATAAATGTGGCATTTTTCGCAGCTGTCGATTAAACGGTATAGATTTGTATAGCGAACAAAAAATCTGGGCAAGCAAACAAACAATCAGCTTTGTATTTACATAGAAGAAAATTAGGGAAAAAGATTGTGCTTCGTTTATCGCTTGTTGGAAATGGAGCGGGTGTGTGTGTGGGGGGGGGGGGGGGGATTACATGAGGGAAAGATGCTAAACAATTAAAAGACTTCTGTGGAGTGTGTGATCAGCAATTGTTAGCGGAAGTGAGAAGGGCCATCAAAAATTATGAGTGAAAGATATTAAAGAATTTTATTTCTTTATAAATTCTAGAATTTAATAAAACAAGTTTAAAATGAATATTTACATTTATGATGTGGATAGGGAAAGATTGGAAATCATGAGGCTGCTGTCGGACAAGTGATCACAAATCGTTAGCGGTGGCAAAGGCGGGGATCCAAAAATTATATGAGTAAGAGATATCAAACAATTCTACTTTTTTACAGGTTGTAGAATATAATAAATCCTTATTGAATCATGTTCTTACACTAAGATCAAGATTCGACAAGATTTACATGTTTTAGAGTCTCCTGAGTCAAAAAAAAAAAAAAAAAAAAATTGTTTTTCGCAACTGGTCAGTATGTTAGGTAGTGTGCAACTGGTCAGTGTATGTGTGTAGGAAGAGTCGGTAACAAAAGTCTCTGTTCTTAGTCTAAAAACAGGATTCGGCAAGGGTTTATTTAACAAAACCGTATGAAGTGTACTTTTTTTACATAGGAATTTTTGCTAGTGCCCGGATACTTTTGTTACCGACTGTACATATAGCGTCGGGGGTAAAAGAGAGCGGGGGGGGGGAGAAAAATATTGTTTTTGTACGACCATGTCACCGACTTTAATGAAACTTTGTATAAGTATCACTTACTCTTCATGAAAAATTACAGTGAGCATTATATATAGTTGGGGGGGGGGCGAAAGGGAGCAGAGGGAAAAGCAGTTAGAAAAGTTCTCTTCAACATTACATCATTTCATATGCATAGAAAACTTGGCTTAAATATTGATTATTGTCTATTTTAAAAAAAATATTGTTACGGCTAGATATACAGAGATGGCATGGGACACACTGAAATAAAATGATTTTTTTTATACCGCCTTATTACTGTTTTTAACTGAACTTTTTAGAAATATAACTCCATGTTTGTGGAAAATGAGAGGGAATGTTACATATCACAGCGATTTTTCTTTTCTTAAATTAGTATTCAAAATTTTTCTTCAAATTTTGATTAAAAACTGTAAAAAGTTAACAAAAACCTTTTTCTTTCTCTCTCTCTTTCTTCTTCCTCTTTCCTTTTTTTTTAATTAATCTGTCCCCTTTGTCTTTTCTCCAGGGAAAAAAAAATTTACAAATTTGTTGATTTTTAGCATGTATTTTACAATTAATAATTAAGGAAAGCGACCTTATTTTTTGGACGTCGGAAAAAATGAGACTTTTCACAAATGCTACTTGCAAAAGAAAAAAAAACTTGGGACTTGCAAATATATTGGGGGTTAAAGTACAGTCGTGATTTTTTTTTCTATCATAACATCTTTTTTCTTTTCTCACCCCTATAGCCCTCCAAAGTATTTTTCAGGACACATATATTTAACGAGTAGCATTTATTAAAAATGCCCTCCGGCACTCTTTCTTCCGGATCGTGGAAAATGAACACTTTTCCTTATTGCCACTTGTAAAATGCATGCTAAAAATCTACGAGAACGTAATTTTTTGTTTCCTGCGATAGGGTACTAAAAGGACAGATTAAACGAAAAAAATCTCGTTTTTGAATTACCTTTTCGGAGATTTTAATCAAACACTGAATTTTTGAGTATTAGGAAGATAAAGACACTATGATACGTAACCCTCATTGTAAATTTTTCATAAACAGTAATATTTAACACTTTGTGGCGCGCTGTCCTCGCTGCGCGCAATTATTGAGCTCCAGCTGAAAAAACTCATCCCTGAAATTTTTTTATCAAAAATTTTCTTTTATAATGTAGCAGAAAAAAGCCGTTTTTACAAACTTAAAATTTGTTCTATTTTAATTTTGTTCGTGAATTCCGGGGGCAGTCCAATCTAAATGATCTCGATTACCTTGCGCCGCAAAGGGTTAAGCAAAGTTTTATTAAATCGGCAACAGCGTGATGTAAAAATATCCTATTCTTTCCGTATGCTCCCTATCCCCTGGATATAATCTTCTCTGTAATTTTTCATGAACAATAAGTGATATCTGTACAAAGTTTCCTATAAATGTAAAGAGGGATGCATAAAAACAATCATTTTCTTTCCCTCTGTCTCCCCTTGGCCCCTAGATATATCTAACGCACTCTCTGATTTTTCCTAAGCAATCATTTTCCTCATCTGCTCCCCCCAGGTATAGATCAGTATAAATTTTCCTAATCAGTAGGTGGTATTTACAATAAGTTTTATTAAAATGAAAATCATAGTGATATAAAACAACTTTCTTTTCTTCTGCTGTACATCATCCCCTCCCCCCTCAAAAAAAAAAAAAAAAAAAAAAAAAAAAACATATGTAACACTCACTTTAATTTTTCATTAACAATAAGTAATATTTACACAAAATTTCAACAAACAATCGTTAAGGGGGTCGGTTTAAAAAATATTTTATTCCCCTCTGCCTTCCTTAACCCTCCTCCCCCCTTCAACTGTATGAAAAACTCACTTTCATTTTCTAAAAGAATAAGTGACAGTTATACAAAATTTCATCAAAATCGGTAACACGGTGATATGAGAATATAAGAACAACAGTTTTCTTTCCCTCTGCCCCCTCCTGTAGATATACGTAACACGCATTTTAATTTTTCTTAAATAGTAAGTGTTATTTATATAAAGCTTCATTTAAACTGTGTGATTAAAAAAAAATAATAATAATCCATATGCACCCCTCGTGCGCCCTCCCCTTGCCATTCATTGTAATTTTCAATAAACAGTAAGTGATATATTATATAAGATATCACTAAAATAGCAACATGATAATATAAAAAATAATTTTCTTTCACTCTGTCCCTCTCACTTATCTCCCTCCCTTCCAAATAAGTGTGACACTTGCTGTAATTTTTCATAATTAATAAATAATTTTTATACAAAGTTTCATTAAAATCGGTAAGAAGGTGATATAAAAACAATTATTTTCATTCAAACTACCGCTAACCCGAAACCCCTCCCGCAGATGTATATAATCCTTACTGCTTATTTTCCATTGATATATTTTCCTTTAACTGTACTGCTTATTTACCAATATATATATATATATATGAAAGTCATTATTTAAATTATTAAATATTTATTGATTTTGAATATTGCAAAAGTATTCCCTTTTTTAAATCCCCCCCCCCAAAAAAAAAAAAAAAAAAAAAAAATCTGATGTATAACAAACACACGATTTCCATTGTCCAACACTAGGCATATTGTACATTCTTTTTGGAAAGATCATATTGATTATATTTAGAAAACACAAAATTGTTTCAATAAATTAGACACCTAGCAAATTTCCTGTAAGTGCAAACTGATACATATGTCGAGAAGATATACAAAAGAGAATGTACATAGTAAATAAATAAAATAATAATAGTAATAAAAAAAATAATTAGAGGCCGTTTTTTAAAGCACGCATTTCCAAAATCTTTAACTGTCCTGCCTAATCAGGACGCCCGTGAATTTTCTTGTAGTAACCAAGTAGTGAATTTATGTAGCAAATTTGAAGAAAATTGTTAGAACTGTTTTTGAGACATCGACTTTCAATCCCCCTGCCAATTTTCATAAAAACTGAGCAAACTCATCAACTCACTGCAAAATAACAATTATATACTTAAAGGTCTATAAAGGAGTCAGTATGGTGAATTTGAAGAGAATACATAGAGCTGTTTTTAATGGAATGCATTCGCGAGATCTAAAATTGACCTATTTATTCAGAGTGTTAAGCAATTTTCCTGAACTATTCAGTTAACACATACGGAAAGACATCCAAAACGATGTTTATATAGTAGTTTTGAAGAAATTGTTAGTCTTTTTGAGATACGGATGTACGGTCTCATGCAGTTTTCATTAAAAAGTTGGAAAAATCATCTGTACACTAAACTTATCTTAATTCTGAAGTTCAGTAGTTTTATTTTTATTAGTTTCGGAGATTTTAATGTCACAATATTCCCCGTACACATAGAGAAGGTGTCGGTAACAGAAGTCTCCGAATACTAGCAAAAATTCCTATGTAAAAAAAGTACACTTAATACAGTTTTCTTAAATAAACCCTTGCCGAATCCTGTTTTTAGACTAAGAACAGAGACTTTTGTTACCGACTCTTCCTACACACATACACTGACCAGTTGCACACTACCTAACATACTGACCAGTTGCGAAAAACAATTTTTTTTTTTTTTTTTGACTCAGGAGACTCTAAAACATGTAAATCAGATGAAAATTTGACATCGAAATTTTTGACCGACAACAATACTTCCATTACCTGCGGTTGTCGGGTGATGAAAGTAATAAATAACAAGAAGTTCTACACTTATATAAAGTTCTTATAACTATGATCTGTAACATGCCTTCCCAATTTGTAATTCAATTTAGAATTTACACGTTAGAGCACTTGCAATAACGTAAATGTACAAACCATAATGGTAACGATATATATATATTTTTATCTACCTGGAAAGAGCTATAAACCCTGCATAAACCCTGCACTCATCAATATCAATATAGATCACGCTACGGAGTTTTATAATATACAGTACAAACTTTGAGTTTAATCGAATGAACGTTTACACGTTATCATGTAAATTCTGTAAATACATACAACACTTTAATGTATGGATACACTAAAATTTTATAATTGAATTTTTTTATTACCCCCCCCCCTTTTTTTTTTTAATAATAATATTTATTTCGGAAAGTAAAAGCATATATCCATTCTTGTTTTAGAGTATAACAAATACGCCTACCTAAAATCAATTTCAAGAACCTGTCCTCCAAGCGATGGTGAAGGGAGGGGAGAGGGGCAAAATGTTTGGCAGCTGGATTCATTGATGTTCTGAAACTATTTCCACGAAAATGCAGCTAATGTAAAAAAAATTGTAGTTTCATTGATAATATTCATTATTAACCATATTCGAAAGAGCTTTAACTAAAAAAAAAAAAAAAGAAAAGAAAAGAAAAATACGTCAATTTTTTCTTTTCAATAATGATAATAATAATTTCAAAAATTTTTATTCACTTATTAACATTTACAGTTATAAATTTTCTAATTAAAAATTTGCATGTGTAGATAATATTTGTTTTGTGAATCTTAAGCATCCCATCAACAGCAGATTCTTAAATATCTGCTCAGAAACATTTTATTGTGTTAACAAATGCTATCTCGTCGTTTTTGTACTTTACATCAGACTAGTGGGCTTCGCCCGGTTCTTTGGTCACTATATTTAAATGATTTCTCAATTTCACATCATTATTAATTAAAATAATAATAATAATAATAAATAAAAAATATATCATTGTAATCATCGAAACCTATATGAAATATTGACCATTGCATTCGGTAGTGGGTTTTCACGCTCCCAGCATGACGAATCGGGTCCCTACCGTCTTCGGTAGAGCCTTACCCGCTTTAAGGAACATATGCAATATGCATATGTTCCTTCTTCCCCCGCGAATAAACTTAGAAGTTTCGCGAAATTCCAGAAAAGTGCATATTGCGCACACTAAATTTCGCCATTCGGAGATAATTTGGGGCAGAGTAAAACATGAAAACGTGTTTTTTGCCTCTCCACCACAAGGGAGCGAGTGAATAATTTCGCATAATGGTTTCGAGTGCGTGTTAGGTTCACATAACCAAGCGACTCAGTAAAAGATCGCATTCCTGAGATAATTTGGAGCAGAGTTACAATTTTCTTGCCCTCTCCCTTAAGGGGGGGGGGGGGTGAACTTTCCCAAAATATTTTTATACTATATTTTAGGAACGTATAACCAAGACACATTAAAAAAAATCGCCTTTGTAAGATTATTTGGAGCACATTTATGCATGGAAATATGTTTTTTGCCTCCCGATCCCCAAAGAGTGTATAGGGAGGAATTTCGCTAAATCTTTTATAGTTTGTGTTGGGTGGTCATAATCAATCGACACATAAAAAAAATCGTTTTTCTGAGATAATTTTGAGCAGAGTTACTCTTTTAAAGTTTGTTGCTCTCCCCCTTCCTGCCATTAAATGCGGGTAAGGAGAAATTTCACAAAATCCTTTTATATTGCGAGTTGGGTACGTCAAAAAAAAAAAAAAAAAAAAAAATCATGTATAAAATAAATCTTACTGAGATAATTTGAAGTAAAGTTATATATGCTTGAAAAAATGTTTATTGTCCCCTCTGTCTCCAAGGAGAGGGGGAAGGGGTAAATTTCGCAAAATCTTGTTACAATGGATATACAAATAAACAACCCACACAACAAAATTCTTGACCTGAGCTCCTGTAGATAAAACGGAGGGGGGTTTGGTCTCGAACTCGCTTCCTTGTAACTCCCCTCAAAAAACAGAAATGGATTTCTGGAAATAATATCTCCAAGAAAACGTACGCCTATTTTAAACATCTTTGTAGCATTATTTATAGAGTTCTACTCGTAAAACCAGATTTTGTGAAATTTTCACCAGAAAATCGTTTTCTCTCCCTCCCTCTTTTAAAATTCCAAAATCGCAGAAAACAGTTTTTTGTGCTCAAGTCTAGTCTCCCCATGTGCAATTCTTTCACCGTGAAGTAATTTGAAGTCGAGTTATGCTTACAAACGTGTATTTGTCTCCGTTTTCGCAAAACAGGGGGGCGGGATTTAGCAAAAATACCGTTTTTGTGGAAGTCAGGGTCCGTAAACTAATCTACGCACCAAAATTTGTGTCTTTATATCCCACAGAATCACCACGAGCTGTATTGTGCTAGGAAAGGAGGGTCTCGAATTTCCTCCCTTAAACTTCCCCTTCCCACCAAAATCAAAAATCGCAAAAAAAAAAAAAAAAAAAAAATATATATATATATATATATATATAGGTTTTTGGAAATATCCTCAACAAGACGAACGGCTGTTGTAAATATTTTTGCACTATTATAGGACGAGTTCTACTCAAAAATCAGGATTTTGCCACATTTCCCATAGAAATTGTTTTTCTCCCTTCCCCCTTAAAAATTCAAATTTCCAGAATCGCAGAAAATGACTTTTTAGTACTCAAGTCTAGTCTCCCCATCTGCAATTTCTTCACCGTGAAGTAATTTGAGAGCCGATTTATGCTTATAAACGTATTTTTACTTTCTGTCAAAAAAATTCTGTCTTAGTGGGGGTCAGGGTCCTAAAACCAACCTGCACACCAAAATTTGTTACTCTATCTTGTATAGAATCGCCACGGCTGTGTTGAATAGAACCCCCCCCCCCCCCTCCGTTCTCCTTTCTGCTTCCCAAGAATATCTAAGGAAATCAGTATTGAATAAGAGTACTTAGTTGTGCTTAAAAAATAAAATAAAAAAATAAATAATAGTTACACACACACACACACACACACACACATATATATATATATATATATATATAACCATCTCCATTTTTTATTCACAGCCACCCCTTGCCTCGAAGGCGGTTAGCATCTATTTTTCTCCCCAAATTTTTCCCAAAATACAGCTTCATTAATTTTGCAGCAATCGAAGAAAAAGTGATAAAAATGTTTTACATTAATCCTTCCACCTTTTCGTCAGATATATCTGTTACTCGGATTTTTTTTTTTCTACATTAGTAAGAAGAATTGTGAAATGTTTGTTTGTAAATAGCAAATATATATATAGTATATATAAAACTCTTTTTTTTTCTCCTTTTTTTCCCAATCCTTTTTTTTTTTTTTTTTTTTTTTTACTGTTTAGAATGCATTTCTAAAGTAAAAATTCGAAAAAGTTCCTATTACGGATACTTTTTATTATTCTAAGTACACTTTCTTCCCCGAGATCATTATATTTTGTTACGTATAATATAATCTTTTTATAGCTCGATCCTTTACATATCCACTGTTACAAACTATCATAACTGTTAAACTTCTAAACTTCTAATTTTTTTTTTTTTTTAATTATGATTTTGCTTAGTGAAAAACTTAATGAATTTATGATTCTTGGTAGGCAATATTAACGCAGGGGAAGGAGGGGAGATAATTAAGCTATGCTTTTCAAATTTAATATATTTTATTTAAATGAAAATATATCTTTTACTTTTATTATTTATTTATTTCAAAAAGTTGTTCACTTGTTTTAGTCCCACATGCTACCTTGTTTAAAACTTATTTATATAAATACAGCCTTTAATAATATCACTGAATTGAATTATCTTCTCAATTATTAAATGTTTTCCTGGCTGCAGTTTGAAATAAGTTTCTCATTGCTGCTCCCCTTACCGAAAATCCCGTATATATCCCGTATATATGCTACAGTTCAAATTAAAATTTGTGTTTATATTTCAAACCTTTAGTAGATAATCTTTTAATTTCAGTAGTGTTTTCAATATTTGAATTTGTGTATATTAGTATTATCTAGTCTCAATTTTATATCTAAGTACTATAACTTCTAATATTTATTAAAAAGCTCGACAACTTTTATGGTAAATCTATAATGAAGAATTAACTAGATACCGTTTTATTGAAGTTATGTACTTATAAATATGAATGTTTTATCGAATAACATAATCGCAATATTATATTAGAGCGTAAAAATTGTCTTAAATATATATATATATATATATATCTGTACTGATAAGTATAAAGGATTTATGTCCAAAAATGTCGATTTTGAGTTAAGTACATATAGTCAGACTCAGAAAAAAATTCTCTATCGATTGGTATAAAGGATTTAAATCCATGTCATTTAGTCTTTGAGAAAATCCATTGGCAAAAAAAGATTCAAGTCAGAAATTTAGCATTAATCTTTGGTATAAAATAGTTAATTCAATTTTTTCCTTTCATTAAATGAAGGTTGACAATCACTGAATGGTATAAAGGGTGTAAATCAACATAATCCCTTTTTCCTAATCGATTCTTCTGATTAGTTTTTAGTTAGTTTAACTTTATTTTTCGTCTCCTGAAAAATCAAGAATATGGACTTAATCCTTTATACTTATCAGTACAGATATATACTAGCAGACCCGGCCACGCGTTGCTGTGGCTATGTTATACGTTGAATTATATTGTAGCAAAATATTCAATACATTAAAATTATGATTTACGAATAAAGACCATCCTTGATAACATCCTCGATCTTAGCAGACTTAGCCCGCTTCGCTGGTCCCTATTTTAAAATGATTCACTATAATTAAAGAATTCTCAAAATTGCATTAATTTTTAACATGTGAAAAAAAAGAGAAAAAAAAATCTGATCGGGAAAAATGTTCGACACTCATAATGAATCCATATATTATCGAAAGGAAAATGATATAAAATACAAAAAAATCTTCTCTCATCGGTGGAATAATCTGTCCGGACCCCCACTGCCTGCGGCAGCGTATACCTGTGCAAACCGTGCGCACGGTTTCTTCGCCCACCGTTCCCGCCCTTCTTAATAACTCTATACTTTCAAAAATATCAGCAATCGATTTATCGGGCCTTAAAACTTAATAATACTAATTTTCAAAGCTCTAACTCTTATTTCTATTATTTTGCCCCTTTGCCCTCCCCCCTCCCGACTATTCTAAATAATTTTACAAATTCTAAAATATCTACAGTTTATTTGTAGGTGTCAAAAACCTGTATGCACCAGTTTGAACGATCTAACTATATTTTTATTTTTTGCCCCTCTGCCCCCCCTTCCCGCCCCTCCTAATAAATTTACAAATTCGAAAATATCCGCAATCGATTTGTTGGTATCAAAAATTCTATGCACCAATTTTGAATGATCTAACTCCATTTTTATATTTTGCTCCTCTGCCCCCCCCCTTTCCCGCTCCTCTTAATAATTTTACAAATTCGAAAATATCTGCAATCGATTTGTAGGTATCAAAAACTTCTATGTACCAATTTTGAGCGATGTAACTCTATTTTTATTTTTTTGCCCCTCCGCCCCCTTTCCCGCCCCTCCTAATAACTTTACACTTTCGAAAATATCCTCATTCGATTTGCAGGCCTCGAAAACCTATCTATACCAATTTTGAACAGTCTATCTGCATTTCTATTTTTGTTGTTATTGTTGTTGTTTGTTTGTGAAATCACGTTTTGGCCCCTCCCCCCCTTTTGGGCGGCGAATTTTGCAATAAAAACTATCCTATCTCTCAAGTTGGACCAAACTGCACACAGTGTCCAAATTTCATTAAAATCGGCTCATTAGTTTAGGAGTTCATCGCGGACAAACATAGTAATTTTTATATATAAAGATATATATATATATATATATATATATATATATATGTATGACTTTTTGGCTGTATAATTACGCTCTAAATAATGATAACAAAATTCTTCTAAACACCCAAAGAAAAATTCATTACATAATAAATGCAATTAAAATTAACTTTTGACGGATTTCGGAGTAATTTAATTCCATTTAATGTAATAATTTAGAAATCATAATTGAATTGACCTGTAATTCAATTTTAGATTAATTCAATTACATTCCCGAAAAATGTAATTTGATTAACTTGTATTCAAATACAAATTAATTGAATTACATTTTATAAGGTGTAATGGGAATTAATTTGTAATTTCATTACAGGTTAATTTAATTATTTTCGAAAACTTAATTGAAATTAACCTGTAATTGTTTGCAAACACGTGAAATTACAATTTGGAAAATGTAATGGAATTAATTGTCAATTGCATTACAAGTTAATTGAATTAAACTCTAAAGAAACGTAATGACATTAATTTGTAATCCATTACAAGTATTTTCAAATACTTTTGTCAATTGTAATTAAGAGTGATTTTATTTTCATTACAAAATAATTGAATTACAAGCTGTGCAAAAGTAATTCAATTTATTTGTAATCAATTATTTGTTAATCGATTGACAGTAAAATAATTATAATTGTAATTTAATTGTAATTCAATTACTTTTTAATCAATTATGCCCAACACTGCTAGCAGCAAAGTCCGTGAAACGTTCACAGCACAAAACCCTGTCACGCTCTACGCCGTGTAACTTTAAAGACGGCCAACTGACAGCCTGATCTGGTAACCGCTATCTTCTACAAAAGTAATATAGCTCGTACGACGGCGTACTCTCTGGGATAGAAGTACTGTAGCGACGCCATCAACGCCATTTCTCCGATAGAGAATCAAAGCTTACCGATGAACAACCGGTTAACCTTTTGTCCAAAGATATGTCTTTGGACCCCTATTCCTCATATCTCAGGTTCGAATACAACCTACTGCACGCACTTTTGCACAATAATAATGTACACACAAAATTTAGATCCCACTCTTCTTGTGGGGGAGAAAACATTTCACAGTATATATATACAACCACAAGAATGCACTACCTTCCCTCTCCCCTAAGAAAATAAATAATTAAATTAATATGGTTGATTTCTCAATAAGTAACGTCATTCCATTACCAATTATATCTTTCATAAATATTTATCAAAATATTAAGCTAAAGAGGATGTCACTGTATTCGAAAAGGATTTAATAATAAAAGTTTTAAACACGGTACCTTAATTTTACATCTTTCAATTCTAGATTAAATTTCATCTTCAGATATGAAATTAGAAGTCATTCGGCGAGGAAGATTAAAAATTCCGTCCATGTAAAATTTTGACCTTTTAATGTTCAATTCGACAGTAGTAATTTTTTAACTATATTTCTTTCAATTAATTTTCACTCTCATTTTTAAATGAAAATCTAATTATTCTTGTGAATGTTTATATTTTTATGCGCAAAATATTAAATGTAAAATTCATTTTTTTTTTTTTTTTTTTTTTTTTTGGGGGGGGGGGGGGGAGGACTGCTACACGCAAGAAAAGAAAAGGCAAGACATCAATTTCCAAAATTTTCTAACCGCACTATAAAAGAAAAAAAAAAAAAATCTGAAACCGATCGATTCATTTTGGTAACGAAAAGCTTTAATTTACAACACGATTCATTTCAGATCTACAACGAAACCAATCTTTTCGATAATCAGTTTAGGGACTTTTTTTCAGTAGTCACCAATAATTTTGAGAAGCGATATTTAACATATATATTGAACGATTAATCTTCGAAGTGATTAGGCAACCGTTACAATTAAAATTTAGAGGTGGATATCGAATAAAAATTCTCCAAATCTGACAACATTGTCGGAATGAAAGATTTCTAAAAGACATCTTTCATTACCAAAAATGTTGGTAAAGTACCAAATCTGAAACAAATCGTATTGTAAATTATAAAACTTTTTGTTTCCAAAAATAATAGAATCGTTTCAGAATTATTTTTTACAGTGCGTTGCATGTACTAACATGGTAGCCATACTTGCCAACGTACTAATTAATTTCCGTAGTATTATTAGTCCCGCCTTCTTTTTCACACCAGTATCTTTTTAGAGTATTTTGCTTCTTATTTAATCATAATTGAATTTCCAAGATATTACTCTAAAAATTTACTGGTGTGGAAAAAAAGGGCGGAGCTAGCAACACTACGGAATATTAATTAATATGTTGGCAAGTATGATTGTAGCACATAGCTACTTTCCAAAAAAAACAAAATCGAAATTATATATTTTTTTTATTCAAATATATATATTTTATTATAATTTAAAATGAATTTCTATTCTTTATTCAAATATCTACGTTTTATTTTTATTTGAAATATTTTGTTAATAATTTTTTGTCACTTTTTAAAGAATAAAACTGTCAAATGCATAAAAAAGTAGTTTTTTTTTTTTTAGAATATTTCGTACGTTTCAAAACTGATTTAGAAGCTTAAGCATTTGAGCGTATAATTGGATCAAAATTTTTAATCGAAAAACGGCAACTATAAAGTTTTTAAAATGCGCGCTTAAATGGATTTTAATTATAAGCTTTTTAGCAATTTTCACTACTTTTAAAACTAAAAACAGCAAGTATTTTCAACTTTAAAGGAAATAAAAATATAAAAATGCCTCTTTTTTTTTTTTTTTTTTTTTTTTTAGTTTTATTAGTATTATTAAACTGTAAAATGAAAATATTCAGCTATTCATGAAGTTATTCAAATTGTATACATTAAATCTACAATTTGAATAACTTAAAAAGTTTATTTCACTTAAAGTTCACAAAAAATACAATATATTCACTATAAACAAATTTCAAGAAAATGCCCTCACCTTTCTTGGTAAATATCTTGTTATTGAAATTTATGAGCCTTTTTTTCGGTTACATTTAACATCTTGATTTAATGATAAAAATCCGTCAATGAATGATCAGGAATTTCTTGAATTTCTTTATTCATTGTGTGGCTTCATTTTCAATTTAGAGGGATACCCGTTGTTATTACAACCCAATGGATCCCACTTCAATACTAACAATACACCTTTATATCGATACTTCTCTATTTTACACTCTAACAATACTTCCACTTCGATCAATGAATCTTGTTATTGAACGCTATGAAATATGCTACGAGATATATAAAGTAAAGTGATAAATGGTAACCCTTGAGAAGGTCCAAGATGAGTCATGTGACATACTCTCCTTGCACCTGCGTATTCGGCGGTTCCCTTGGTAACAGCTCATTTTCAGTAAATTTCTATGGCAACGGTTTGGAGATTGTTCTTCGCATAACTCATAACCGCCAATATTTTTGTTTACTTACGTAGTTTAATATTCTTTTGTTCTAAATCATTTTGATTTTGATTTTACTTCTTTTTTATTTCGTGTAGTTGAACTTTAACCGACAAAATGCTTAAAAATAGTTGAAAAATTATTATTTGATGTTAAATGTAGCTCTTTAAAAGTTTAAATTTTCTTTTATAAACACTTTTAAACTTTGTTGGGAAACGATGAAAAAAAAAGGTATTTTATTATTTATTAAAATGGGAAATATGTGTAAAATTATTTTAAAAACAATTTATTTTGGTCATAGGACTGTCTTGTTACCTAATAATAATGATGATAATTTGTCGAACTGATATTTTAAATGCCAAAATAGCGATAAAGGGCCAAACACAGCAACCTATTGCAGAGCTGCCAACCTAATCCGGCAAATTGCTAGTACCGGCCAGTTTTCTACACCAGTCATTTTTTAGAGTTTTTTCTTCTTAATTCGTCGTGAATATATTTGAAGAAAATTACTTTAAAAATTAAGTGGTGTAGAAAAATGGGCGGTACTAACATTTTGCCGGATTAGGTTGGCAGCTCTGCTATTGGAGCATGTCACGTGATTCATCTTGAACCACGGAAAGTTAATCCTTCATCCATTGAATCAGCACTCTAATTTATATATCTCGTTGGAAATATGTTTTGTTTGCTTATTAATCTTAATTTAAAGATAGAATTCCAGTAATGTCACACATAGCAACCAGGAATTTCTTGAATTTCCTTGTTCATTGTGTGGCTTCATTTTCCATTTAGAGCGATACCCATTGTTAATTCAGCCCAATGGATAAAACCTCCATACTAACAATACTTCTTTATATCAATACTTTTCTGTTCTACTCTTCATCAATGCTTCCACTTCGAACAATGTTTGTATTTTGTTATTGAACTCTATGAAACATGTGTTGGTTGCTTATTAATATCTTAATTTAAAGATAGAATTCAGATAACGTCATTCATAGCAACCAGGAATTTCTTGAATTTCTTTATTCATTGCGCGGCTTCATTTTAAATTTAGAGGAATTTCCTTTGTTATTACAGCCCAATGGATAAACCTTTCATACTAACAATATTTCTTTATATCAATATTTTTCTATTCTACTCTGTAACAATACTTCCACTTAGAACAATGTTTGTATTTTGTTACTGAACTCTATGAAACACATTTTGATTGTTTATTAACACTTAAATTTAACGATAGAATCAGGCAATGTCACCCATAGCAACTAAGAATTTCGTGAATTTCTTTATTCATTGTGCGGCTTCATTTTTAATTTAGAGGGTACTCGATGTTATGGATTCTTTTACCCCACTAATAATATTTCTCTGCTTTTTATCAATATCTCTCTACTCTATACTTTAACAATATAATGCAGCTACGTTTCCTAAAACCACCAGCGACGACGCGTCCAAAATGTTGAAGGGGTGCCAGCGAGACTGGCAGATTGCGATTTGGAAAACATCCAATAGTTTGCGCTTTGTTATCATTCATTTTTTGTGAGCCAGATGGCTGCCATCCCTATTTTAACAGTGGACTCATTGAATTAGCGCTTGCACAGAGGCTTCCATGGTTTCATGAAATGTGGTCGAATAATACTTTCCCCTTCACTTTTAATAATATTTATATTTTGTAAGTGAACTCTATAAACTTTGTTTTGTTTGTCTGTTAACATTTTAATTTAACCCTTTCGTTCCCAATTTTTTCCGTCCATAAAACAATAAATCTTATATTTAGTCAAAAATTTATTGCAAAGGCTATATATATATATATATAAACAAAATAATCAAAACCAGATGAAAATTTAATCCCAAAACACATGCGGACCTTCATCAGGTAAGCTCCCTCATGTAGGGGAAGGAATATGAGACGTTTCTGACGAAACGCTGGTATTAACCAAAAAACACGTTTCTAGCCCCCAACTTCTCACAGATGGAAGCACGACCATACAGCAAACGAATTTCAATTAATACATAGCATAAAAAGCAATTAAATTCAGAAATCAAGCACAAAATATATTACATCAAATATAAAATTCAAGAAATTAAATAAAACAAGATTATATAAATACATACGTGGACAAACTGGAATTGTCAGAAAATGGAAAATTGAAAACCACCCCCCTTTATAAACATAGAACCCTTTTCAGCTAGTAGGGCCACTTACCAGCACTTAAATGTCGCCCAAAATGGAACAACAAACCTTAAGTGGGATTGTCATCAAGAATACTGAAATGTTTATTATTTAAAATAACAGGATAGCGGTTAACAGTTAGTATATTTTTGAGATTTTTCATAGCCAGATTCAGGTCTAAAATGTTATTGCAAATTAAATTTTAATTCTATTTGTTTGGTTGAACATAATATTTTTTAAAACTTTATGACTAATACAGGAGAACCAATTTGTTAAATTACAAACTTTAAAGTTAAAATTTTGTCTTTTATCATAAATCCCAATTAACCAGTTATTATCTATTTTTTTAATTTTTAAATCCAGAAAAGAAGTTTGGTCTTCAGAGTCAGTACGGTTTAATACAAGATCGGAGGGATAGATTTCAGCTGCATATTTCGCAAAATCTAAACAGTTTATTGAAGTTTACAGTATATCTTTGGATTTTCTTTCAAACATAAACAAAAAAAATGTTGGCGAAGGCACTCGAGTTACTCGAGTGCCTTCGCCAATATACAGTGTGTCCCTGAATTCATGGGCCAAACTTTAATCAAAAAGATTCAAGGTAAAGATTCAAAATAGACGTCATATGGCTTCAAATTTACTTTAGAACTCATGACCGCAAATGTCATATTAACCTTTTGAGAATCGGGTGTCTTTTGTCATTATTTAATAGTTGTGGGCGTGGCTTTTGAATGTTGAATTTTTAATAAATATATTTTTGTTGCAAATGATTACTGAAAATAATGTATGTAACAATAATGCTGTTTCAATTCGATGCATTTAAAGTATTGATTGTATTAATACGAATATTGTTCACGTTTGAGCAATTACTGTAATATTATGCAGTGGAGGATGTAATTATAAGTTCACATCAAAAATCTTGTAAAACTATGATTTACGTAATTCATTTGTCATAAAATATTTCTCACTTCATCCGAATCATAACAAATAAACATTTAACACCAATATCGAGTTTTCACACAAAGGGAATGGCAAATTATAAGTTATACAAAAATTTATGTATATATTAAACGGACATAATTCTAAGTTTACTTTGAAAAAACCTGGTATATCCTTAAATAAATTGTACTAAAAAGGATGTTTAATTAATGCATTTGGAAATATCAGCTGAAATATATTGTAATATATGCCGATATTTTTTCTTTCAGAACCAAGCGCAACATGCCTAAAAGAAAATCGCTTACAGAAAGCTCAGATTGATGCATATAGGAAGATGGGATTATCACACAGACAAATAGAATGATGATTATAAGTTCCCAATTTGATATCAATAATTATGTCAAAAAAGGGGGAAAAAATATAGACATATGAAAACGACCAGGAAGGAAACACGTTGTAACCTACCATTAAAAAAGGTTGATTGTGAAAAAGGAAACAAATGGAATATTAAATTCAAACAAAATAACCTGTTCAATACAACTCCCTGTCACTCTATGAAATGTTAGACGAATTCTCCATAACGATAAAAAATGTATTATGGATGAAAAAAGAAAATCACACCAAAGTGATTAGAATTCGCAAAAAAGTGCATGAATTATAGAGAAGAATCAATAATATTCACCGATAAAAGGAAGTTTAATCTAGATTACCCTGATGGGACACATTATTATTGGCATGACCGAAGGAGAGATAAACAAATTAAACATTTAAAAAACTTTGGGGGAGGAACAATCATGGTATGAGAAGGGATTTCATGTAAAGATGTCTTGCCACTTGAGTGGATTTCTACAACAAGGAATTGGGATAATTATGTAGAATTATTAGAGACTACATTAATCACCCATCCTGAATCAGTTGAGTGACCTATGAGACAGAGCTTTAATCTACAGCAAGACAGTGCTGCCATACAGCCTCAAGGGTGACCAAATCATGGCTTGAAGATAAACACATACAATTACTACAATGGCCAGAATACAATCCAGAGTATAACCCCATACAAAATCTAAGGGGAATGATAGTGCACAAGTTTTATGTGCAAGGAAAACAATTTCAATCTGTAGAAGAACTACAGGACAAATTTCAAAACTTCTGGATGGAAAGCTCATTATCTTGCAAAATCTCATGATGCCAAAACGTATTTTTAAAGTCATTAAAACAAGGGCGGAAATACTACATTCTAACTTTTTATTATATTTTATTTATTCAGATGAATCTTTCTCTAAACTTATAATTGCGTTCAGCCATTTTTCATTTTTTGCTTCATATTTCTAAATAAGATGTGTTGATTATAAAATATCGATATTGCAAGTTCTTAAAAAATAATTTAAAATATACTTTGTGGATGTTGTATTGATTTATATTTTTTTTTTCCGGCTATTAAATAGACAAAAGTATAGCTGAACTTATAATTATGTCCACCACTATATAAGTAAAGAGCTGTTTTTTATTTTCTAAGCATTTCTTGTTTTACCGTCTACACTTTTCATTTCTAATCCCATATTACTATACAAAAAATGCTTCTTTATGCAAAAATTTTACTAGTATATAAAAAAGGCTTCTTGACCTACCCTTAAAGTTTGGCCCATGAATTCAGAAACACCTTGTATAATGTTTCTATTTTGCATTTTTTTTTTTTTTTTTTCAAAAACGCAGTAAAAGTGCTATAAAAAAAATTATATATAAAAAAATAGTAAATCTAGAATCAATTTAAAAAACTAATTCCAGTAATAGTTAGAATTCTTATCCAGTTTAAAAAGTAAATAAATAAATAAAAATAATTTTAGTTTGAAAAGTTAATTTGACGCCAGTCAAACAAAACAAAAAACTGAATATGACATCTTTCTTGAAACTTGATTAAAATAAATAAATTAAAAAAGAAAAAATATATATATGAAAGTGAAAGTTTTATAAAAGTGTTTCCATTTTTTCATTAAAACCATTTCCAGCGTAAAAATTCTCAAACTCTTTTTTGAACTTTTCAAAATTTTCATAACTCAGAACTTCATATAACTTTTTATAAAATGCTAAATTAAAACACAAGTGTTTAATGTAAGTTTTTTTTTTTTCTTTCTTTCTTTCTTTAAGCGCAACATTTTTCTACTTTTTAAATATTCTGCTTAAATAAGAGGATTTGAAAGTGGCTGAGGTAAAGAAAATATATAAGAAGAAGAAATAGAATATATAGGAAAATGATATCACGACACTAACGTTTGACACGCTCTATCTTCTTTTCGTGTCAGAAACTTCTTCACTTAACGTTGCGTGTTTCAAGGTAATGGAAGAGCGTATAAGTATAGAATCTGACAATGAACCAAGTACAATACACATCCTAAAAAATACAGCTGTAATAGCAAAGTTGTACATAATTCTTTTCTTGTAAGAAGACTAACATGAAAATCATTTTTAGAATTTGCATTCGTTTTCAAGCATTAAAACTAATTCAGTCGTAAATGGTTAGATAATAATAAAAATATGATGATTTTGTTTTTATGAGATTTCTATTTAAAGCGAGATTTTAATGTTTTTACTCGAGTACCCATTTTACTATTAAAGATATATTCTAAATATCACTTTTCTTTTCTTTATTTTTTTTAAGCGATAGCTTCTTTAGACGCATTACATACATTTTAGAGTGAATTCTTCTAATTCTTTATACAATATTTTTTCCTTAAGCATCAGGTTTATTTATACAGCAGACCCTATAACTTTTTATTTTTGGCAAAAAAAAAAAAAGGAACATATTTATTTACACCTGAACATAAAATTGAAATAAAAGTATCAAAAATTAATGTTGCTCCTGTGAAAAACATCTGGCAAAACTGACGTCCTTTTTTTTTCTTTTCATATAATTAGTAGTCTAATCATTTATATATGTATTTGTGTATATATGTATATAAGGTAAAGCTAGGAATGTCTATGCATATGGATAAGAAAAATATCTAATTTTTTTGGTAAGTTATTCATGAATAGTTATAATTTCATTTGTTTTTTATACATTTCCATTGCTATTTTGTTGTTCTGGTTTAATATAATACGATAGCTGCATACTTGGCAACATCCTAATTAATATTCCGTAGTGTTGTTAGCCCCGCCCTTTTTTTCACACCAGTAAATTTTTAGAGTAATATCTTGGAAATTCAATTATGACTAAATAAGAAGAAAAATAATCTAAAAAGATACTGGTGTGAAAAATAAGGCGGGGCTAACAATACTACGGAATATTACATAGTATGTTGGCAATGTAGCTGTAATAAAGCCAAGAGAGTTATTTTGTCTTGACAGAATTAGTGTGATTGCTCACATGAGTAGGATAGATTGTTAATATCAATAATTACAACTAAATTGTTGGCAATAATAATTGCACTTAAATGACATTATATTATTGAAAGGTTTTTGTAAACAGATATTATTACATTAGAAGTGAATATTTCAACCTAACGGTTAAATAAACATAAAAAAACAAGAAAGAATTTTAAGAATAACTTAAGAATTGTTATAGAAAAGAATTAAAGAATGGTAAAAAGCAATCCCAGATAAAATTATAGAATAACATTAAATTACTAGATAACACGTTTAATTTAAAAATAGTCCATTTTCATTGCTAGAGTTTGAATGTTTTCTTACTTGATGACCGAAGTTAATGTCATCGCAATTAGTGCACTTGTTGTTAACGGTGCAGTTTATGTATGGATTATTTTTAGAAAGACCTTTTGTAATTCGCATCCATGTTCTTATGAAAAATCATTTAATTTTAAAATATCTTGTACTACCTACTGTCATTTTATAGAAATTCAAAGGAAAATTTATAAAAAATTAAGCACTTACTATATGGGAAAACAAAACAAATAATCAATGATTGATACTAGACACTGGAACAATCAACGGGCGCATTCAATTAGGCGCTCTACTATCGCTGTTGTATAATAGAACTACCTGAAGTCACTGCTTCTACTCCTTTCTACCGAACCATGCGCAATCTCTCCAACTGCAGCCTCTTTTTTTTTTAATCAATGCTCAATGCACTGTATGGCATATAATACATAGACAATATTCAGGGCTATCAAAAACAGTCGAATGCTTTGCTTTCAATTTATGCAATTCATAGGAATACTTTTTTAAAGTATGTTATCCATATCACTATAGAAGTTTTTCTTTCGATGGTGTTGTCTTAAGTACACCTTTTAATCAAAATATGATCATTCTGTAAATAAAAATCTTTTACTAAAGTTATTTTATTATTTTGTTGCAAAAGTGATGTAATAAATGTCTGTGCAGCTAAAAAATGTTATTTTTAAGTGTACTAGTAATGCATTATTTACATTTTGTTATCTGTATTCTTTTAAATGAAAGGTATAATAATATTGTGATACATTAAATATATCTCAAATGATTCTCCTCGACTGTCATAACACTGCATTCTAAAAACCACAAAACCTGACTTGGTTGGATTGTTTTGGAACTGAAAAACCTGAAAAACTAAAATCATTCGCATCCTATTCAAAGCTTTTGCACTTGTACTAAATGCGCTTATACTAAAAAATGATTTTAAAATATTCAAAGCAACAAATTGCATAAATTTTTTAAAAACTTTTGCGATAATTATCACAATAGATTAGGCCGTATTTACCAGAAATTACCTTAAGCACTCTATTAAGATGTTTCTTCGTGTTTATTCATTGATGTACGTACATACAAATATTCTAAAAACAAATTAGTCTATTCTACGTATAATTGTTAGAAAACGATATAATACATACATTAAGTCATATATAATTTTAGTAAAATTAAGAAACTCAGATTCAGAAAAACTCAATGTAGTCTGTTTTATTTTTATTTTTTTTATTTTATTATTATTATCATTATTATTATAACAGCAATACTTTTATTAGATTGCAATGTGTGAAAAATAAAATAACGCTAAATGTATAAGATTGTAAAATTAAGAGCAAAATTTTGAATATATGCAGAATTTCTATGGAAGTAGGTAACAGAATTTTATACGCAATATTTATTTTTAGTCAGAAAACCACAAAAAAGGAAATATGAAAAGAAAACACCATTATGTATATATATACATGTTGATACTTATTATCTTGACAAAATGTGGTATTAAAAAAATACAATTACTTATTATTTAAAATTCATATTATAAGTTTTACGTGAAATTTGAAACTCAAATTCAAATAAAAAAAAAATAGCATTTTTGAAATTTCTATAGAAATAAATTACTTCTTTAAAATGAATCATAATTGCTTAAAATAATAATAATAATAATAAAATCATTACACTTTACTATATTGCAAAAGTTATGATTATTTGAATTTAAAAAAAAGAAAGTCGATTAGAAATACATATCAGTAAATTATTAACTACTTGAAATTGTATGAACATGCAAACTATGAGTCATGCAGATAACTTTAAGCAATTTTCTGTGTGATTTTTTTTTTTTTTTTTTTTTTTTTTTTTTTTACTTTATGTTGGATGGATAGAAGCAGAAGCTTTTTTCTTCAATTTTTTGAGTATTTCTATCATTGTTATTTTTCTTTTTATGCTCATTTGAATCGTCTTGAATTTCGTCATTGTTTGTGCTTTGGACATCTTTACGTTGGCTCCAAGTGTTTTTACTGTTATTTTGTGAGTTTTGTGTCTGAATTTTCCGAAATTACATTGATTTCCTTGTCAATTCTTTTTTTAACTGTGTCCGTACCTTGTAAAGATATTTTTTTGTTTGTTTGTTTGTTTGTTTTTGACATATAGAGCCTTTTGCTCACAATTTGATATCGCGTGATTATTTTTTAGAAAGTCATATCCCAGTATTATTTTATTCTTTTTATCTAAGTTTCTGATTGTAACGTAAAATGTTCTAGTTGTGAATATATTTTGTATTTTAAAAGATATTTTAATATATTTTTTGAATGAGATATTTTCATTGTTTAATGTGTGTATCCTTAATTGTCTGGCCAGGTATTTTATTTTAAAGTTCGATTTTTTTAATCTTTGGAAAATATCAGACGATAGGACAGATAAAGAAGCTCCAGAATCTACCAAACGTATTATATCTAAATCTTAAATTTTTATAATAATTAGCGGTAGTTGCGAGCCGTCAATTACACTTACTATTGTATCATACTGTTTACTATCACGTTTTTCATAATTTGCTATCTGTTTATTTTAATGTTCTTAGGTATGATTTTTTTTTTCATGCCTAAAATTTGAAGGTTTATCTTAATTTATTGTTATAGCGTGTTTCATTTATAAACCTCCTTTGAAGTTTTCCTGCTTTTTATAAGTTTGGTTTTTATACATTGTTTTAGGTCTAGCACCCCTATTGTTTTGATTGTATTCAGTTTGATTTGTATAATTTTGTGCATATACAAAGTCTTCGAAACGAGGATTATTTTGTGTTTGAGCAGCATAATTCTGAAAATTATTTTTACAAATATTACAAAAATTTCTGTATTTGGTTCTTGTGTTATTTTATACTTTGATTCTTTACTACCTTTTAATTGTTTTTGAATTTCCTTTAATTCCTCATTGTGTTTCACTGTCATGTTCAAAAGCATTTCATATAATTTATTTTCCTCTTTTGAAGTAGTGTTGATTTCTCCTATTTTAGAGGCGTTAAATGCGCTTTGTATTTGTTTTGCAAATTTAATAGCTTTGTCAATTCAGTCCAGTGTCATTTTTCTTACTTCTAATGCTATATCCTGTCTTATACTCTCTAAGAATTTAGTTGATTTTATTGTGTCTAGGAATTGTTTTGCCCTAGTTTTTTCTGAGTGACCTGAATCTTTTAAATAGTTATTTGCTGCCCTATTGAATATTTTAGTAAATTCTACCATCGTTTGTGCAGGCATTTGTTTTAAATTCCTAAATTCATTTTGTACAATTTCAAAAGAAATTTCTCTTTTGAATAATTCCTGTAACTTCTGTTTGACCTCTTCATAGTTATTTAAATTATTTATTTCTTCATCGTGAATTAAGTTTTCTTTTACTTGACCCATTATTTTTGCTTTTAGCAAAATTAATTTTAATTTTTCGGGTAATTTAATTTCTTCAGCTTTGTATATCAAATTCTTTCAAGAAGTTCGTGATATTATTTTTTTTCCCCCATCAAAATTTGTTAGGCTATTCAGGATATCATCATAACTTATTATGAATTTATCTGTCATTTTCTTACTTGATTTATTTTTCTCGTTAGAATTTTCGTTTGATTTTATATATTTATTTTCCGCGTAGTTAATTTGTTTTTTGGCTAGTCTCGGTATAGAAGGTCTCATACACAATTCTTCTTCTTCTTATTTTTTTTTTTTTTTTTTTACTCAATTACCCCTCCAAAATATATATCAAAGTACAATATACATAATATACAATTAGCATATATACATAAGTAACTTTCACTTTCATTTTCAAATATTACGTGAATTTATATTAAAAATTTTCCTTATTAATTTTATTTATTTGTAAATTAGTTTGTTATTCATGTATATATAGCTCTCATTTAAGCATTCAATTTATTATAAAATTTTCAATTTGTATCAATATCTTTGTTAAATTGTCAAATTTTTAGATCAGGCAATTTTATTAACTAATTTTCAATTTCTTTACCATAAAGTGCTGCTATTTATTTATTTATTTATTTATTTATTTATTTTATAACATGCAGAGAAATTTTCTTTTCTTTCAGTTTATTTTTTATGCAAATTCTTATACTTATTAGTACAGTTGATAATTATATAACACTTTTTATTATTTTATCCACACTAATATTTTTTTATATCAATTCTGTTATTTAATTCTGATTTGTTATTGACCTTTAATTAGCATATATACACCTGGCCCATGCAATATAAGGCACAAATCATATATATATGTTTGGAGTGTTAGCATGTGTATAAATAATTATTATTAATTTGATTCTTATTCCCTGTACTCAACTTTGTTTTTACTTTATTTATCTTTCTGCTAATTTTAGTAAAGTTAATACTGTTAAATTATAGTAAATAACTCAGGAAAATTTCGGAGGTTTGCGGCACCAAATACGGATGGTAAGTAGAGGTTGGATGGATAGAAGCAGAAGCTAATTACCTTCCAATTAGTAGCCTTAAGGTGATCGTTTTTCAGTAGTAGTACAATTTGGATATCAAATATGTATCCGGGCACACGTTGTGAAATGCCCAAAGATTCATTTAATTAAATTTATCAAGATATACCTGAATAGGAATGGGTAAATATAACAGAATGAGATCACTCACATTAAATAACATCAATCTGATGTATTTTAAATTAGTTTTTTCATTAAATTTCACCAATAGGAGTGGCAGTAGTTGGACTGGATCAAATTTCTTTAATTTTATAAATTTGGCAATTTAAATTAAACAGCAAACTGACAAAAGAATTAAACTTTCTCACCATACTACCAGGTTGGGGGAAATGCAGGTGTAACCAGGGCGTAAGTTGTTCAATCACAGATGAAGCATGATGGAAGAGAAAGTATGATGGCGTAAGATGTTCAATCACAGAAGAAAACAGATAGGATCAGGGTGCAAGATGTTCCATCATCACGTTGAGGATTTTCTTCATATTCCTTTTTTATGCACATTATAACAATATATTTCGGCACACTTGAATAAGTATATTATACTTAATTATTATCTTTTTTTACGGCCAAGGATAGACCCTTTACCAAGTAATGCTCATAATTTGAAGAGTGGTTTTTTTTCTTCGACCAAGAGAAAATTACTTTTTTACGAGTTGATTGTTCGGAAAGATAAGCAAAAATCACTGAGAAAAATTTTCTTCTTTTTTTTTATGAGCCCCCTCTCATTATAAGGTCTCATTTTCTTATTGGATTGGTTTTCTTATTGGATCTTTTCTGCTCTAATCTGCTTGCTCCTAGATCTCTTGGCATAGTTCTCAAGATTCAGTGGAGGTTCCATTTGTGTAGTCCCTCTTCTTTGTTGCTCTTTAAGTGCTCGTCGTAAATTTGCATTGTAAATTCTGGCATACACTATTTTACGTGTCGTTTTATGACTTTTCTTTACACATTTCTCTTTTCTGATTTCTTCTTTTTCTTAAGAAGAAACGTTTGTAATCTGCCATCATTATATTAACAGCTGATAAATTGGTAAATTTATTTTCCAATGTCAACGTTTAAATTCATATGGTCTTGCATTACAGTCGTTTTCCACAAAAAAAGCATTTAAAAAATACAGTTTAATTCGTTGTTTTAGTTCAATCGTTAGATTAATCACAAATTTAAACATTTTATTTAAAACATAATTTTAATTCTAAAAGTTTATTCAAACTTAATGGAATTAACTATTTTTCAGATTTATCCGATCTTTAACTACACTTCTTTTTACGTGTCAACTGAATTTTAGTTTTCTTGTTTTTATTTTTGATTTCATAATTAATAGAATAACTAAAATAAGAAAAAAAAACAAAAAAGATTTTCTATATAATCCTGTATACTGTTTCATACCTTCAGTAAAATATCAATTTTAATAAGATTATCAATAAATTTTCACGTCAGCTCATGTTTGACTGGATTTTACTTTTTACTGCAAATAAATTTCAAATATACACACACACATATATATATATAGGCTTTAAAATTTATGACCTACAAAGTTAACAAGCTTACTACAAACCCTATATCAACCACGATGTCCTAAGCATTACGTGACCAGACGAAGCCTACTAAAGTGGATACGTGGTATGCCTATCTGAGATTATCTGAGATTTACTTTTGAAAGAAATATGGGATATCATATAATACAAATTTATTTATATTATGGAAATATTTGCAATAAAATTTCTTTTTTGTAAGAAAGAGTGCCTTTATCGTAAATGTATTTAAAAAAAAAAATCAGATGTTTTTCTGCTTTTATAATATCTATTGCTCGAAATTCTTAATAACTGGATAATTTCTTTCTTTACTTTCTCTTCCCTATATAGACAGGGACATTGATAGAGGAAGTATAAATTTTTGAGTCGAATTCTTAAAACTTTATTTTCGATATATTTACACGTTTTCAGGTCTCTTGAATCCTAAATAAGTTTTTTTACCGTTGGTTTGTGTGTGTCTTTTATCACCAATCACTTAAAAGAAAATATCTTGGAGGAAGTCCAAACTTAGTATTTTAAATCACCAGTATAATACTTTTCAGTTCTTTACTAAGTCTAAAAAAGCTGCTTAGGAATAATAATCATTTTCTCAATTCCTTATGCAGAGTTACCCCTAGGTTTAAAAAATGACAGGGAACTGCTAGTAAGGAAAGGGCACTTTTTAAGGTGTTAAAGGTTACCTTTTTTTTTTCTCTTGTTGTTACTACTAAATAAGTAAGTGCTGAAGGTCACTCACAATAGCTTTACCTATATGTGTGTGTGCGTGTGTGTGTGTGCGTACGTGTGTATATGTATGTAATTATTTTTAGTATATCATTATTCTTCAGTTTGTATATTGTTTTCTCCTAAATTTGTGCTCTAATACAAGGACTCAATAATGGTGTAATTTATTTTAAATAAGGGGCATGAAGGATGCATTTTTTGGATTAGAGGGAAGAAGGGCTTTGTCCAACTTAAGGGCAGGCAGGGCGCAACGTCTCTCCTGAAACTATCGGGGGAAAACTCTACATATGGCAGACAAACTACTGTTTGGAGTTCGCTTTTCAACGCAGATTTTTTTTATTTTTTTTTTTTTTATTTTTTTTTTTTTATATATATTTTTTTTTTTTTTTTTTTTTTTTTTTTTTGCTACAGTTATAATTTTGAAGTCTAATTTTTCAACGTAAATTTTTTTGCAACAATTATTATAATTTGCTATTGTAGTTTTTTTTTTTTTTTTTTTTTTTTTTTTTTTTTTTTAACATCGTGTTTTGTTGTCCCTTGAATACGAAAATTAAGTTTTTAGCTGCTGGTGTGTATATATCTGTTTTATCCGCATAACTTAAAAAAAAATTCTTTCACGAAATTCAAATCGGTTATTTAGAAGATCTTATGAGGTTACTATTTAAAAAGTTTGACCAAGATTGGTAAATTACAAGGATTGGTGAAATTTATAAGAATACATAATAAGAAGTAATAAACTTTTTAATTTACTAGCAGCCTTTTTTTTTTTTTTTTTTTTTTTTTTTACGAATATAGGTACTATGTTCAACCAATGGGTGGAGATGGGTGGAAGACCTCTTCGAACAGAAATTCATGTTTAATAAAACTAATTATTTTGAACAGTTTATAAAAAAATTTCATGCATACAGTACTTCTTAGCTTACCTTTAATTTGTAATTGTCTTTATATTATAAAATACAGTGTAAGACAAAGCTGTGTAGATGCCACATCTCATTATTTAAAAGGAAATAATGGTAACTAATAACTTTGTAATTACTTATATATTTCTATACTTTTACACATTTTAATACCAATAACTCTTCAACAAACCTTAATATTAACAAACCAAGATATTTAAATGTGCGTATATTTATTACATACAGCGTTAGAATATATATGCATGACAAATTTAATTTTCTTTACACAGAATCAGTTATACAGTGAAACTTCCCTTAAAGGATTGCTTACTATGTAATAGAAAATTGGCCTTTTATAAAGGTGACCTTTAAAATTTTTAATTTGCGCGACAAATGCTATCCGCGTTTGTAATGATCGATAGATGACGCTTTCTCAACTGCAGTTGTTAGTAAATATTGCCACGTGTAATAATTGCCACGTGTATTTATTATTGTGCTTTCTTCTTGTTCTATCATTGTTTCAGCGTGAAAGCTATCAGTGGTATGATAATTTCACCTTAGCCCACCAGAGGGCGAGCATTTCATTACAATCGCGGATAAATTAAACTGTTTTAATTATTCAGTTTTATATTATTTGCTCATACCTCTTTGCAATAGTCATTAATATTACAAAGGTCATTCCATAAAAACTGAGAGTTATTTTTTTACGTAGTGGCAACACCACGAAACTAAAAAATAGAAGTGCAGGCGATTTTTTCAAACTATTAACTGTACGTTTATACAAAATTCTAAACGAAGCAGACGATTTTATTTTCCTTTTTCCGTGCTTGTTTAAAGAACTGTTTTATTTACCCTACAGAAATGGAGATGAGTGATTCAGAGTTAAAAAACGAAATACGTTGTGCCATAAAATTTTGCTACCGTTTGGGCAGAACAGCTCCAGAAACAGTTAAGTTAATGAACGAAGCTTACAAAGACAAATGTTTTGGTGAGTCTACGATTTTTAGATGGCATGGTGATTTCAAGAAAGGCCGTTTGTCTGCAGAACTGGCTCCTAGGCCTGGGCGACCAAAAAGTGTTGTGAATGATCGAAATGTTAACACTGTGTGGGTAATCCTTCAAGAAAATCGGCGAATGACATGTGAGGAGATAGCGGCATCAAAAAACATTTCGTAAACGTCGATATTTCGCATTCTGTGCAACAATTTACAGCTTCGCTATGTTTGTTCCAGATGGGTCCCTCATCACCTTACTAAAGAACAAATGAAAACAAGAATTCACCAATGTTGTGAATGGAAACAGATGCTTCAAAATGATCCAAATCTCCTAAAGACTGTAATAACAGGTGATGAAACTTGGGTGCATCATTATGATTCCCTTACCAAGTCCGCAACAAGTGTATGGAAACATACTGATTCTCCGCCTCCGAAAAAAATCCGACAAACCAAATCTGCTGGAAAGGTCATGATGATTATTTTCTTTGATCATAAAGGTGTAATCTATCAGCATGCTGTGCCTCCAAAAACTACTGTGAATGGTGAATATTATGTTTCAGTTTTGAAAATTTTGCGACAACACATACCGAGAAAGCGTCATGACCTGGTAGGGAATTGGACATTACATCATGATAATGCTCGCCCGCATGTCGCTACTTCTGTTCATCAATATCTTAGTAAATGCAATATTAAAATCATGCCACATCCCCCTTACAGTCCAGATCTCGAACCATGCGATTTCTGGCTGTTTCCGACGTTGAAGGAGAAGCTCCGTGGCAGAAAATTTAATACAGATTCTGAAGTTATTTCAGCAGTGGAGGGTTCTTTGAAGCAGCTTCCAGAAAAGGGCTTCTCTACTTGTTTTGAAAAGTAGGTTGAACGATGGTACCATTGCATATCATCTGACGGAAGGTATTTTGAAAAATAATGATGTATTTTTGCTGTAAATATATTTCTTGTTTTTTTTTTTTTTTTTTTATGATTTTACTCTCAGTTTTTATGGAATGCCCTTTGTACATATGAATGCTTTTTAGCAATAGTTTAGCTTCTTTAAGGATTTTTATATATCTTAGATCAAATTGTTTAATTGTTTAATCATTTTCTCGAGAGAATAAGAGTTTAATTTCTACTAACGTTTCTTTACAGCATACTTAGATTTTAACTTTTAATCTAAGCTGTGTTAACTTTTTAATTTTGATCTTCTCCATGGAGAATCAAAATATTGATGGCATGTCTATGAACCATCCTTAGGGGTATGATTTTAATTTGAAATATATTTACTTTTTCAATAAATGTAAATTTATAGAGAAATAAAATCATTTATTTACATTGCTTGATTCTAACTTTGTACATATTGAATAAACTTTTTCTAATGTTTAGACAGCCATAAGAAAAATAAATTTATTATTTAAACCTTTAAAGATCACTACATAAATTCTTTTAAACAATGCGACACTAATTTCAAATAGTATGTTGTGGTTATCACAAGATATTTTTTTCTATATCTTCCTATGTAAATCCACGCAGGGCAAATTATTTATTCGAATTTTTATTTATTCAAATTTTTAATTATTCAAATTTTAATTATTCAAATTATTTACTATCATGAATGCGGACGATTTTCATCTCAGACAAATATAACACTAAATGTACAAAGGAAGTCAATTTCCTACCGAAATTTAAAGATTTTTTTTTCTTTTTTGTTAAAAAAAAAAAATCGATAGTTTTGTTTAATTTATCACAAATCTGAGGTTCAAACATTCATTTTAAAAGTATTTACGAGTTCTTTTGAAAGATACTCATACTGAAAATTTACAACCTCCGGGGATTATTTTCGGAGTAGTGCTGCTATCTATTAAACAAGGAAAACATATTGAAAAATTGTGTCTTTAAAAAATGTATGTTTGGTTTAAGTACAAAACCAATGAACGTTTAAAAAAATTACCAACTGCGCACGAAAATTAATTTATTTATTTATTTTAATTTTCTATTATTTATTTATTTATTTATTTGTTTGTTTTGAGAGTATGAATAACATATATCTTGAAACAGTCAGATAACCAATTAAGCAAAATATGGAGAGGAACAAATCTCGTGTTAACTTTTATTTATTAATTTAAAAACGCTAATACTTTCCAACGAATAAGTTTAGTACTAATAATAAATTTAGTACAAAAAACAATATTTTCAATTTTGCACAAATAGTTTCCATTAAAAAATTACAAATGAGCAAATGTTTAATATTGATTTCTGTGATGTAATAAAATCGTTTTAATGTACTCTTTTACGTCATAGATACATGATGACGGAAAGAAAGAAGAAAAAAAACAAAAAAAACAGTAAATTGCGACATCCTAATATCAATATTATTACTCTTACTGTCTTACGACCATGTTTCTGTCTTACGACCATATGCATTATCTTGACATCTGGTGCATTTAATATGAAACTATTGAATGTTCTGTAGACATATGCTGCGATGGGAAATCATATTGCATTTGACAGAAAAATATGCGCCTTATTTTGGTGTACAATATCCTTCATTTTATATTATATTCTTTTTTATTTAAGATAGACTAATAAAACTCGAAAGACTATTTTCTATAATTTATTTTATTTTAGATGACGATAATATATTTGCAAAACTTTATTAAAATGAACTTTAACCAGATAATGAAACATAAAATCTATAATGCATAAGAATTTCCCTATTAAAGTTTTGAATAAAACTTATTGAACTTTAAAAAAACCTTAATAACGCAGGTCGACATGTAAAATTTTGATTTTTATAATTTTGGCTGATCTTTCTTTTTTGGTGTGCTGAAACCGAAAATGAAGCCAGCTTTTCTCTAGCACGTATAGATTTTTGTCAATACAGGGTGCCTGTCTATACAATTTCTTCCATTACTCTTCCACCAATATAATTATATGGTAAGTTTTATAGTATGTTTCCATGATTAATTAATAATAGATGCCTATTGCTGTAATTGTGAAGCACTAGTGCGACTTGAAACCATATCAACTAACCAACCAATCGATTGTTATGATGGTATATGTAAGAAATCGTGTCGGTAAACACCCTGTATTGACAAAAATCTATACGTGATAGAGAAAAATGGGCTGCATTTTCGGTTTCAGCATATCAAAAAACATAAAGATCAGCTGAAATCATCAAATCAAATTTTGTCAACTTCAATTTTGTCGGTCTGTGTAATTCAGATCATTAGCAGTATTTTTTATGAGAACTAATTCTTTAAATTAATATATATATATATTATATTGTTATTTATTTATTTATTTATTTATTTATTGTTCTGAATGTGTGTGTTTTTCTCAGCTATAAATATATGTTGGGTTATATCTAATCAAATCTAAGCGTTATGTAGATAAATGGGAGATCATTTTAAAGTTGTAATTTTACGAGAAACTTTCTAACAATAGTCCATAAGTACTTTTTTTTTTTTGAAAAAGCAACTTATTCAGTGTGCGAAGGCACATGTGTTTAAGTCATTATAAAAGCTCAAATCAAGAAAATAATGTACTTAAATGATATAATAGTAAATTTATAATAAGGCACGCGTACAGCATAAAAGCAGCAACAAATCATGCATTTATGCCTGCTTTTTTTTTTTTTTTTTTTTTTTTTTTTTTTTTTTTTTTGAACGAAGAAAGGTTGTGCTAAATTATTTATAGTCAAAACAGTTGTTACATACTTTTGAATTTTGTGATGTTAGCTTACAAAGGTTATTATTCTTTATTAATATTTACTTCAAAGTGATTATTAATGTGCTGCATAAAAATATGCATTTAAAATTAAGTGAATTAATTTCAATCTAGAAGTAGCAAATAAATATCTGATAACTTAAATACAAAAAAATGCATACTGACCTTTTTATAAATATTGAACTTTTAATCAAAATATCCATATTCTTTATAAGTATCAAACTGATAGTGATTATTAATATGCCACATAAAATAATTATGCAAATATTGTTCAGTAATTTAGTTTAGTCAAGAACAACAAATAAACATCAAGCACGGAATAATTGGAATACATAAAAATTATAACAGAGAGATGTCCTTCTCTTGTCTTTAGTATGCAAATGAATCTGTCGATCCTTTGACCACCATTGTACTTCTAATGTTATTTCTATGAGAGTGGGGAAGGGAGAGTCGACGAAAATGTGGGTCTTCTTATTCAGTAAAAAAAAGATACAAAGATCTCCATCTCCAGAGTAGTAATCTACATGGCATAAAAGTATTAAATAATATAGTAATAATATGATAAAAGTATCGTAAAGTAAATATCCTTTCCTATCTGATCCCTGTTCACCTTCGCGTTGAACCCCTCCGTCCTCACAAACACACACATGTGGAGGGTCACCGCGTCCATGTACCTGTGCAGTCATGCAGAGAAAAAGGTAAGACGTGCTAACTAGCACTGCACTTTAAAAATACACTTATTAATATGCATATACGATGGACTTATCTGTATCTTTCTTAAATTAATACATAACAAAAGGACAAGATGTGTAAAAAGACAAGAAATGTAAAAACTACTTAATAAGGAAAAAGTATTACATGTCAAAACCATATGTTATAACGTCAAAATGACATAAAATAATGTTTCGAAACAATACATTATAACTACGCAATTGAACATTCAATATTGAAAATCAAAAAATGTCCTAACCCCATATGCTATACACATCACGGAATGTATAAATATATTTTGAAACATATCCCGATGCATATTGAATGAAAATTTGTTGGTCTATGTGGTAAGAATGTTTCTTTATTTTCGTCCCAGTACCTCATCCGAACTTGCCAAATTTGAAAACAGTGGAATATAATTTCGATTATAAAGTTATTTAATTTGCTTTACTAAATAGCATGCGTTTCAACAATAACCCATTGCTAAAAATCTCTTTTTTTTTTTTTTTTTTTTCTTAATACATAGAAGCATTCTTATTTCTGAACACCGTCCGCAAGAGGAAGCTACTAATTGTGAATACAAAAATTTACATTATCATGGAATTAATGAAATACCTAAAAACTCATGACTCGATAATGATAAAATAATATTAGAAGTTAAAAAGCACTGCTCGTGCTTTAAAATTCAAATTGCAATAACTATGATAAATTTCATAATAGACATGCAGATACCATCCAGACACATACTTTTAAAATAACTTGAAGATTTACTCTTAGACTGCTCTTATTCAGAGGTAACGCCTGAATAAAATCAATCAAAGTTTAAAAAGAAAAAAAAAAAAAAAAAAAAAAAAAGAAAAGAAAAAACCTAAATGTTTACTTAAAAGTTCAATAAACGAATTTATAAACAAATTCTGAAATAAGAAAATGTAGAGCTGAAAGCGAATCCGAACTCACAAATTACTATTATAACAATTCACAATTCAGTTTGGGTAGTTTTGTGTTGCTTTTCATCTTGATACACGTTTTCTTCCGTTGTTGGTGGAGGCGTTGTACTTATTAGAAATAATTCTATGTAGTTGAGATTTCTGTAGATCATACAGAGAATGAAAAAGTACGTTTTCCTGAATGGTTTAAATAATTTTCTGACAGGGTATAAAGTCATGTTCTGTGAAGATCTTTGTTTATTTCTTTCAACGTTGGAAATGATTTAAGATTGTCGTAAAGATGAATTGTTCTGAGAAGTATACCTGACTTAGATCCAGGGCAGAGGTTTCATATATAGCTGTTACTGATTATTATGACGGGTGTTGGTCTTAAATATTTATCATTTGACATATTTTTTTTTTTTCTGTGGATGAAAGTTCCAATACCTTCAAAATTATTTTTAGTTGTTCTATCCTGACTTGGTCAAAGTATGGTCCGTTTATTACTATTAATTATTTGTTTATGCAACCTCGTCGCATAAATGTGTGTGATTCAGCTTCTTTTACCTTACTGTAGAAGAAAATTACTTTTTGTAATGATCTTCTTATACATGTTTTGCTACTGTTTAGTGGGGATCTCCCCATCATCATCATTTCAATAACAAATTAGATATCATCAAGAGCAGACTTTCGAAATTAAAGGTGTTAGCTGGTGCTACTTGGGGCCTCAATAGAAATGTCTTGAAGCATACATATAACTCCGTCATAGAGAAAATTATTCTTTACTCAGCCCCATTTTGTGGGATTTTGGCAATCCTGTTCGTAAAGCTAATTATTTAAAGAAAATTCAGCGTGCCGCTCTCCTTCCCGTCTCTGGTGCTTATAAAGCTGCTCCGACTAATGCTCTGAACGGGATCACCTGTATCCTTCCAATCAGTCTTAGAGCTGACACTGCTTTAATTACCTATGAGCTTAAAAAGGACAAAAACTTTCAAATTAATTATTATGATTATAAAATTTCTAGTGCCGATATTGAAATTCCTAACAAAAACAACATTGACTGCTGTATTAATAATGATTTGTTTATTAAATTTAAATTCTTTTATCCTTCTTGTCTTTTAAATGATGAATGTTACATCTATATTGATGGTTCGGGTATGGACGGTCGCTTTGGGGCTGCTTTTGTTGTTATGCAGGTAAGCCAAGTTAGTTGCAAGGCCTCTTTTAGGCTCAACGATAATGCATCGGATTTTCAAGCTGAATTCATCATCATTCATCGAGCATTACTTTTGTGTATTTTTTCCATTTTATGCCAGTTCAACATCATTTCAGATTCTAAAAGTTTTTTACCTTCTCTTTCTAATTATCCTACTTAAAATAGCCTTATGGGGGAAATTTACAACTGGTACAATTATATCATCATTAGTGATCATTAGTGATAAAACTCTTAAACTTTATTGAACCCGTGCACATGTTGGTACTTCTGGTAATGCGCTTGCTTATACTGAGGCCAAATCTGCTACTTCTAATCGTATTACCATTTTTGGTGGCTGTTTATTTAATCGCTGCATGAGATCTCTTTTAAAAGGTGCTATTAAAGTCCAGTTTCCACTACGGCTCTTTCGACGGCTTCTATTCAGAATCCTTTGATGTGGTCAGCCGAGCTCAAAACCCTCGAACGGCGTTGGAAGTCCTGGTTCTAACCCCCAGCTGAGATAATTGAGGGGCCAGAGGCAGATATCTTTGTCAGTTTTGCATGCTTTCCTTTGAAGTTACTGCGCAATCTAATAAAAAAAGGTTACAACTGATGACAAGACATTTGGCTCTTTGTGTGCGGTGCGTGGTTAATGGTTTTTTGGACCTGGAAGCTCCAACTCATGTGGAAACCGGCCTTAAGGGATGGCAGGAAGAGTGGTCTTGCTCTTATTTCTTTTACAGCTAATATCATTCCCACGGTTTCTCTTAGCCGTAATTAGTATGACCACTTTTTATGTCAAATTTTTACTGGTCATGGTAAATTTACTACTTATTACAGCATGTTTCTTCGTAAGTTCCCTATTTTCGTTTATGACTGCTCTTTCTCGGAAAACCTTCGTACTAAACATTTCCTGCTGATTATAGAAATGTCTTTCTTCGCACGTTTATTTATTTTTGGAATACAAGAACCTCCCTTATCAGCATTAAGAAATTTGTCGTACAACACTAAGATTCTTTCTTGGTCTATCCCTAAATAATTTAATATATATATATATATTTTTTTTTTCTTTAAGTTTTCTTCAAAAGAAAAAAAACTGATTAAAGTTTCTATTAGCTATTTCTTCTTTCCTCTCACTTCCTTGAGTTAACAACAGCACGTTTAAACCGGTGGGACACAACATTAGGAAATAAAGTCCTCCTGCAGCCGGGGGCAGACTTCTCTCACTTTTTAGTTTCAAAATTGTGCACACACTCATTTCCAGGGTCACATATTTTCACTTCGGGGGGGGGGGGGGGAGTTGGTTGTTAGGGCCTCCCCTTCTGTTTACTTTAACATATATATATACTAATATTAATATTTAAGTTCTTTTTGCTGTTACGGGGTGTTTCTGTTCCTATTATCGTTTTTCTTTCCCATGCCAGTCAGCACAGTTCGGTGGTTGTATTATGCTTATTTTATTTTTTCTTCTAACCTGTTTGTTTTTATTTAGGTAGCACTTCAGTTTGAGGAGGTGCAGCCGCTTCTTACCGCTATTTAGTTTTCATCAAAAGTATGTTTTTTTTTTTTTTTTTTTTTTTTTTTTTTTTTTCATTTTTTAGTTCTGGCCATTATATTTAAAATGCTTAATATGGAAATTTCTTCTATTTTTAATTTGATGTATTAACCATTTGTTAATTAATGTTATGCTGTCTTGTGATGACTTTTAAAACACGTGCAGTGCTTTTTTTTTTTAATCTTCAAATGTTATTCTATTTTTATCGAATCGTGCGTTTTTGGGTATTTCATTAATTCCGTGATAATGTAAATTTTTGTAATTGTAACTAGCTTCTTCTTCCGGAGGATGTTCATAAATAAATATGTACTCAAATTTCATCTACTTGTATTCATTTTTGAGGGTTTTTTTTTTTTTTTTTTTTTTTTCGCAGTGTTTTGATGAAGCCATATATAAATAGCTTTCAACATAAATTACTATCTATAAAGATTATCTTAAAAGAAAAAATAAAAACAGAAAATTTCTTTATTTGCATTTTAAAGTAAATTACATTCGTTTATAAAACTGTTCCTCATAAAACAAGGCACACTAATTTAATTTTACGCAATTAAATGCATAGAGTAAATTAAGTGTAAAATTTTTAGAATTTTTAATTTGATCTAAAGTACAATCAATCTTAATGCTCTAAATAATATCGCGTTTTTTGCAAATAATTTAGAATTTAATTATCAAAAAAACTAATTTCTTTTCGATCGTATTTTGACTTCGTTTAACTGAAAATATTACACAGGATAGCTAATAAATGAGATTTTAAAAAATTGTAAACAAACACCATATATTTAAAAAAAAAAAAAAAAAAAAAACTCGCAACAATTGTTTCAGATATGGACAATACCCGTTTTTGGGGTTCGAGGATAAATATCACCCATCATGTGATTTCTGATTCTTCAATTCCCCATATGATACAAACATTTCTCTATAGAATACAAAATTTCCCCATACAATACAAATAAAAACATTATGATGTTCCAGTTTTTTTCTTTGAAATGGTCACATGCGAGGGGTTTTATGATGTAACACGGATAAGTCTATTGGGAGAAACAAAAAAATATATATATTATATAAACTTTGAATGAAAGATTGTTTTCATCGCAATTTACTGTAATACATTACTTATGTATGTAATGTTTACTTATTTCTCAAATCAAGAAAGTATTACATTATAATGATTGATCGATCAGTTTAACTTTTCTTCAAAATCTGTTGAAAATTAATGTACAGAAAATCTGTCTTTTCAAATATCATGCATTCTTAAAATTTTTAGTCGAATTACCCTATTGTAAACTCAAAAGATAAACGCACTTTTAGGAGCAAAAAGCGCTTGATTATATATGTCTGAAAGCTCTAAGGGCGTTATAGAGAATAAATGGCATTATGGTCTTTTTTTAGAACTACAAAATGTGTAAATTACTTAGAAGAATTTCAAAAAATGATGAATGGCTCACTCAGTATTGCTTTATAGTCATTAATCAAATCATCGCATTTCACTGTAATACTTTATTTATTTCTCAAATAATGGAAGTATCAAATTATAAAGATTGGTTTAACTTTTTTTTGAAAATTTATGAAAATATATTATATAGAAAGTCAAACTTTTCGAATTTCATGCTTTTTTGTTGTTGTTGTTGTAATTTTCTCTCGGTTGTTTTTTTAATTTCTTTGATTTTCATGTAAATAGATTTTATTTCTTTTGTTGTTGCTCATCCCTACAAACTAGCAGGGCTAAATCAGGTCCATGAAATTGTGCACCCTAAAGAAATCTAGAATCAATATGGGATTGTCAGTAAGATCCTGCCTAGAAAGCCCCAGGCACGTGATAAT